>OY856410.1:107445017-107827517 GCA_963693085.1 Alisma plantago-aquatica | reverse complement strand
GTTGGATAAAGAGACGCAGGTGAAGATCTTTTATTTTGCTCTCTCCGAGCACGATAGGAGTAATCTGGATTCAGCTGGGTCAGGATTCTTTCTGAACAATACAAACACCAGATGTTGGGAGATATTAAAGAACATGGCTAGGAAACAGTCATGGGGTGAAAGAGGCACTGTGGAGCAGGTCAGAGTTCCAGGTGAATCCAAAGTAATTAAGGAGCTGAACGACAAGTTAGATCTGCTATCCAAGAAGCTTCTAGCTAAGGAAGATTCATCTGAGGATGAGGAAGCCCAAGTAAAGTACATGCAACAGCAGGGCTACAGAAACAATGACTATGCGTGGAGGAAGGACAAAAAGTTCTCCTGGAAGGATCCTAACAATTTTCTGCAGGATCCGGAGGCGAAGCCACAGCCTAGAGCTGAAGATAAGAACACTGAATTACTGAGTCAAATAGTGCAGCAGAATCAGGAGATGATGGCTATGTTTGGTAAACAATTGCAATCTCAAGGTGATATTCTAACCAAATTTGGGCAGACGCTACAAAGCCATGGAGCACAGATGCGGGCATTAGAAACCACTGTGGCTCAGATTTCAAGTGAAGTGGCGGCCATCAAGCACGCCAATCAACAGAAACTGGCCGAGAATGCAAACGTGGCCCAAGCACACCATCAGGTCAAGTATATGTCTGTGGTAAGCAATGAGGAGGAATCTCAGGTGCAAGAAGCTAAAGAAGAAAGAAAAATGACTTTTAATACGCATGTGTCACCGGAAATACCGTATCCACGCACTTACTATGGACTGCCGGGCGGAAACCCTTTCTTCAGAAAATCACAGTGAGTTATGAATATTGCATCTCCATCTAGGCAAGAAGAACAATTGAAGGTTGTTTGTGCACGTGTGGAAACATCGAATGCGAGAGAGGAACCACAACAAGCTATTACTGTTGATGAGGTCTCGCCAAAGCCCATGTCAGAGGGAGTGATTGAAGCAAGCTTAGGGGAGTTGACCCTGAAAAGCTCATATGTGCCACCTCACAGGCGTGTTAATGCAGCAGATGTGTCAAATCTGGTCAATCCGAAGTCAAAGAAAGAGCATCGTCATTTTAGGAAATTCTTGGAAATATTCCGAAAACTCCACATCAATATTCCATTAGTGGAGATGATCGAGAAGGTTCCCGCCTATGGGAGGTTCATCAAAGAAATCATCAATAAGAAGAGGCAGATAAAAGACGGTGATATTTTTCAGATGAATGAGACGGTGAGTTCTATGATTCATGGGAGTTCGCCAAAGACGAGAAAAGACCTAGGAGGTTTCTACATTCTATGCTCGATAGGTGATCAAAATTTTCCTAAAGCGCAATGTGATTCAGGCGCCAGCATAAATCTCATGCCTCTGGCGACATTTCAGAAACTTGGGTTAAAAGAAATCAAGAAGTCGGCCGCGACAATTGAATTGGCGGATGGGTCCATTGTAAGGCCATATGGAGTGTGCGAGGATGTACTCGTCAAGGTAGATAGGTTCATTTTCCTGGTAGATTTTGTTGTCATGGACATGCCACAGCTCCAAAGTTGCGAGATGCTATTGGGAAGGCCGTTCCAAGCTACGGCTGATGTCATCGTTGCCATTGGGAGAGGTACATTGACCTTGGGGATTGGACAGGATCGAGTTCAATTCAAATTGCCACATGACTCATTGGAGACATCTCTTGACAACCCAGGTTAAAGGTATCTTTATGTCAAGCCTAGGACATTAAACAAGGGCGCTTGTTGGGAGGCAACCCAACTTTAGGTTCAATTTTATGTTTGGTTATGTTATTTTATGTTTATGTACTTAGTTTTTGCTTAGGTTTTGATAATTTTTTTAAAAATGGTACCCTAACTCGTGTTTTGAAGTGTGCAGAATGTTAAGGTCGATACTATCGACACCCATGTCGATAGTATCGAGTTTGAAGAAGTAAACGCTGAAGAAAAGTCGATACCATCGACCCTAGGGTCGATAGTATCGAGATTCCTGAAGATTTACCGAAAAATTGGTGCCAGTAAAGTCGATACCATCGACCCTAGGGTCGATGGTATCGACACTTTTGAGTTCCCAGGCTTTTAGATGCGTCGATTCAACAAAATCGCTGAGTCTGGGTCGATACCAGCAGGACAGCTACATAAAACAGGCCGTAAAAGGTATCGAAACGAGATTTTTTCGAACCGTTTTTTGCAGAGGAAAGATGGATGAAGCAAATCACGTCTTAGAACCAATAATACACAAAAATGGGCCACAAAAAGGAGGGATATAGCAAGCATCACTTGGTCTACTTGAGCATCTAACCATCCTTCTTCACCACACTTCAAAGCGAACGGTACCGTTGTTCCACTTCTTAAGTGAGAATGTTGACTATGAGTCCATAGTCATATTCAAGCTTGGGGGGGTGTTGGAACAACCCTCTATCTTAGTTTTTACTTACTTATTCATGTTGATTTTACTTTTGAGATATTAGTTGTTTTTATTTCTAGGTTTACCGCTTTTGTAGGATCCACATCTATCTAGTGTAATCTGTGGAGCAATAAATGCACGGTTTCAATTGGGAGTTTTACTCTTGGGTTGTGGGCACATGAAAATATGAGCATATTGAAAACTTTTTGAGCTTATTCTTGTGAGTAATTGAGTGGCATAACTGAGGAAGTGCTTGGGTGAGTCAGCTTCAGGACACGGGGACATGAATGACCATCTTTATTGTCCAAGGAAAAGTGATTGACAAGGATGTTTGAGCCCAAACCGACCAAACGCTAACGTGACCTTAGACTAAAGTTTAAGAGAGAAATCCTTCAGTTACCCTGTACATAGGTCTTTAGAGAGGGACATATGATATTTTCGAAAGGTTCTGTCAATTAGTCTTGTGATCTGATCCACCGCAATTTCATTCACACTCCACCATAAGAAATGGGAGCACATTACTGTCTTTCACTCTTTGATTGCATACCATGTAGATAGGTCTTGCATTACAACCATTTCCACATTTTTTGCATGATAATGAAAAAAAAAGATAGAGTAGTTATACATGCACATTATCCTTAGGTGCATGTCATAGTAGTTGCATAACTGTCATTATGTAGTTGCATTTACATCTTTTGAGCATATTGTACACCATGTATCTTATGTTACTCTGAAAACATTAAAGGTGATGAACTTGTTCTATACCCTCCAAATAGAATGCTTCAGATGCACAAGTATGTAACAAGAAGTGAGCCCGGCATATAATTCATTGTCATCTATGAAAATAAGGGCTTTAAAAAAATTGAAAAAAAATTAAAAAAAAATTGAAAAAAAACAGAGAAGAAAAAAAAAGAAAAAAAAAAGAATTGAGAAGTAGGAATGAGAGGGAGAAAGGAACATGTTCTCACTTACATACTAAGAAGAATAAGCACATGGTGTAGTTTTCTTAGATATTCCATCTCACCTTGAGACGGAATGATAGTGCATGCATCATTCCCCCAAAAATGTAACATTAGGACATTTTCACTTGCATTTTGCATCATGATAGGTCATTAATTTTTGTATTGCATGATTGACTATTATGTGCTTCCATCTCTTCCACAACCACCTATCCCATCCACCCGTTGCTCTAATTGGTAGGCCACCCATGATATTCTCCTCATTCATTAATATCAGGAGATCTGCTTCCATTTAGATGGTAGTTAGGAAATGAGCAACATAGATAGGAGATCACAAGATGCATCAAATATGGACCGGATGAGTTTATCATATTAACTGCTTTAATTGATAGTGTTTCACTGATTGGGGGATAGACATCTTTTACATAGGTCTTTGGTCGCCTGGATGGCAGTTAGTGTTCAGTGGTCAATGAGGGCCGGTTTGTGGAAAGAAAGTGGGGATGATGTAGATTCATTTCATGTATTTATGTCCTGTTGCTGACTTATCTCAACCAGATCCAAAGTTTTGTTGCTCGAGGATGAGCAAGGTTTAAGCTTACGGGAGTTTGATGCGTGGGTTTTGAGTCACTTTTATAGGCTTATTTTATATCTGTTTTATGCATGTATTTGTCATTTTCTTGATTATATTTGCATAATTCACTATAGTTGGCCCTTAAACTCTTTTTGCATCAAATTATACTTCTTTTATAATATTTATATGATGTTATATAATCCCCGGACTTATACACATGTTTCGGCACTTTTTCATGCACTTTTGCATTGTCCGGAGTCGATACTATCGACCCCCAGGTCGATAGTATCGACATTTCATCAAAAAGCAACCCCAAAACGCGATCTTGGAAGGAATAACCTGTGCCATGGTCGATACCATCGACCTTGGGGTCGATACTATCGACAGCGTCGAGATCTGGCGATTTTCAGCACTAAAACGGAGCGTTTTAATCCGACAGTTGAGCTTTTTCGGAGCCGTAAAGTGGTCCTATGACCTAAGAAGAGCACGGATGGCCTGAGGGGGAGAGGACATTGTGTTGCACAACATCCAAGAAGGAGAGAGGGAGATAGGAGACGAGAGACAAAGGCCGTCAACCGAGCGATCGGGGCACCTCCGACGGGCGATTTTGCTGCCGGAAGACTGCAAAACGCACGTTTCTCGAGGAGGATCTCCAGGAACACCTTTGTATCAGGGGTTACACGAGTTTTCTCCATGTTTCCCATGTTTTTCTTCTCTACTCCTCTGTCTTTCATTGAGATGACCATGCGGGGCTAATCCCCTTTGTCTTTAGGACCGGGAGTAGCCCGGGGATTCATTGTATGACAATTTTATAATAGTAATTCATATTTTATCTCTTAAATCCGTGGTATAGTTTCGTTTTCTCCATATATTGTTATGCTTGATCACCATAATAATAACCTAATGCCCTTAATCACTTTGAAAGAAGAATTAACGGCTGAAAAGAGATGAAATCTACATTAATCGATAAATCCCTTGACCAAGGTGGTGTAAAATTAATGGTGGATACTGAGAGATCGTTCATAATGCACCGAGTTTAGGGTATAGGTTACTACGACGGTGGAACCGACCTAGACCTAGGTAGTGAATTGCACCACGACAGTGGGCAATTCTGTTTTCAGGCCACTACCCGGAAAGAGAGATAAAATTGAGTAGCTATATAGAATTTAATACAATGAAAACCCGCGGTGAAACCGCAATCCTAAAGATACCCTTTTGAATTGATTAAATTAACATTTAATCGATCGTTTGTTTCGTTTTTATTTTTATTTTCTTTTGATTTTAACAACAACCCTCAATTTTTTATTCGGCTTAGCTGATCGCAAATAGTTAGTAGGAGTCTCCAACAATTCTGAGTATCCCTGTGTTCGACTCGGGCCTCACAAAGGCCTGTATTACTTCGACGCGTATACTTGCGTTTTTAGCACGTAGTAAAATACACGTCACGCGTCAATGTAGTATAGGCCCTTGTGAGGCTCGTGTCGAACTCAGGGACACTGAACTATCGGTAGACTACTACTAACTGTGTGCGATCAGCTAAACCGATTAAAAGAGGTTTAAAGTTGTAGTAAAAATCAAAGAAAATAAAATAAAACAAGGCAATCGATTAAGTGTTTAGTTTAATCAATTCAGGTGAAGATCTTTAGGATTGTGGTTTCACCGCGGGTTTTCATTGCATGAATTTTTATATAGTTAAACAAGTTCATCTCTTGATCCGGGTAGTGGCCTGTAATTAGAATTGCCCACTGTCGTGGTACAATTCACTACCTATCTCTAGGTCAGTTCCACCGTCGTAGTAACATATACCCTAGACTAGGTGCATTAGAATCGACCTCTGGGTTTCTACCATTAATCTTACATCACCTTGTTCAAGGGATTTGTTAATTAATGTGAATTTCATCTCTTTTCAACTTTTAATTCTTCTTTCAAAGTAATTAAGGGCATTAGATTATCATTATGGTGATCAAGCATAACAATATAATTGAGAAAACAAAATCATACCACGGATGAAGAAGATTAATGATAAATTACTATGATAAAAATGTCATACAATGCTTCCTCGGGCTACTCCCGGTCCTAAAGACAAAGGGGATTAGCCCCGCATGTTCATCTCAGAGCAAAACATGGTAGAGAAAAGGGGAAACATGGAAAAACACGTGAATAAGTAATGAAACCCCTGAACGAAGGATATCCAAGCCTTCCTCGACGTAGAATGTGCGATCTACAGCCTTTCGACGATGGAAAACATCTTCTTCGGCTTCCGAAACGGCTGGGGCGTGCTTCTGGGCTCCGTACTTCTCTCCACACCTTCTTGGGACGTGTGCAGTGGCTAATGACATGATGCCTTGCTCTTGGCCGCCGTCATTAGGTATAATCACCGAGTTAGGTCGCAAAAATATGACAGCTGTCAGATTTAGATCGATCTGAATCAAACTTGGATCTGAAGGTGTCGATACCATCGACGACCTTGTGCAATATCGGCAAGTCTTATTTTTCTTCATTGTTGCGCCGGATGATGACTCGATACCATCGACGAGAGTCGATGGTATTGACTCTGTTAGGTGTCAGTTTTATCCCTTTACCATCGTTGAATCTTCTTATGTCGATAGTATCGACTTCTGGGTCGATAGTATCGACTATCTTCTCGCCAACAACCTGATATTAAATCGATACCATCGACTCTCCTGTTGATAGTATCGACTATGTGATGCTCCTTACGGCTAGCTGCCTGAGGTTGTGTCGATAGTATCGACAGCTGTCGATGGTATCGACAGTTGCAGATATGCGTTTTTCCTAAAATTGCAACACAAAACCACATAAGGCAAGATAAAACTTATTATTGTAATCATTTACGCTCAAAATACTAAAATAAGGGAGATTTGACACTGAGAAGGATCATAGACCAAAGTAAATGAATTATGCAATATTAACCACTAAAATGACCAATAAATGCATAAAACACAAGCAAAACAAGTCTATAAATGCGACTCAAAATATTAGCATCAAACTCCCCTAAGCTTGAACATTGCTCATCCTCGAGCAACTAAACTTATAATAGAATTGTGAGGGTCAACTAAAGAACAGATTATCACAACAAGCATCACCATATGATCCCCGCCAGACATTCACATACCGGCCCTCACTAACCACGGAATGATAATTACCCTAAAGGTGACAATAATCATTCATAAAAGATATCTACCTCAAAATTTATGAACACTATCATGTAAGGCAGTTAACATAATAAAATTCTCCGGTTCAGACTCAGTGCATCTTGTGATCTCCTATTCAACATTGCTCATCCTAACTACCATCTACATGGAAGAAGCTCCCATGATATTAACGAGTGAGGAGAAAATCACGGTGGCCTACCAATTCGAGCAACGGGTGGATGGAATGGGTGGCTAGTGGAAGAAATGGAAGCATTATACGGTTTCAACATGCATAAAATAAAAATGCCCTAACGCCTACATTTGGGTGGAATGATGCATGCACTATCATTCCGTCTCAAAGTGAGATGGAATATCTAAAAGAGCTACATCATGTTCTTATTCTTCTTAATATGCAGTGAGAACATGTTCCTTTCTCCCTCTCATTCTACTTGCTTCTCAATACTTTTTTTCTTTCTTTTTTTGAATTTTCCATTTTTAAGCCCTTGTTTTCATAAATGACAATGAGTTATTTGTCAAGCTCACTTCTTATTGCATAACTATATATTTGAAGCATTCAGAAGGTATGGAACAAGTTAATCACTCTTAATGTTTCAGAAGAAATTAGATACATGATGTACTGTATGCATAAAAATGTGAATGCATCTACAAAATGATAGTCATGCATCTAAATGCCATGCACCTAAGGATAATGTGCATGTATAACTAATCTATTTTTTATTTTCATGCAAAACATGTGAAAACAGTTGCAATGCAAGTCCTATCTACATGAGATGCAATCAAAGAGATTAAAACCATAATGTACTTCCAACTCTTAAGGTGGAGTATGAAAAACAATGGGGTGGATAGATCACAAGACTAATTGACTGAACCTTTGTAAATTATTATGTGTCCCTCCTTACTGACATGTGTAGTAATTAAGAGGTTTCTCTCTCTTACTTCAAATTAAAGTCTCATTATCATTTAGTTAGTTTAGGCTCAAACCACCAATTCCGTCCACTTTTCATGAATCATAGGAATGTACAGTTGTGATTTTCAGTTTTAGAGTTGACAAACCCAATCATTTTCTTAAGTTATGTGCTCAAAGTTGAACAACACAAGCTTGCAAAACACTATTTTTTTTTTTAAATATGCATGTACAAGAAACGATATGACACAAGACTTAAGACATCCACAATTACACTAGATAGAGTGTGGATCCTACAAACAAACTAAAAACTACAAGAAATAAATGACAAGAACAAAACAATAAAAACTAAAACTAGGAAACTAAAAGATAGAGTTGTTCCAACTCCCCCCCCCTAAACTTGAATTCGACTATGGACTCATAGTCAAAAACAACCTGAAAAGGTGGAACAGAGATACCGATCATTCTTCCGGAGGAGGCAGGTACTGTGGGGCCGTGGGGTCCCAGGATGGGTACTGCCCCTGAAAACTCGGATCATACTGGGGAATGGGTGGAGGTTGTGGATACCCCCAAAGTAATTCTGGCTCAAGTAATGATCGTAGAAGGGTTGTTGCTGCATCTCCATCCTATGCAACCTGTCGTGGATGTGCTGTTGGTTGTCAAGGAGGAGGTGCTCATTCTCGAAAATAGCCCTCTAGTTGTCAAGCAACCAGTTCGTCGTCTCCTGAATACTGGCATATAAAGTTGTGTGTTGCAGTGTGTTGGATCTCTTGTAGCATTGTATACATCCCCTGCATGGAGTAGACATCCTCGCTTTGCTACGAGGGCTGGGGTGGCAAAGGTTACAAAGATGAAGATGCACCCGGATGCATGCGGGGACGCTTCCTAGGTGCCACTCATGCCCGAAGTGGAGTGAAAGCCTCCTCTTCCTCTGTAGCCTCGTCGCCATCATTGTCATTGTCGTCATCTTCATCCGAGTCATCAATGGCTATGATGGGCCATCGGAAATGTTGAGCACCCTCAATGTGAAAGATGGGGTCAAGAAGTGCACACTCTTGGTAAGCGTGATTAACGTGGTAGTGTGCATATGGTAAACCATCACGAAGCAGGATGAGGTTGGAGCAGTGTAGATGCTGGAGGTTGACCTTGCTCCTGGTAGAGAGGGGAGTAAGTTGGGAAATATCCAGCCCAAGATAGACGGACAATGGTGTGATCAGCCCTCCAAAATGGATTGGAGCTTTCCTCGTACTCCGCTTCATGGCCACCACGCGCGTCAAGAAGAACGTGCCCCAATTACACTCCTCTCACTTCAGCAACTTGTGCAGGAAAAACAAGTCTGTCTCTTGAAACTTGCTGAGAGACAGGTTACCCTGAGCAAACAAGGTGGTGCAAAGTATGCGGTGAAGAATCCGCACGAACGGATGCTCGAAATCCGCCACTGCCGCGTTGTGGTAGCTCACAGATTTGCGCGGAGGAACAATCACTAGCTCGGAAAAAATAGCATCATAATCAGTCTGGTTGTCTGGCATCTGCAACTGATCTCGCCCATGATTTCATTTGTAGATGGAGTTGAACTGCTTGAGGGTAATAGTGTAATCATTGTTGTACAGCCAGAAAGAAATGTGGCCTTTGATCCATTCCCGATCAGTGGTGATGACATCATTTGGCACAACTCATATGTCTAGCGACGTCATGAACATTGCCACTAGCTCCTTGTATGTCGGCCATTCACCGAAGAATGGCTGGCTGTTGGCATGGAATTCCATCTCATCGGGCATCCTACCTGTATGCCTTGCCTGCCCCTTGAGCACGTAGGCCAGATTAGCCTCGAACCCCAGATTGTGGATCATGTCCCGGTCGACGTAGTGGGTCGGCTCAATCTTTCTTTTCATAATTTCCTCATAGACCTTCCGGACCTCTACGGAAGGATGGATGATCTGCGGGTGCGGAATAGAGGTAGGAGGTGGAGGAACAAACTCCAGGATCTCCATGGAATCTGCCTGTAAAAAGGATGCATCGGCTGTACGCACCATCGTTGAGAAAGAAAGAGTAGAAAACAGAGCTTGGTGAAGGTCGGAGAAGACAGTCTCTGCTCAATGAAGGCTCGAGGAAGAACACGCTCCTTGGATGCTCGTAGCCAGGCTCCAATTTCTCAACAAGATGCACGGCACAAGTGGAGGAAGAAATCTCTGAAGGTGTGACATCATATGACGACAAACCATCCCTTTTATAACTGTGGTCGGCACTGCTGTGTGCCCGTCGATACCATTGACGTGAGTCGATAGTATCGACTCCTGTAGCACAATTCGGCTTCTGCTAGTATCGACGGTTGTCGATAGCTTGATGTGGGGGCCTGGATTGATGACGCGTGATACCATCGACGGGTGTCGATGGTATCTACCCATCCCACGGATTGACTTCTCCTGATGCAGCAATCATCGTTGATTTCCTCTCGCGGAAGGATGACATGTCGCATCGATACCATCAACACAAGTCAATAGTATCGACTCTGCTTAGGGCAACCACCCTCGCGAGGCCCGGCCGTCACTTTCTGCCTGTTACTGGGTCGATACCATCGATAGGCCCGTCGATGGTATCGACTTCACTGAGACAATTTCGTCTGAATATCTCTAGAGATCTTGCTAGTATCGACGCCCGTGTCGATACTATCGACCTCATTTTTGCGATCAACCTGTTGGTGTGTCGATACCATCGACGAGGCTGTCGATAGTATTAACTCAGTGAGCTTTTTGCAGCCGCCAACCTGTACCCATCTCGATACCATCGACATAAGGGTCGACGGTATCGACTCTGCCTCAGTCTTGTACATTAAGCAAACGATCAAGCTATCTATTTTACACTAAAAACAAAATCAAATCAAACCATAGTACAAATGTGAAAGAAACTAAACGAAGCTACCGATGGCTGGGTTGCCTCCCAACAAGCGCCCTTATTTAACATCTTAGGCTAGATGAAATCAAGCTCGTCAACTTGGAGCTTTGGAGAGTGCGCCCAAAGGATTATGCGACAGTTTGAACTCAACTCGATCCTAGCCAATCCCCAAGGTCAATGTACCTCTCCCAATGGCAGTAACAACATCGGTCGTTGCTTGAAACGGCCTACCTAATAGCATCTCACAACTTTTAAGCTGTGTCATGTCCATGACGATGAAATCCACCGGAAAGATGAACCTGTCTACCTTGACGAGTACATCCTCGCACACTCTGTATGGCTTTACAATGGACCCATCCGCCAACTCAATTGTTGCCGTTGATTTCTTTATTTCCTTCAACCCAAGCTTTTGAAATGTGGACAGTGGCATAAGATTAATGCTGGCACCCGAATCACACTGTGCTTGTGGGAAATGTTGATCGCCTATAGAACATGGAATGTAGAAGCCTCCTGGGTCTTTCCTCTTCTGTGGTAAACTCCCGTGGATAATTGAGCTCACCATCTCATTCACCTGACAAATGTCTATGTCTTTGATCCACCTTTTCTTGGTGATGATTTCTTTGATAAACCTCCCATATGCGGGAATCTGCTCTATCATTTCCAGTAACGGAATATTGATATGGAGTTTTCTGAACATCTCCAAGAACTTCATGTAGTTTCGATGCTCTTTCTTCGGCCTCGGGCTGTCCGGACAAGACACAACTACCTCATTTAGATGCTTATGAGGTGGCACATATGGGCTTTTTGGGGCAAGCTCCCCTAAGCTTGTTTCAATGACACCCTCTGGCGTAGACTTTTGTAGATCATTTTCAACAGGTGTAACTTGTAGTGGCACCTCTCTCGCAGTGGATGTAGCTTCACCTTAACGCATGGCCTTCACCTGCTCTTCTTGCCTAGGTGTGGGCACGACCATGATGGGCTCTTGGCGAACTTTTCTGAATGGACAATATCCGCCCGGTAGTCCATAATGATTGCGCGGATATGTTCGGTATAGCCTCCGTATCAAAAATCATTTTACCTTTGTCTTGGACCTCTACCACTGGGGGGTTCTGCTTCAGTAATCACAGATATATATTTCACTTGTTGATGTGCTTGAGAAACTTCTGCATTCCCTACCTATCTCTGTTGATTGGCATGCTTTATGGCCGCTACTTCATTAGAAATTTGGGTCACAATCGTCTCTAGTGCCCTCATTTGTGCTCCATGACTTTGCAGTGTTTGTCCAAACTTGGTCAAAATATCACCCTAGGACTGCAGCTGCTTACTAAACATGTTCATCATCTCCTAATTTTGCTGCACCACTTGACTAAGCAACTCAGTGCTTTTATCTTCGGCTCTTGGTTGTGGCTTTACATCTGGATCTTGTAGGAAGTTGTTTGGATCCTTCCATGAGAACTTCCTATCCTTCCTCCAAGCATAATCATTGTTTATGTAGCCCTATTGTTGCATAAATTTGGCCTGGGCTTCCTCCTCGGATTCTGCATCCTCTTTAGCAAGCAATTTCTTGGCTAGAAGGTCTAATTTATCATTCAGTTCCTTTATAGCCCTGGATTCACTTGCGACTTTGACTTAGTATGGTGCATCCCTATCGCCCCAAGATTGCTTCTTTGCCAAGTTTTTCAGAATCTCCCAGCACCTTGTGCCTGTGTTGTTAAGGAAAAACCCTGAACCTGCGGAATCTAGGTTACTTCTATCATGCTCGGAAAGAGCAAAATAGAATATTTTGATCTGCTTCTCCTTGTCAAGACCATGGTGCGGGCACCTCCTTAGCATAATCTTAAAGTGTTCCCATGTCTCCGAGTAGGTTTCTCCTGCTTTCTGACTAAAATTGTGATTTTTTCTGATCAGATCATTTGTTTTCTCAGGCAGGAAGAATCTTTCAAAGAACACTTAGACCATGTGGTTCCACGATTCCACATATTCATCGTCAAGATTATGCAACCATTCGCGTGCATTTCCTGCCAGAGAACTCGGAAACAGCTTCAGGTAAAGTGCATCCTACGGGAACCTGTCTATTTTTATCATATCACAATTCTCCACGAATTAGCTTATATGAGTCACCGGGTCTTCGTTCTTTAGCCCGTGGAATGCATTTGACTTGACCAAGTTGATTAATGCAGGATGAATCTTATAAGTCGGAATGTTGATCGCCTGCTTCTTAATTGGCCCCTTTGAAGCAGATGAAGAAGAAGCCTTTATCTTCTCCCATATCGTATGTTCCTCTACCATTTCTTCTTGTTTGGATTCGGTATCTATTCCTTCTTGTTGGTCTTGATTGTAGTCTTCCTCATCGTCAGGTCCCGGCAGTGGAACCTCTGGTGCTTGTTGCGTGTAGTCGCTGCTACGCGTCCGCACCATGCACAGTACCTGCACAATAATAGTTTCGGTTTAGTACCGTGCTAGACGAATACAAAATTGGAAAGATAGACTATGAATTTTTAGAAATGATTTCAAAAAAATTAAAATAAAAGGTGGCCTAGAATGGCCGCTTGCAGCACTCGTAGTGTTGAAAATTGACGTGTCCCCGGCAACGGCGCCAAAAACTTGACACGCTTTTTCCGTGCATAGAACGCAAGTGTACGCGTCAATGTAGTATTGGCCCTTGTGAGGCCCGAGTCGAACTCAGGGACACTGAACTATCGGTAGACTACTACTAACTGTTTGCGATCAGATAAACCGATTAAAAGAGGTTGAAAGTTGTTGTAAAAATAAAAGAAAATAAAATAAAACAAGGCAATCGATTAAGTGTTTAGTTTAATCAATTCAGGTGAAGATCTTTAGGATTGCAGTTTCACTGTGGATTTTCATTGCATGAATTTTTATATAGTTAAACAAGTTCATCTCTCGATCTGGGTAGTGGCATGTAATCAAAATTGCCCACTGTCGTGGTACAATTCACTACCTATGTCTAGTTCAGTTCCATCGTCGTAGTAACATATACCCTAGACTAGGTGCATTAGAATCGACCTCTGGGTTTCTACCATTAATCTTACATCACCTTGTTCAAGGGATTTGTTAATTAATGTGAATTTTGTCTCCTTTCAACTGTTAATTCTTCTTTCAAAGTAATTAAGGGTATTAGATTATCATTATGGTGATCAAGCATAACAATATAATTGAGAAAACGAAATCATACCACAGATGAAGAAGATAAATGATGAATTACTATGATAAAAATGTCATACAATGCTTCCCCGGGCTACTCCCGCTCCTAAAGACAAAGGGGATTAGCCCTGCATGTTCATCTCAGAGAAAAACATGGTAGAGAAAAGGGTAAACATAGAGAAAAATGTAAATAAGTAATGAAACCCCTAAACGGAGGAGATCCAAGCATTTCTCAGCGTAGAATGTGCGATCTACAGCCTTTCAATAGTGGAAAATGTCTTCTTCAGCTTCCGAAATGGCTGGGGCATGCTTCTGGGCTCTGTTCTTCTCTCCACAGCTTCTCGGGACATGTGCAGTGGCTAATGACGTGATGCCTTGCTCTTGGCCGCCGTCATTAGGTATAATCACCGAGTTAGGTCACAAAAATATCACAGCCGTCGGATTTAGATCGATCTGAATCAAACTTGTATCTGACGGTGTCGATACCATTGACGCGGTTTGATGGTATCGACCTTGCGCGATATCGGCAAGTCTTCTTTTTCTTCATTGTTGCACCTGATGCTGACTCAATACCATCGACGAGAGTCATTGGTATCGACTCTGTTAGGCGTCGGTTTTATCCCTTTACCTTCGTTGAATCTTCTTATGTCGATAGTATCAACTTCTAGGTCGATAGTATCGACTATCTTCTCGCCAACAACCTGATAGTAAATTGATACCATCGACTCTCCTATCGATATTATCGACTCTGTGATGCTCCTTATGGCTATCTGCCTGAGGCTGTGTCGATAGTATCGACAGCTGACGATGGTATCGACATCTGCAAATATGCGTTTTTCTTGAAATTGAAACACAAAACCACATAAGGCAAGATAAAACATATTATTGTGATCATTTATGCTCAAAATACTAAAATAAGGGAGATTTGACACTGAGAAGGATCATAGACCAAAGTAAATGAAATATGAAATATTAACCACCAAAATGACCAATAAATGCATAAAACACAAGCAAAACAAGTCTATAAATGCGACTCAAAATCATCGCATCATGTGTGTATTTATATGCATATATATATATATATATATATATATATATATATATATATATATATATATATATATATATATATATATATATATATATATATATGTATGTATATATATATATATAAATATGTGTGTGTGTATTTATATGCATATACATATATATATATATATGTGTGTGTGTGTGTGTCAATATATATATATATATATTGAGAGAGAGAGGGAGAGAAGTAATTTGAAGAAGGTGGGGTCCAGTGCTTGTTATACTCGTGAAGAAAATGTAATTTTTGTGAGTTTCACTTTGTGGATATACTTGAAAAATTGCAAAAGAAACAACTACATTCATCTTCACAAGTATTATATGGATCGGGCCATGCTCCCTTCAAACTTCTCTCTCTTTCTCTCTCTCTCTCTTTCTCTCTCTCTCTCTCTCTCTCTCTCTCTCTCTCTATATATATATATATATATATATATATATATATATGTGTGTGTGTGTGTGTGTGTGTGTAAAGAGAGGGATAGAGAGAAATTTGAATGGGTGGGGCCTGATGATTATCATACTTATGAAGAAGATCTTTCACATCTTAACCAAGTTTACCCAACAAGTTAAAATCACAACATACATTCCAACTAGTGATGTTGATGAGTATTTTTATACACATCATTACATATAGTTGTATCTATTTTTTAGGGGTTGTTGTGTTTCTATTTCTTAATTTTATCCTTAGAATTACTTAAATGCAATTATCTTCCTTTTTCTAGATTTTAATTAACTTTACATACTTTTTGTTCAGAACTAGAGAAAAATATATACTTCATTTCCTAGAAAGAAAATTAAGGCCTCATGATGCCTCACCTTAAGGGAAGGAAAGCCCCAGAAGTTGTTTATTGTCTACTTTCCAACCACCCAGTCAAGAGATCAGCTCAGTCAGTTACCGGAATAGAGAAGATCCCTACCCAAAGTCTTCCAGATTCTTTAGTTTTGATGTGCGCTCTTTGCATCCAGTCTACGTCAGTTCAACTCATGTTGGTCCTCTAGAGAACCAAATACGAGGTCCAAATTTCCATACGAGTCTCCAGTTAGACCAAGTGTGGGCTATTAAATTAGTTGCCTTCAAACATAAGTATTCAGCATTAGGGTTTTTGTAGTGAGGAATGCATCTGTAAAAGAAAACCATTATCACCCATTATAAGTGTAACATACTGGATCTCGAACCCCACCCTAGAAGTTTGATCTCTTAGACTTAGCCAAACAGGGTTGAGGATAAATCTAGATGATGTTTAATATAACCCTAATGTGTTAATGCATCTTAATGTAACATAATGTTCTCACATTAGTCTTAGGCTAATAATAGACACATAATATTTGTCATGTGAAATAAAATCCATGCTAATAACCACACATAATTCATTTGGTGATAATAAGATGTTAATTGAATAAGTAATTATGATAATGCGCCACTAATGGGCCATAAGGCATATCTCATTAAAATAAGTCTCAAAAGTCAAATCTAAGTCTAAATTCATGTTCCTTAGGTCCCAATTTCCTTGGGGGTCAAGTTTCACATTATTACCATAATAATAAATAATTTAATATATTTTGAGAAGAAAAATCTAAGTTTTCCCCAATATATTAAATAAATAATAAATGAGTCCATAAGAGGAAAATAATCTTGGATTCATAATCTACATGTCAAAATGAGTCTATGTATGAATTTGCATCTAATTTGATCAATGTTAATTATTTTATTTTATTCAGGAGAGAGAAAATGATTTAAAGACCTAAAATATTAAATATAAGTTAGAAAAAAAATCAACTAATGTGAAAATAGTGTTTCTCACGTTTAGTATTGCTTATAGGACAAGTTTCATATTTTTGGAAAGTTTTTAGATGCCTCTAATAAATTAAAAGGATAAAATAAGTGATAAAATTTAAATGTATTTAATAAATAATAAAAAGTTTTAAAAAATAAAATAATGCCAGATTTGTGTTCTACAGCTTAAAGTATATCTTTGGATGAATTTTGACTCAATTTGGAAAATATATGATGAGAAGGTGCATTTAGGAGAGAGAACATGTGTAAAACTTTCATATCATTAATTAAAATAACAAACAACCTCAACAAATGAAACTAATGGTAAATTCATATCCAACACATTGAATATGACTTGTGGGTGAAGTTTCATAATTTTTGGATAATCCTAATGTCATTAATGAAGGAGGAAAGAGAAAATATGTTTTGAATTTTTTAACCTACTAAAAGTTCTCAAAAGGCAAATCTAATTTCATATTTGCAATCTACATGCTTTATTTAGCCTCTGTGCAAAATTTTATCTAATTTGGATTTTGTTTGCACTCTTAAATTGAGAAATAAAGAAAGGGAAATAATTAATACATCACTTTATTCAAATCCTATTCTGACTATAGTTACCAATTTTGATTTTTACGGCTGATGAGGGCCATCTGATCTTGATCAGACAGTGCATACATCATCTCCTACTTTGGGTAGGAGAGACACGTGCATGAACAGTGACCTTGGCTGTGGGGCCTAGTTTTTCAGATCTTTCTCCCTCGTTTCTCAACAGTTTTTAGTGATTTTTTGTGCTACAGATTCGTGAAGAGTTTGTGCATCTCCCAACTCCTTGTTTGTGTGATTTTGTCACTGATTCAGGAAACACCCAAACTTGGACTCCAAGCTTTCTCACAGCCATGTTGGTTTTGGTCTTAACCCTAATTCACCTATATATAGGGGTACCCTGACCTGCGTCGACCCCCGCACAACTCTCCTTCCTTCTCAATTTTGTTGTTTGAGATTTGTTTGGCCATGTGCTACCTCATTTTCTTTCAAGATTTGTGGTGCTCCTCTCATCCTCTACACATCATCTTCGACGAAATTGTTGGCATCTTCGGGTTTGTCTTTTCTTCTTCTTTCTTTCGCATATCTGAGCATCGAGTTTGGTGGAGTATTGTGATTTCACCCAAAATCTCAGCTAGCAAGTTGTTGCTTACTCGCCACCATGGCGCGACTGAAGGGATGATTCATGGTGTTTTGATGCTTTTACCCCACTCTATTCCTCTCTTGCTCTCTCTCTCTCAAGTTATCCATTTGGCTTGTTAATGATTTTTGATTGGCTGATTTTAGAAAATTCATATCTTTTGTTGTGGTTGTCCAAACATTTCAAATAAATACTCATTAGATTTAGAAAAATACAAGATTTCCAATGGTATTGGTTTTGTCACCTAAATCCGATGTTTTGAGGAGGTTATTTCAATGGATCTAATTAATAAGATAATAACTTAAATAATTCATAACTAAATATTGATAAGTCAGAAAAAATATAATAAAATATGTTGTGAACTCAGGGAAATATAACCTAAAACATTACATGGTTTGGGTAACCTAATTCACATATAATAAAAGGGCGATTTTTAGGGTTTTGAATAATCAATGCACTTCTAACCCTACTTTCACATATATGATATTAGGTGCTTTGGAAACCTAGATTTAGATCTAGAAGTAATCTTGTTTTTATTAAAACTCTATAAGAGGTATGTTAGCATCTCCTATTTTTCTTTATTGGTCAATAACCTAGTTTGTCTTTCTCTTGATCCTATGGACAATAACCTAAAATCCATATCTTTTCCTTTTGAAAATGATGTTTCGTGTGAAGTACCCTACTTGATACTGATCTTGTGATCATAATATCTTATTGACATTCTTTTGGAATCTTTATTTTGCCTTGTTTATTATGGAACTCAATTTATTGTTTTATGCCCACTTTAAGGTGGTTGATAATGATAATCGCTTATGTGGTGATTAATTTGTAAAATCCAACTATACTTTTACTTGCTTCCCCATTAAGCATGTTGTGTGACTCAGTAGCGCTAGAGTAATATAATTTGCATTGGTTTTTGGGTTATGTGCCCTTTGTTATTTTTGGGATGGAGGTTATGTGTCGCATACCTAGGTTTCAAATTTATGGCCCAACATTTTATATATTTTAGGAGTTTGGTTATGTGCCAATCTCAATCAAGTTCAAGTTTATGTGGCTTGGCTGCCTTTGTTATTTATATTGTTCTAGTGCTATGTTTATCTCACCTACAAGCAGGTTGTTGTGGGTTTTGTGCCCTAAAAATATTATGATTGCTTTGTGGAACCACTTTTATTATTGTTTTTATGGAAAGTATTCCTTTCTCATATTATGATTATGATTCTTTCCTTTTATGCATGTTTGGGTAGTTCTTATCCTTTGCATGGGAAGCCTTCTCTACTTGTTGTACGTTTTTCCTAACATATAATTCTCAAAAAAAATTTGCATGCTCATACCACCTTTTTTTTATATCCACTTTTCTTTTCCTTTTGTTGGGTATGCTTCCAACCCCATGTGTTGGACAAGGAGAAGGAAATCTTGGAGGACTTGAAGCAGATCATGTATAGCTGACTTCATGGGAGACTTTGCTTGAAGCTTTTAGGTGATCCTCAGCTAGTCCTAACTATGTTGTTAGTTTTCCTTTATGTCACCCTGCGTGGTGAAAGTTTAGTAAGATAAGAAGCTTCGTAATGGTTAGATACATCTTTTAATTCCACTGCTACTTTGTGTTATGATACAATCATGTTAAATAAATTTGTTTTCATCCCCTTTTGAGAAAAGTTTTTGTTGGTGGATGTTTCCCTCTTTATTTTTAGTAGGGAGTGAATCCCTATGGGATCCCACTCTTTAGAACATGGTATCAGAGCCTGTAGCTTTCAGTTATCTAACTATATCAAACATGTCTCCCTTAGGATGTTTACCTTTACCATAGGTTTCTCACACCTAGTATCCTGGCCTTGTGTAGGAAACCTTATGACTTTTGGATGATCATCTAGGGTTGATAGATTATAGACATGAGGACCTAAAACTCAGCACTAGATGGTATGACTTCTAGCTGGATACATGAGAAACATTAAACTCAAAAACTTTAATAATTAAAAGATATGTGGGTAGTCTTATACCTTGATGAAGATTAGCTTGACTTATTAAGGTGAACCCTTTTAAGGGGTGGTGAATAAGTTTTCTTATGGATGTTTTGATTTGGAGGATGAAATCCCTTTATGGGGTGGTGTGTTGTAACATACTGGATCTCAAACCCCATCCTAGAAGTTTGATCTCTTAGACTTAGCCAAACAGGGTTGAGGATAAATCTAGATGATGTTTAATATAACCCTAATGTGTTAATGCATCTTAATGTAACCTAATGTTCTCACATTAGTCTTAGGCCAATAATAGACACATAATATTTGTCATGTGAAATAAAATTTGTGCTAATAACCACACATAATTCATTTGGTGATAATAAGATTTTAATTGAATAAGTAATTTTGATAATGGGCCACTAATGGACCATAAGGCATATCTCATTAAAATAAATCTCAAAAGTCAAATCTAAGTCTAAAGTCGTGTTCCTTGGGTCCCAATAGCCTTTGGGGTCAAGTTTCACATTATTCCCATAATAATAATTAATTTAATATATTTTAGAAAGAAAAGATCTAAGTTTTCCTCAATATATTAAATAAAATAATAATTGAATCCAAAAGAGGAAAATAATCTTGGATTCGTAATCTACATGTCAAAATGAGTCTATGTGTGAATTTGCATCTAATTTGATCAGTGTTAAATATTTTATTTTATTTAGGAGAGAGAAAATGATTTAAAGAGCTAAAATATTAAATATATGTTGAAAAAATCAACTAATATGAAAATAGTGTTTATCACATTTAGTATTGCTTATATGCGGAGTTTCATATTTTTGTAAAGTTTTTAGATGCCTCTAATAAATTAAAAGGATAAAATAAGTGATAAATTTAAATGTATTAAATAAAATAACTAAAGTCTTCGAAAAATAAAATAATTCCAGATTCATGTTGTACAACTTAAAATATATCTTTGGATGAATTTTGACTAAATTTGGAAAATATATGATGCGAAGGTTCATTTAGGAGAGAGAACACGTGTAAAACCTTCATATCATTAATTAAAATAACAAAAAACTTCAACAAATGAAACTAATGGTAAAATCGTATCCAACACATTAAATGTTACTTGTGGGTGAAGTTTCGTAATTTTTGGATATCCTAATGTCATTAATGAAGGAGGAAAGAGAAAACAAGTTTTGTATTATTTAACCCATTAAAAGTTTTCAAAAGGCAAATATAATTCATATTCAGAATCTACATGCTATAATTAGCCTCTGTGCAAAATTTTATCTAATTTGGATTTTGTTTGTACCCTCAAATTGAGAAAGAAAGAAAGGGAAATAATTAATTCATCACTTTATTCAAATCCTATTCTGACTATAGTTATCAATTTTGACTTTTGCGGCTGATGAGGAGCATCCGATCTTGATCGGATAGTACGTGCATCATATCCTACCTTGGGTAGGAGAGACACATGCGTGAACAGTGACCTTGGCTGCGGGGCCTATTTTTCATATCTTTCTCCCTCATTTCTCAACAGTTTTTAGTGATTTTTCGTGCTACGGATTCGTGAAGAGTTTCCACATCTCCCAACTCCTTATTTGTGTGACTTCATGATTGATTCAGGAAACGCCCAACTTTGGACTCCAAGCTTTCTCACAACTAGTTTGGTTTTGGCCTTAACCCTAATTTCACCTATATATAGGGGTACCCCGACCTGCGTCGACCCCTGCACAACTCTCCTTCCTTCTCAATTTCGTTGTTCGAGCTTTGTTTGGTCGTGGGCTACTCCATTTTTGTGCAAGCTTTGTAGCGCTCCTCACATCCTCTACACATCATCTTCAACAAAATTGTTGACTTCTTTAGGTTGGTCTTTTCTTCTTCATTCTTTCACATATCCGAGCATCGAGTTTGGTGGAGTATTATGATTTTTCCCAAAATCACAGTTAGCAAGTTGTTGCTTGCTCGCCGCCATGGCGCAGCTGAAGGAAAGGGATGATTAATGGTGTTTTGATACTTTTACCCAGCTCTGTTCCTCTCTTGCTCTCTCTCTCTCTCTCTCTCTCTCTCTCTCTCTCTCTCGAGTTATCAATTTGGCTTTTGGATGATTTTTTATTGGCCGATTTTAGGAAATTCATATCTTTTGTTGTGATTGTCTAAAAATTTCAAATAAATACTCATTGGATTTAGAAAAATGTAAGATTTCCAATGGTATTTGTTTTATTACCTAAATCTGATGTTTTGATCAGGTGATTTTAATTGATCTAATTAATAAGATAATAACTTGAATAATTCATAACTAAATATTGATAAGTCAGAAAAATATAATAAAATATGTTATGAACTCAAGGAAATATAACCTAAAACATGACGTGGTTTTGGTAACCTATTTCACATATAATAAAAAGGCAGTTTTTAGGGTTTTGAATAATCAATGTACTTCTAACCCTAATTTCACATATATGATATTAGGTGCTTTGGAAACCTAGATTTGGATCTAGAAGTAATCTTGTTTGTATTAAGACTATGTGAGAGGTATGTTAGCATCTCATATTTTTCTTTATTGAGCAATAACCTAATTTGTTTATCTCTTAGTCCTGTGGACAATAACCTAAAACCATATCTTTTCCTTTTGAAAATGATGCTTCATGTGAAGTACCCTACTTGTTACTGATCTTGTGATCATAGTATCTTATTGACATTCTTTTGGAATCTTTAGTATGCCTTATTCATTATGGAACTCGATTTATTGTTTTATGCCCACGTTGAGGTGGTTGATAATGATGATCACTTATGTGGTGATTAATTTGTAAAATTTGACTATACTTTTACTTGCCTCCCTATTAAGCATGTTGTGTGACTCGGTAGCCCTGTAGTAATATAATTTGCGTTGGTTTTTGGGTTATGTTCCCGTTGTTATTTTTGGGATGGAGGTTATGTGCCCCATACTCAGGTTTCAAATTTATGACGTTTGGCCTAACATTTTATATATTTTGGGAGTTTGGTTATGTGCCAATCTCTATCAGGTTCAAGTTTATGTGGCTTGGTTGCCTTTGTTATTTATGTTGTTCTAGTGCTATGTTTATCTCACCTATATGCAGGTTGTTGTGGGTTTTGTTTCCTAAAAAATATGAGTTCTTTGTGGCACCACTTTTATTATTCTTTTTATGGAAAGTATTCATTTCTCATATTATGGTGATGATTCTTTCCTTTTATGCCCATTTGGGTAGTTCTTATCCTTTGCATGGGAAGCCTTCTCTACTTGTTGTACCTTTTTCCTAACATATAATGCTCAATTTCTTTTTAGCATGCTCATACCAGCTTTTTTTGTTGATATCCTCTTTTCTTTTCCTTTTGTGGGGTATGCTTCCAACCCAGGTGTTGAACAAGGAGAAGGAAATCTAGGAGGACCTGTACCACATCCTGTGTAGCTGACTTCATGGGAGACTTTTCTTGAAGCTATTACGTGATCCCCAGCTAGTCCTAACTATGTTGTTAGTTTTCCTTTATGTCACCCTACGTGGTGAAAGTTTAGTAAGATAAGAAGCTTTGTAATGGTTAGATACATCTTTTAATTCCGCTGCTACTTTGTGTTATAATGCAATCATGTTAAATAAATTTGGTTTCATCCCCTTTTGAGAAAAGTTTTTGTTGTTGGATGTTGCCCTCTTTATTTTTAGTAGGGAGTGGATCTCTATGGGATTCCACTCTTTACAACATGGTATCAGAGCATGTAGTTGTTCGTTATCTAACTATTTCAAACATGTCTCCCTTAGGATGTTTACATTTACCATAGGTTTCTTATACCTAGTATCCTTTCCTTGTGCATGAAACCTTATGACTTTGGATGATCATGTAGGGTTGATAGGTTAGATACATGAGGACCTAACACTCAACACTAGATGGTATGACTTCTAGCTGGATACATGAGAAACATAAAACTCAAAAACTTAAATAACTAAAAGATATGTGGGTAGTCTTAATACCATGATGATGATTAGCTTGATTTGTTTAGATGAACCCTTTTAAGGGGTGGTGAATAAGTTTGCTTATGGATGTTTTGATTTCAAGGATGAAATCCCTTTAAGGGGTGATGTGTTGTAACATACTGGATCTCAAACCCCACCCTAGAAGTTTGATCTCTTAGACTTAGCCAAACAGGGTTGAGGATAAATCTAGATGATGTTTAATATAACCCTAATGTGTTAATACATCTTAATGTAACTTAATATTCTCACATTAGTCTTAGGCCAATAATAGACACATAATATTTGTCATGTGAAATAAAATTCATGCTAATAACCACACATAACTCATTTAGTGATAATAAGATGTTAATTGAATAAGTAATTATGATAATGGGCCATAAGGCATATCTCAATAAAATAAGTCTCAAAAGTCAAATCTAAGTCTAAATTCGTGTTCCTTGGGTCCCAATTGCCTTGGGAGTCAAGTTTCACATTATTCCCATAATAATAATTAATTTAATATATTTTGGAAAGAAAAGATCTAAGTTTTCCACAATATATTAAATAAAATAATAAATGACTCCAAAAGATGAAAATAATCTTGGATTCGTAATCTACATGTCAAAATGAGTCTATGTGTGAATTGCATCTAATTATATCAGTATGAAATATTTTATTTTATTTAGGAGAGAAAAAATAATTTAAAGACCCAAAATATTAAATATAAGTTGAAAAAATAAAATAATATGAAAATAGTGTTTCTCACGTTTAGTATTACTTATAGGACAAATTTCATATTTTTGGAAATTTTTTAGATGCCTTTAAATAATTAAAAGGATAAAATAAGTGATAAAATTTAAATGTATTAAACAAAATAATAAAGTCTTCAAAAAATAAAATAATGTTAGATTCGTGTTCTACAGGTTAAAATATATTTTTAGATGAATTTTGACTCAATTTGGAAAATATATGATGAGAATGTGCATTTAGGAGAGAGAACACGTGTAAAACCTTCATATCATTAATTAAAATAACAAAAAACATCAACAAATGAAACTAATGGTAAATTCATATCCAACACATTGAATATGACTTGTGGGTGGAGTTTCGTAATTTTTGGATAATCCTAATATCATTAATGAAGGAGGAAAGAGAAAATAGGTTTTGTATTATTTAGCCCATTAAAAGTTCTCAAAAGGCACATATAATTTTATATTCAAAATCTACATACTTTATTTAGCCTCTGTGCAAAATTTTATCTAATTTGGATTTTGTTTACACCCTCAAATTGAGAAAGAAAGAAAGGGAAATAATTGATACATCACTTTATTCAAATTCTATTCTGACTATAGTTACCAATTTTGATTTTTGCGGCCGATGAGGACCATCCGATCTTGATCGGATAGTGCATGCATCATCTCATACCTTGGGTAGGACAGACACGTGTGTGAACAGTGACCTTGGCTGCGGGGCCTATTTTTTGGATCTTTCTCCCTCATTTCTCAACGGTTTTTAGTGATTTTTCATGATACGGATTCGTGAAGAGTTTTCGCATCTCCCAACTCCTTGGTTGTGCGATTTCATCACTGATTTAGGAAACTCCCAACCTTAGACTCCAAGATTTCTCATGGCCACGTTGGTTATGGTATTAACCCTAAGCTCACCTATATATAGGGGTACCCCTACCTGCGTCGACCCCCGCACAACTATCCTTCCTTCTCAATTTTGTTGTTCGAGTTTTGTTTGGCTGTGGGCTACCTTGCTTTCGTGCAAGATTTGTGGTGCTACTCTCATCCTCTACACATCATGTTCAACAAAATTGTTGGCTTCTTTAGGTTTGTCTTTTCTTCTTCTTTCTTTCGCATATCTAAGCATCGAGTTTGGTGGAGTATTGAGATTTTGCCCAAAATCGCAGCTAGCAAGCTGATGCTTGCTCGCCGCCATGGCACAGATGAAGGAAAGGGATGATTCATGGTGTTTTTATGCTTTTACCCAACTCAATTCCTCTCTCTCTCTCTCTCTCTCGAGTTATCTATTTGGCTTTTGATGATTTTTTATTGGCCGATTTTAGGAAATTCATATCTTTTGTTGTGGTTGTCCAAAAATTTCAAATAAATACTCATTGGATTTATAAAAATGCAAGATTTCCAATGATATTGGTTTTATCATCTAAATATGATGTTTGATGAGATGATTTTAATGGATCTAATTAATAAGATAATAACTTGAATAATTCATAACTAAATATTGATAAGTCAGAAAAATATAATAAAATAGGTCATGAACTCAGGGAAATATAACCTAAAACATGACGTGGTTTTGGTAACCTAATTCACATATAATAAAAAAGGTGGTTTTTAGGGTTTTGAATAATCAATGCACTTCGAACCCTAATTTCACATATATGACAGTTGGTGCTTTGGAAACCTAGATTTGGATCTAGACTTAATCTTGTTTTGATTAAGACTATGTGAGAGGTATGTTAGCATCTCCCATTTTTCTTTATTGAGCAATAACCTAATTTGTCTTTCTCTTGGTCCTATGGACAATAACCTAAAATTCATATCTTTTCATTTTGAAAATGATGCTTCATGTGAAGTACCCTACTTGTTACTAATCTTGTGATCATAATATCTTAGTGAAAATTCTTTTGGAATCTTTATTATGCCTTATTCATTATGGAACTCAATTTATTGTTTTATGCCCACTTTGAGGTGGTTGATAATGATGATCAATTATGTGGTGATTAATTTGTAAAATCTGACTATACTTTTACTTTCCTCCCTATTAAGCATGTTCTGTGACTCAGTAGACCTAGAGTAATATAATTTGCATTGGTTTTTGGGTTATGTGCCTTTTGTTATTTTTGGGATGGAGATTATGTGCCCCATACTCGGCTTTCAAATTTATGAGGTTTGGCCTAACTTTTTATATATTTTGGGAGTTTGGTTATGTGCCAATCTCTATTAGGTTCAAGTTTATGTGGCTTGGCCGCCTTTCTTATTTATGTTGTTCTAGTGCTATGTTTATCTCTTCTATATGCAGGTTGTTGTGGGTTTTGTGCCCTAAAAATATTATGAGTGCTTTGTGGCACCACTTTTATTATTGTTTTATGGCAAGTATTCCTTTCTCATATTATGATGGTGATTCTTTCCTCTTATGCCCATTTGGTAGTTCTTATCCTTTGCATGGGAGGCCTTCTCTACTTGTTGTACCTTTTTCCTAACATATAAAGCTCAATTTCTTTTTAGCATGCTCATACCAGCTTTTTTTGATGGTATCCTCTTTTATTTTCCTTTTGTGGGGTATGCTTCCAACCCCAGGTGTTGGACAAGGAGAAGGAAATCTATGAGGACATGTACCACATCTTGTGTAGCTGACGTTAGGGGAGACTTTTCTTGAAGTTGTTATGTAATCCTCGGCTAGTCCTAACTGTGTTGTTAGTTTTTCTTTATGTCACCCTACGTGGTGAAAGTTTAGTAAGATAAGAAGCTTTGTAATGGTTAGATACATCTTTTAATTCCATTGCTACTTTGTGTTATGATACAATCATGTTAAATAAATTTGGTTTCATTCCCTTTTGAGAAATGTTTTTGCTGGTGAATGTTGCCCTCTTTATTTTTAGTAGGGAGTGGATCCCTATGGGATCCCACTCTTTACAACATGGTATTAGAGCTTGTAGTTGTCCATTATCTAACTATTTCAAACATGTCTCCCTTAGGATGTTTACCTATACCATAGGTTTCTTACACCTAGTATGCTTGCCTTGAGCAGAAAACCTTATGACTTTTGGATGATCATGTAGAGTTGATAGGTTAGAGACATGAGGACCTAAAACTCACCACTAGATGGTATGACTTCTAGCTGGATACATGAGAAACATAAAACTCAAAAACTTTAATAACTAAAAGATATGTGGGTAGTCTTAATACCTTGATGATGATTAGCTTGACTTGTTTAGATGAACCCTTTTAAGGGGTGGTGAATAAGTTTTCTTATGGATGTTTTGATTTCGAGGACGAAATTCCTTTAAGGAGTGGTGTGATGTAACATATTGGATCTTAAACCCCACCCTAGAAGTTTGATCTCTTAGACTTAGCCAAACAGGGTTGAGGATAAATCTAGATGACATTTAATATAACCCTAATGTGTTAATTCATCTTAATGTAACCTAATGTTCTCACATTAGTCTTAGGCCAATAATAGACACATAAAAATTTTCATGTAAAATAAAATTCGTGCTAATAACCACACATAATTCATTTGGTGATAATAAGATGTTAATTGAATAAGTAATTATGATAATGGGCCACTAAAGGGCCATAAGGCATATCTCATTAAAATAAGTCTCAAAAGTCAAATCTAAGTCTAAATTCGTGTTTCTTGGGTACCAATTGCCATGTGGGTCAAGTTTCACATTATTCCCATAATAATAATTAATTTAATATATTTTGGAAAGAAAATAACTAAGTTTTCCCCAAAATATTAAATAAAATAATAAATGACTCCAAAAGAGGAAAATAATCTTGGATTCGTAATCTACGTGTCAAAATGAGTTTGTGTGTGAATTTGCATCTAATTTGATCAATGTAAATATTTTATTTTATTCAGGAGAGATAAAATCATTTAAAGACCTAAAATATTAAATATAAGTTGAAAAAATCAACTAATGTGAAAATAGTGTTTCTCACATTTATTATTGCTTATAGTCCAAGTTACATATTTTTGGAAAGTTTTTAGATGCCTATAATAAATTAAAAAGATAAAATAAGTGATAAAATTTAAATGTATTAAATAAAATAATAAAAGTCTTCAAAAATAAAATAATTCCAGATTCATGTTCTACAGGTTAAAATATATCTTTGGATGAATTTTGACTCAATTTGGAAAATATATGATAAGAAGGTGCATTTAGGAGAGAGAACACGTGTAAAACCTTCATTTCATTAATTAAAATAACAAGCAACTTCAACAAATGAAACTAATGGTAAATTCGTATCCAACTCATTGAATATGACTTGTGGGTGAAGTTTCGTAATTTTTGGATAATCCTAATGTCATTAATGAAGGAGGAAAGAGAAATTCAGTTTTGTATTATTTAACCCATTAAAAGTTCTCAAAAGACAAATCTATTTTTATAGTCAGAATCATGCTTTAATTAGCCTCTGTGCAAAATTTTATCTAATTTAAGTTTGTTTGTACCCTCAAATTGAGAAAGAAATAAAGGGAATTAATTAATATATCACTTTATTCAAATCCTATTCTTACTATAATTACCAATTTTGATTTTTGCGGCCGATGAGGACCATCCGATCTTGATAGGACGGTGCACACATCATCTCCTACCTTGGGTAGGAGAGACACACACGTGGACAGTGACCTTGGCCATGGGGCCTATTTTTAGGATCTTTCTCCCTCATTTCTCAACGGTTTTTAGTGATTTTTCCTGCTATGGATTCGTGAAGAGTTTATGCGTCTCCCAACTCCTTGTTTGTGCGACTTCATCACTGATTTAGGAAATGCCCAACCTTGGACTCCAAGCTTTCTCATGGCCATGTTTATTTTGGCCTTAACCCTAAGTTCACCTATATATAGGGGTACCCCGACCTGCATCGACCCCTGCACAACTCTCCTTCCTTCTCAATTTTGTTATTCGAGCTTTGTTTGGCAGTGGGCTACCTTGCTTTTGTTCAAGCTTTGTGGCGCTCCTCTCATCCTCTACACATCATCTTCAACAAAATTGTTGGCTTCTTCATGTTTGTCTTTTCTTCTCTTTCTTTCGCATATCTGAGCATCAAGTTTGGTGGAGTATTGTGATTTTGCCCAAAATCGCAGCTAGCAAGTTGTTGCTTGCTCGCCGCCATGGTGCGGCTGAAGGAAAGGGATGACTCATGGTGTTTTGACACTTTTACCTCTCTCTCTCTCTCTCTCTCTCAAGTTATCTATTTGGCTTTTTGATGATTTTTTATTGGCCAATTTTGGGAAATTCATATCTTTTGTTGTGGTTGTCCAAAAATTTCAAATAAATAATCATTGGATTCAGAAAAATGCAAGATTTCCAATGGTATTGGTTTTATCACCTAAATCTGATGTTTTGAGGAGCTGATTTTAATGGATCTAATGAATAAGATAATAACTTGAATAATTAATAACTAAATATTGATAAGTCAAAAAAATATAATAAAATATGTTATGAACTCAAGAAATATAACTTAAAACGTGACGTGGTTGATAACCTAATTCACATATAATGAAAAGGTTGTTTTTAGGGTTTTGAATAATCAATGCACTTCTAACCCTATTTTCACATATATGATATTAGGTTCTTTGGAAACCTAGATTTGGATCTAGAAGTAATCTTGTTTTGATTAAGACTATGTGAGAGGTATGTTAGCAACTCCTATTTTTCTTTATTGAGAAATAACCTAATTTGTCTTTCTCTTGGTCCTATGGAAAATAACCTAAAAATCATATCTTTTACTTTTGAAATGATGCTTCATGTGAAGTATCCTACTTGTTACTGATCTTGTGAACATAATATCTTATTGACATTCTTTTGGAATCTTTATTATGTCTTATTCATTGGAACTCAATTTATTGTTTTATACCCACTTTGAGGTGGTTGATAATGATGATCACTTATGTGGTGATTAATTTGTAAAATCTGACTATATTCTTACTTGCCTCCCTATTAAGCATGTTGTGTGACTCGGTAGCCCTATAGTAATATAATTTGCATTGGTTTTTGGGTTATGTGCCCTTTGTTATTTTTGGGATGGTGATTATGTGCCCCATACCCGGGTTTCAAATTTATGAGGTTTGGCCTAACATTTTATGTATTTTGGGAGTTTGGTTATGTGTCAATCCCTATTAGGTTCAAGTTTATGTGGCTTGGACACCTTCGTTATTTATGTTGTTCTAGTGCTATGTTTATCTCACCTATATGCAGGTTGTTGTGGGTTTTGTGCCCTAAAAATATTACGAGTGCTTTGTGGCACCACTTTTATTATTGTTTTTATGGAAAGTATTCCTTTCTCATATTATTATGATGATTCTTTCCTTTTATGCCCATTTGGGTAGTTCTTATCCTTTGCATGGGAAGCCTTCTCTACTTGTTGTACTTTTTTCCTAACATATAATGCTCAATTTCTTTTTAGTATGCTCATACCAGCTTTTTTTACTGATGTCCTCTTTTCTTTTCCTTTTGTGGGGTATGCTTCCAACCCCAAGTGTTAGACAAGGAGAAAGAAATCTAGGAGGACATGTACCACATTCTGTGTGGTTGACTTCATGGGAGACTTTGCTTGAAGTTGTTAGGTGATCCTCAGCTAGTTACGTGGTGAAATTTTAGTAAGATCAGAAGCTTTGTAATGGTTAGAAACATCTTTTAATTCTTCTACTACTTCGTGTTATGATACAATCATGTTAAATAAATTTGGTTTCATCCCCTTTTGAGAAAAGCTTTTATTGGTGGATGTTTCCCTCTTTATTTTTAGTAGAGAGTGGATCCCTATGGGATCCCACTCTTTACAATAAGGGTCTCTGATCAGTTTTTAGAAGCCAAGTCTATGCAGTGCAAACCCTACGAGGAGCCAGAAGGCATTGGCCGCATTCGAGAGATTGGTATTCTTTCACCGGGTGTAATGGACCCTTCCATTGTTCTATCTATCTTTCTACTATTGTCTCTTTCCCTGAGTGAGTAAACATTTGTGTTCGGACATGGGGACTATCCCTAACAACCCGTATTTTATTCTAGCATGTATATAAACTCAACAATATTATTGCTAAATAAAGTATCTATTTTCTTACCTTGAAAATTGACATATTGCTTTGTGTATATGTTATAATCATGGATGTATAGATTGTTGTAATTGTAATTATAACTTTAGAATGATCTTATTATCCCCCTGAAGTTTCAACAAGGGATAGTGAGGTGATTCGGTCATGATCCACTAACGTGTCAAGACTGGTCGGTCATAGTTAGGTAGTTCATGCAGAATAAATTAGGAACTTGGGTTTGAATCTGGTCTGTTCTAGGGGATTTTAGTCCATGCAAGATATGTATCATATGTGGGTGCATTAGCTAAGCCTCTATATTATTAAATTGTTATTTAGGAGTTAGATATTTTTAGAATAATTGTGCAGGCCTTGGCAAGTGAAACCCCATTCCCTGGTTCTTTTTATTATCGTTCATTTACTTCTTTCATCGATGTTTCCACTGGAAGCAATTAGTTTAATCAATCAATCAACTTTCTCACTGATATATATTACCCTTAAAATTTATATATATATATAACTGCTTAAAATTATTGTTTTTGGGTTTGATCCTTAAGTATACTACAATAAGACTTCCATTCGTGTGGAATGAGGAATTAGTGCACGAATTCTAGTCAACCCTAAGAGTTTTTCCCTTAGGGTTTTTATTTGTGCAACATTTGAAGCCCCATCAGACGTCACATTATTTGTTGTGCTAAAACCTAAGTGTTAGGATTGTCTATGTTGTTGGCAATGTGGTAATAAGGTGACCACTCCCAATTGTAGAGACCAAAATGTAATCCTACATGTCATGATCCCATTCAAAAACATGTGCAAACTATCATGCAAAGGAAAGGGGGGCATGACAATGGAGGTTGAAAAAACCTTCCAAGACTAGCCAACTTCTAGATGAATTGGCTTAAAGCGGAATTACAACCATACATCACAACCCTAGGTGTAAAGTTTTAAATTAGCATGTCCAACCTCTAGATCAATTGTTTAACCAGAATGTATGAACATACAACACATCCCTATTTGCATATGCCAATAGGAACAAGTAGTAATTAGGTTTTTTTTAATGGGAAGGTGGTATTGTACTATTGCGTGAGGTGTAAATTTATAAAAAAAGAAGCATGTCTTTGCTGGATTGTAGAACATCGTTACAAGAAATAACGGTCAATTACAATTTATTAATAAGTTTACAAATTAATTAACAAGTTTACATGTCAATTTTAAGAATCAAATAAGAAATGTAAGAAGATACCTAGTCAGATTGCTCTTTTAATGAAGAGAGATGTTACTTAAAGAAATAGTATTCGGTTATCCTTCGAGTGTGTATTGTTCTTTAAGTCTAGATCCAGTCACAAACATGTAGTAAGAGGTCATCTCGCTCGTGCATAGATGACGCACAGAAACACCAGCAGTGTGTCGCAACGGTCGTTAGGTACCACCACCCAACATATTGCATCGACAAAAGAGGGGATGGAGAACAAGATTTTTCACTTTTAGGAGACGAACTCCATAAGAGAAATCTGCACAACAACGGGCAGTTATAGAAAGTAGTAGGTTACATGTTGCAAAATGTAAAAAAAACAATATGATGGGAAATTTTCCTTTGAGTAGGTTTTTCTTATTGATAAAAAGACAGGCATCCTCTCCTATAAATAGAATATAGGGGAAGCATATAGGCTCAATACAAAGCCTAATGGGCCAAGACACAATTGGTCCCATATTGAAAATAAACCCAACAACTTATTTAACTGATCAAATAGACTCTCTAATACTCCCCCTCATGCTAGATCATCGAAGAATCCCAAGTCAGCTTGCAAATAGACAAACAGAATAGGGAAAAATAAAAGATAAACTAAGCCCATACAAAAATGTTTCTCCTGTTGAATGTTAGAATACATCACTCAAATACTCCCACAAAAGAAGATAGTTTCAAAGTAGGTAGGCAGACAGGTAGAAGGAGCTTCTTGATCACTGTGAAGTGGCATATGGAGCATAATTAAATAGTAACAGACAGGCATCATGGTTTTCATCTCATGCTCTATCATCATGAAGTAGACTAGAGATTTTCGAAACACAAGAAGTAGTATTGACATGCATATAAAGCATGGACAAGAAAAGAGACAACGTGTGTAAGCCACAAACAAGTCAGAGAGTATATCACATGATAGTAGAAAGTAGACAACATAGTCGACTAGAAGACCAGCGCATGAAGTAGAAAGCAGATAAAGGACTCCAAGATCCAATGCAAATGGATCCCCATCATGTATATATAAAATAACCAATAAAATCTCCATCATCTTCCCTTGCCATAATGTTTCCATCACAGTACCAAACATTAATTCTAGAGAGTGTTGGGTCATAGTAGTAATAGTGGTTGATGTGTGAGGGCATGGACAAAGTGTCAACGTGCAAATATAACATAGATATTAGATAGTACACAAGCAAAAAGAAACAATAAATATGCTAATCATAGCACAAGTAGAAAGAATGACATTTCCAGATAGAAAAGTAAACAACAAATATCATACCTGAAGTAGATAACTCCATAGAAACAATGAAAATGATGATGAATAAGTTTCAAGCTCTTTATAAGGTAAATAGATCAATAATAGTAGTAGTAAGATCCATATAGTAGCAAAAGCAACACCACGTAGCAACAGAAAAAGTAACATGAAGAATCCATATAGTAGTAAAAGCAATATCACATAGTAGCAGCAAAAGTGGCATGGAGATCCATATAGATATATAGCAGTAGAACTAGGATCTCCTTCTTATCTCCTCCAACACATCTCTTCCCTCTACTCATCATTCCCCATTCTTCCCCTCAAGCCAACCATAAAAAGATTCAAAAGAGTGGTTGGGTGGAGACTCAAAAACCATGATAGAGGTAGTGTTTATGTAGTCAAATATGAGGATGATGTACCTCACAACTCGAGTCAATGTGTAATATGACCCAATTATATTGATTTAGATTGAAAAATAAATGGATATTATTATGACCTAAAAAGGAGATTTGTCCATCCCTTAGTCTAGAATATGTATATGAGAGGTAGTACAAGTATTTGGACTAGGTCAAAAAATCGAACAATTGGATTATCATTAGGTACAATTATTGGGGGTAGTAAGAGTATTAAAGAGGTAGGCAATATGTATGTAGGTTTGATAAGGGTGGTGGTTAAAGAACATAAGAAACCTAAACTTGCTGGAAAAGAAAGATAAGTTACATCGGTAAGGACAAAGAAGAGACTCACCATGAATTGATGAATCTTCCATGTAACAGAATAGACGTAGATGATGTAGCATGCCAAAATGTAGAAGCAGTAGCAGGTGACACGCTGTCATTGGAGAGACAAGTTATGTCATGTATCATGACAGTTTCTAGCAGGAAACAGATGACATGATGTGTCAGGTGACATGACGTGTCAGTTGGTGAATCTTGGGAAAGAACACAAGTGATACATCATGTCATTTAGGTGACACGCCATGTAAAAGTGCTACCAACACGTTGTCTCTAAGAGTGAAATGACATATCATCGGAAAATTTTGCGAACCAAGTCATGAACAAAGGATAAATCCATCTACACATTGTGTCAAACAAGCGCACATCATGTTAGCAGCGAACAACAGCAGAAAACCCCAGAGACAACAATAAAAGTGAGGATAAATCCTTTCAGATATCCACCATAGAAATATAGAGATGATGCAATATCATCCGAAAAAGAAGTGCTTTTTCTAAGATTTTGGATTATATCTCAATGGTGGTGGCAAGGATGATGAAGGTAGTGTAGATCGGCAACAGACGCGATGATTGTGGTATAGATCTACGGAAATGTAGATGGAAATGGTGTAAATTGGTAGTAGTGTAGATGATGACGGTGTAAATATGCAAAGATCTAGATCAATAGAATGTAGATGATGGCAGTGTAGATCTATATAGGTGTAGATGACGGTGGAAAATAGGATGGTAGTGGCAGCTCCATAAATAAACAAATTTGACAGAGGCATGGAAGCATTTGTAGAACTTGTAACTTCAAAGTGAATGTTTTTTGTTCATTTTATGAAGACCCTCAATGGAGATGGCTCTAAGAAAAAGTAGGGGTAGATCCATGTGGGCAGTCAAGTAATGCCTAGTGGCATCGGTCTCCCACAAGGGAAGACTTCTCCCCTCCATACATGCACTCTCTCTCTCTCTCTCTCATAATGTTGGAGGGGGCACAAGACATCTGGCTCTGACACCATGTAGAAAAATAATATGATGAGGAAATTTCCTTTCTATAAGTTTTTCTTATTGATAGAAGGGCAGCCCCCCTCTCCTATAAATAGGATAAGGGGTGATCATACAATCCCAAGACCAATCCTAATGGTCCAAGATACAATTGGGCCCATATTATAAATAGACTCAAATAGTTCAATTAACTAATTAAATGGACTCTCTGATACAAAACATGAACCACATATTTTGTTGTCTTAGATTTGTGTTTAACCCTGAGTTTGAAGCCTTATTTATAGAAATTCCATGTTCAATCTAATTTTTGGTCTAACACAATTACACGACTACTCTTTTACACATAAAAAGAATACAATAAGTCCCTTTCTAATTAGAAAAGTATTGAATAAATCATTAATGAAAATAGTTATCCATTTGTGTAAAATGAAGATAGGAAATAATTCCCATGAGCTACGTGTCTGAGCCCAAACTGGTCTGGTCTGGCCCGGCGTGATGTGGCGCACATGTGTGTGTGCATCTGTGTTGTGGTCACCATTACCCGCCATAAAGGGTGAGCATACCTCTCCCAAATATCTTTGACACTAGTGTCAAACGCACTCCTATGTATATAATACAAAATCTTTAGAAGTGGACAATGTATGACTAAACACCTTCTTATTTACACAAAAGACAAAAACCACTTTTCCCTCTACATCCCATATGTATTGCACTTACATGGGCCTTAACCCATACTAACTATTATTTGCTTAACTAATATAGCTAACAGTCTTTGTTTGTAATTTTTAAAGTTGTTGATATGAGTTATGACATGCAAACGTGGTGGAAATGGTACATTTTTATATACTATAAAAATGATTTCCCTCTGTAAGTAATGCAATTCTCAACTAGCCAAAACAATCTTCTACACACAAGAATGCACCTCTTAAAATACACTAGCACACAATGTGGCTTATTTCAAAGTTTTAAAATAAACCACGGTTATTTCAGATCACAATTTTACATATGTTAATTCTATTTTAGTAGTCCACGGTTAATTGTCTCGGTTGGTTCCATGATATACCCGGTCCGCTTATAGAATGCTAAGTGTGTAACATACTGAATTCTGAAATTTGTCTTTTGACCTTCTTTCCCATCTTTTCCTTTCATTTCTATCCTTATCGACCTTTCTATTTAATTAGTGGAATTCATAGTGGTTTAGTGAACATTTATTCACTAATTGTACCAATATAAGGGTTTATGCACAAATGCCTCAATGAAAGCTTAATTACCATAATCAAGTGCTCTAAACCTTAATCTAACTTTTTGATATGTTTTGAAAACATAACATGATCCTAAGTTTCAAATTTGGTTTGATTTGGATGTTTTTTGTGCAAGTTATGCAATTTTAGGTACATTCTGGACTTTTATGCAATTTACCCAATTGGGAGGTTTTCTTTGCAAATTATCAACTGAATTTTAATCCTTAGATATTCCATTACCATTAACGAAATTTTAAACCATTGGAGAACCTAGTTTCACCTTGGTTTGATGGTATTTCTTTTCAAGGGCATTATAGGGATTACCCTCTTTATAAAGGTGCTTATCTTTAAAAGCTATCAACCAATGAGGTTATTTCTTTCTTGAAAAATAGTGGGGATGGCCTAGAAGGATCTGTGGGCTCTTAGTACTGAATTGTGATATCCAAGAAGAGTCCATGAGCTGTCCTCTTGCATGGCCATCAAGCCCTAGGCTAAAGACACATGAAAAGTCACTTAAGACACCTCATGCTTCACCTCTTTCTATATATAGCCATGTATACCCCTTCCCAACTCACAATTCAAAAAATCTTGCTCTCCTTTTCTTTCCTCTAGCTTAGATAATAGTTCCTTCTGTATTTGGCACGAAGTTTCTGTCCCAAGGTAATAGGGGGAGCCTACCTTGGTGAAGAAGGCTCCTAGGGCTTCCAAATTGCTCAATTAGGGTTTCTAAAGCTCCTCCTGGTAATTTTGACTAAAACTAGTAAGTTTCCTCCCTTCCTTCCCTATTTTCATACTGTTAATATTCTTTATACCTTCTTCTAGGTTGGAACGATGACCATACATGGTAAAACTCCACCTAAAACCCCAAAACATCTCATCTCCATGCTCTTTTGATAGGGTTTGCACCTCTAAAGTGGAGAAGGTGATATTTGCTCAAGAAAGGAGCTTGGCTTGGAGCAACCAGACCTTCAAATCTCGAAATCCTTTCTGTTTGAACTTTCTTACATTCCTAGATGCAGGTTTTGTTAACCCCCTTCTCATATATTGCTTAGTACATGCTTAAAACTCATGCTTCTATGTTTTAAATCGATGATTTCCATCTCTTTTTACCATGTTCTTCTAAGGTTTTGGTTTCTCGCTATTTTATCTTCTCTAGAATCTCTAGTTTGGTTATCTAAGAAACTTTAACCCTGATATTGGGTCAAATGGTGTTTTCTCCCTCTCCCTCTTTAATTATCTCGATCGGTTCAATGATGTGGCAATATCATATTAGTCAGTATTGAAAAATTCATATCTTCTAAATTGATTATCTAAATTTGACAAATAAATATGTTTTGGAATTGAAAAATTAATATATATCTAATAAAAATATTTTAAAGGTCTTATTTCATGAACTATGAAGGGTGATTTTTGTATAACGAATTTAATGCATAAAATCCATAAAAATTACATCTTAATCATCATAATTCCAAAATTAACATAAAAATATGTTTTCTTGATCAGGAGAACCTAATAAGTTCATTGGTGATATTTTTAAAAGCTAAATCCGAATTTTTCTAAAAAGTTCTAAAATTAGGGTTTCTATACATTAATGTGCACTATGTACTCTAATACATGCTAATACATTGAAAATAGGCAAAGTGGACCTTGGACTCAATTAAAGTGGTGAAAGTTAGTAATTGATATCAGTAGAGAGGTATGTGCTATGTATGTGAAATCTATCTTTATGTATGTGCAATCCCTATTTATGTATGTGCTATGTATGTCCAATCCCTATTTATGTATGTGCATTCCTTACACCCTATGTTGGGATAATTGCAGCCAAACCCTATATTTCCCTAATGAGGCTTAAATGAACCCTAAATATTCTATTCTTGAATCCTAATGTTGTTCATGCCTCAAATTAGATTATACTTTATTTTTTGGGTCTTATACCCCACTTCCATGCTTATTGAATATTATGACTATTCTTACCATGACTACTTTTCTAGCATGTTGATTTATGTTCTATTTAGTACTTATGTACAACCACCCATACAGGGCATGTAAATAAATGCCCTGGGGATTGTCTTATTCTCCCCATAATATTGTAGGTGACTGGGAATGTCTTATTCTCCCCTCACCTAAGGTTAGAGGTTCAGTAGGTGCATCAACCCTACTTAGTTAGGTAGGCATAATTATCTTACATGCTAATCCTTTTTGATATAATTGTTAATGGCAAGTTTCTTTTGAATATAGCCTCGTACTCTTGTTATCTTCATCAAATGATGAACCCTAGCCTGTTTTTATTTGCTTTACTTATCTTGATATCCTAGATTAGTTTTGTGACACATTTTTCTTCCCTTTCCCTTCTTGCTGGGTGCCTTCCCAACCACCCAGGTGTTGAGCAAGGTGATGGATAAGACAAGGAAGATCTTAGCTTTTGGCTTGGACTCAGTTGATGGAGATGTTGCTTGGAAATAAGATTGTAGTAGTCTAGACTTCCCTCTATCTAGATCCTGATTGTGTGTCTTGATGTAAACCCTAATGGGAGAATTTGATGTATTTTTGTAAACCTTTTATGAAATTGAATATAGTTAGTCATTTGTTTAATTCCGCTGCAACACTTTGGTCTTTTTCATACCTTTATAATAAATTTGAAAAATTTATGCGCATTCCATCATACCTCTGAGTGTGTTTGGAATGGATGTCAATTCTTCAAAAAAAATTAGTAAAGGGGTGATTTCACTCTTTTACATAATGGTATCAAATCCCATAGTAGTCGAAATCTGACTATTTTAGTTTTGTCTCCCTATTAGAATCCTTGTCTTACATAGTTCCTTTTGGTGACATGGTTTCTCTAGAGTTGATCTATAAATGATGAAAAGTTGATTTAGGACCCTATAGTTCCACATTAGTATCATGATGAATAAAACTCTAAAATACTCATAACTAAAATATGCATAACTTAATGTTGTTTAGGTTTGCCTTTAGGCAACTATTAGGGCATGAAGTCGAAGCAAAGGTGTCTAGAAAGGATCAGGTTTTGGGGTCTGACAATATTTTCCTCCGCGCCACTTGAAATCTTGAAATCTATCTACACTATCTTTAGAAACCCTAACCCCATACTTAGGAGGTTGTTGTGCTTGAAACCTTAGTGGGGTCTAGACAAGTTATAGTTATAGCCTAACGTGTTTTTTTATATATTAATGAACATATAATGATCATATGAGGAATAATTTATATGTTCAAACCCTAATGAATACCTAATGCACATAATATGAGTAACATACATATTAATCCTAATGGATATGCATGGTGTTGCCCATGTCATAAGCCAATAAACCCTAAAGAAATGATAAGTAAGATTATTGTAACCTAATCTTGTACTTAATACATGCTAAGTAAAATATAGTGATCATATTAATTTGAGCCCTAAATTGTAATCATCTAACCTTAACATATACATCCTTAATGCCTTTCATGATACATTAATGACATTAGGTGTCATAATCAATTAACATACTTTGATACACATAAATGATATATATATAGTCATCTAATCACATATTAATCAAGTCATCAATATGAAATGCATGGTATGTTACCTTGTTATCTAATACACATGATTAGTCACTTAATGTGAATCAATTTGTAATATGCCTCACCTTTATCATTAAAATACATGGAGTGGCTTCAATATGAATATGAAGTGCTTTGATACACATAAGTTTGCAAATCAATAATATAAATAAATATGAGAAAATTATTAATGATGACATTAATTTGACAAATAAAGATAATGTGGCAATGAGATAACATTTAATATAAATATATGTAATTGATGTGACATAATTTGGATTGAATGAAGATTTAATGACAAATTGAATAATTCATGCAAAATAATTCGTTATAACTTAATGTGGTGATAGTATAAGGATAATGAAGTCAAAGTTTAAAATATTAAGGATAATGATCAAGTATATTGAGGGAATCGAGTAACCCATAATTTTGATAAAATTCTTAGTAATATAAATGAGAAATATATATATATATATGATGTTTCAAATATAACTTCCTTTTTAATAAAGTGATTATGACACGACATAATTAAAATAATCATGATAATGTGATATCATAATGAATATAATGTTAATGAGCTAAAAATGTAAATAATGTTAAATCTCCTAAAAAGAATATCTAAATAATGGAAACTAGGTGATCCTTGAGAACCTAGTCTATGTCAAGATTCTTGTGGATTATATGTTGATGAGTTGTTTGGTAGAATTTAAGGCTGGAGAAATAACTTGAAGTTTTGTGATGAGATGTTGCACACTCACCCTGCCCTTCTTGCTTGTGATTTCGGGGACGAATCCTCTTTTAAGGGGTGGAGTGTTGTAACATACCGAATTCTGAAATTTTGTCTTTTGACCTTATTTCCCATCTTTTCCTTTCATTTCTATCCTTATTGGCCTTTCTATTTAATTAGTGGAATTCATAGTGGTTTAGTGAACATTTATTCACTAATTGTACCAATATAAGGGTTTATGCACAAATGCCTCAATGAAAGCTTAATTACCATAATCAAGTGCTCTAAACCTTAATCAAACTTTTTGATATGATTTGAAAACATAAAATGATCCTAAGTTTCAAATTTGGTTCGATTTGGATGTTGTTTGTGCAAGTTATGCAATTTTAGGTACATTCTGGATTTTTATGCAATTTACCCAATTGGGAGGTTTTCTTTGCAAATTATCAACTGAATTTTAATCCTTAGATATTCCATTACCATTAAAGAGATTTTAAACCATTGGATAACCTATTTTCACCTTGGTTTGATGGTATTTCTTTCCAAGGGCATTATAGGGATTACCCTCTTTATAAAGGTGCTTATCTTTAAAAGCTATCAACCAATGAGGTTATTTCTTTCTTGAAAAACGGTGGGGATGGCCTAGAAGTATATGTGGGCTCTTAGGACCGAATTGTGATATCCAAGAAGAGTTCATGAGCTGTCCTATTGCATGGCCATCAAGCCCTAGGCTAAAGACACATGAAAAGTCCCTTAAGACACCTCATGTTTCACCTCTTTCTATATATAGCCATGTATACCCCTTCCCAACTCACAATTTGAAAACCCTTTCTCTCCTTTTCTTTCCTCTAGCTTATATAATAGTTCCTTCTGTATTTTTCCATGAAGTTGTTGTCCCAAGGTAATAGAGGGAGCCTACCTTGGTGAAGAAGGCTCCTAGGGCTTCCAAATTGCTCCATTAGGGTTTCTAAAGCTCAAAACTAGTAAGTTTCCTCCCTTCCTTCCCTATTTTCATACTGTTAATGTTCCTTAAACCTTCTTCTAGTTCAGAACGGTGACCATACATGGTAAAACTCCACCTAAAATCCTAAAATATCTCATCTCCATGCTCTTTTGCTAGGGTTTGCACCTCTAAAGTGGAGAAGGTGATCTTGGATCAAGAAAGGAGCTTCAATTGGAGCAATCAGACCTTCTAATCTTAGAATCCTTTCTGTTTGAACCTTCTTACATTCCTAGAGGCAAGTTTTGTTAACCCCCTTCTCATATATTTCTTAGTACATGCTTAAAACTCATGCTTCTATGTTTAAAATTGATGATTTTCGTCTCTTTTTACCATGTTCTTCTAAGGTTTTGGTTTCTTGCTATTTTATCTTTTCTAGAATCTCTAATTTGGTTATAGAAGAAAATTCAAACCTGATCTTGGGTCAAATGGTGTTTTCTCCCTCTCCCTCTTTAATTATCTCTATTGGTTCGATGATGTGGCAATTTCCTATTGGTCAGTATTGAAAAATTCATATCTTCTAAACCGCTTATCCAAATTTGATAAATAAATATGTTTTGAATTAGAAAATTAATATTTATCTAATAAAAATATTTTAAATGTCTTATTTTATGATTTGATGAAGGGTGATTTTTGTAAAATGAATTTAATGCATAAAATCCATAAAAAATACATCTTAATCATCATAATTCCAAAATTAACATAAAAATATGTTTTCTTGATCAGGAGAACCTAATAAGTTCATTGGTGATATTTTCAAAAGCTAAATCCGAATTTTGCTAAAAAGTTTTAAAATTAGGGTTTCTATACATTAATGTGCACTATGTACTCTAATACATGCTATAACATTGAAAATAGGAAAAGTGGAACTTGGACCCAATTAAAGTGGTGAAAGTCAGTAATTGATATCAGTAAGAGAGGTATGTACTATGTATGTGAAATCCATCTTTATGTATGTGCAATCCCTATTTATGTATGTGCTATGTACGTGCAATCCCTATTTATGTATGTGCATTCCCTACGCCCTATGTTGGGATATTTGCAGCCAAACCCTATATTTCCCTAATGAGGCTTAAATGAACCCTAAATATTCTATTCTTGAATCCTAATGTTGTTCATGCCTCAAATTAGATTATAATTCCTTCTTGTTTGGGTCTTATACCCCACTTCCATGCTTATTGAATATTATGACTACTCTTTCCAGGACTACTTTTCTAGCATGTGATTTTATGTTCTATTTAATTTAAAGTAGCAGTACTTATGTACAACCACCCACAGAGGGCATGTAAATAAATGCCCTGGGGAATGTCTTATTCTCCCAATAATATTGTAGGTGATTGGGAATGTCTTATTCTCCCCTCACCTAAGGTTGTAGGTCTGGTAGGTGCCTCAACCCTACTTAGTTAGGTAGGCATAATTATCTTACATGCAAATCCTTTTTGATATAATTGTTAATGGCAAGTTTCTTTTGAATATAGCCTTGTACTCTTGTTATCTTCATCAAACGATGAACCCTAGCCTATTTTTATTTGCTTTACTTGTCTTGATATCCTAGATTAGTTTTGTGACACATACTTTTCTTCTCTTTCCCTTCTTGCTGGGTGCCTTCCCAACCAACCAGGTGTTGAGCAAGGTGATGGATAAGACAAGGGATATCTTAGCTTTTGGCTTGGACTCATTTGACAGAGATGTTGCTTGGAGACAAGATTGTAGCAGTCTAGACTTCCCTCTATTTAGATCATGATTCTGTGTCTTGATGTAAACCCTAATGGGAGAATTTGATGTATTTTTGTAAACCTTTTATGAAATTGAATATAGTTAGTCATTTGTATAATTCCGCTGCAACATTTTGGTCTTTTTCATACCATTATAATAAATTTGAAAAATGTATGCCCATTCCATCATACCTCTGAGTGTGTTTGGAATGGATGTCAATTTTTCAGAAAAAATTAGTGAAGGGGTGATTTCACTCTTTTATAAAGTGCTTTCGTGGTTTCTCATAGTGTTTTTAAAACCAAACCAGACCGGCTGTCCGACCGGTGAACTGGTAGTTGACCAATCTGGAAGCTTAAAAAACCAGTTCTGTGTCTTTTTCTAGTCCAACCAGTCAGAAATACGGTCCAACCAACTGGTCGGACCAAACCGGATTGAACCAGTGGTTCAAAGAGAAGAGAAAACAGAAGGTAGAATACATATAAGAATTTAAATATATGTATATACATATGGCATATATATGTATGTATGTATGTATGTATGTATTTACATAGAAAATATACATATAAGGTATAATGCATACATATATATATATATATATATATATCTGTGTGTGTATATGTATGTATATTTGTATATATACATATATATGTTTGTATGTATGTATATGTACCTCTACATAATAATATATATGTATACATATATATTTACATACATACATATATATACAATTTATATATATTCATATATATATATATATATATATATATATGTGTGTGTATGTATGTAAATATATATATATATACATATATATTATTATGTAGAGGTACATATACATACATACAAACATATATATGCATATATACAAATATACATACATACACACACACACACACACACCCGCACATATATATATATATATATATATATATATATGGGAATTCACTTGCTGCCCGCGCGGGTAGATAAGCAAAGTTACCCGGCTCCCTAGTTATTTCACGCTGCAGTGTGCTAATATGGGAGCGGTGGCACTAATTGTAAATATGTGTGCAAGTGTTTTACGTGCATGGATTACACGGTGGCAATATTAGTAAATATGTTGTAAATCAATACATGTGCATGGAGTGACGGTGGCAGTATAGTAATTATATTATAAACAATTACACATACATGGAGTAGTGGTGTAAAGCCTGATCCAATTATAAAGATAGAAGCTGATATCCTAATAAGTCTTGGACACGTATGGTCATGCATGCACATCGAGTAAAATTGGTCTTTTAATATTTTGAAAAGGACAAAAAACTTGATGATATTTTTATTATATTTCTCACCAAACCACGTATCATATTTAATCGGATCATGAAAGCAAAAGATAGAAGAAATCAAACTAATTTTCTAGTTGATCATATATCAATTTTGGAGTATACACACACTAACATAACGTGTCTAAAACCATTATAGTGGCATCTTTGTATGGAGATAAATAAACACATAGGAAATAAAATGATACTACCAGATTGTATTACGTAACATCATCCTTAGTTACAAATTTTTATTTTCTATTACAGATACTCTGTTCTCATTACAATTAATCAGTTATCCTTACAGAGTGTTTAAATTCTACAACATATTATTGCACACAAAAGAAAATCATATCATAGTTGTATTTTGAATCATATTTTCATAAATGTAGATGCCCACAGAAAGAATATGCCTATAAAAATAAATAATTTATAATAAAAAGAAATATTTTATAATGAGATTTGATAATCAGAAATAATGTAAATAGCAAAGAACAATTGTAACTAGTAAAGAGAAACTGTAACACGTGAAGAAAAAATGTAATACAAAAGAGTACATTGTAACTAAAATAGACATTTTGTAATACAAGAAACTAGAATGTAATATGCTAGAAAAATTTAAAAATATAACCATGTGTAACATTTTGTAAGGAGAGTTGAGCGAAGAAAAATTAGAATAACAAAAGAAAACTGTAACAAACGTAGATGCTTGATGATATAAAAGATGATCCAAAAGGTGTTGAAAAAAATTATAAGAAATAGAAACAAGTAAACAAGTGATATTCGGTTATCCTTACAGATGACACTTGCTTATTACAATATGACTGTCCATATTACAAAACATTCACATACATTACGGTTGGCTCTTGCCTATTACAATGTAATTGTCCATATTACAAATGACACTTGCTTATTACAATATTACTATCTATATTATAAATTGTCACCTACATTACAGTTGACTCTTTCTATTACAATGTGACTGTCCATATTAATATGAGTATCCATATTGCAAAACTGTCTCCTACATTACAGTCGGCTCTTTCCTATTACAATGTGATTGTCCATATTACAGATGACATTTGCTTATTACAATATTAGTATCCATAGTACAAAATCGTGACCTACATTACGGTTGACACTTGACTATTATAATGTGATTGTCTATATTACATATGACACTTGCTTATTACATTATGACTATCCATATTATAAAACTATCATCTACATTATAGTAGGCTCTTGTCTATTACAATGAGACTGTCAATTTCCTATGTTACAGATGACACTTGCTTATTATAGTACAAATGACCAAAATTGAGCATATACACAAAGACACCAATAACCATTGCCAAGAAGAAGATGAAATATACAGTTATCCAATATATAGATAATCTCTCTAACTAAAACTATAACAAACATGAACAAATTTATAATGAGTATGAGCATTCTGTAATTTGAATACAAATTTATAATGAGAAGGCATTTTGTAATAGGAAGCAACCTTATGTAATTTGAATTGAAAATTTGTAATGAGAATGGGAAAAATGTAACTACGGATGATGTCTTGTAATACAACCTGCTTGTATCACATGTTGTATCATATTATATAGACTCCGATCCATACGTGTAATCAACTAAAAAATAGCAATTGTTACGTATGGAAGTAGTAGGTTGTTGGGGGTTTTTTTATACTTTCATTAGTATCCATATTACAAAATCGTGACCTACATTACGGTTGACACTTGACTATTATAATGTGATTGTCTATATTACATATGACACTTGCTTATTACATTATGACTATCCATATTATAAAACTATCATCTACATTATAGTAGGCTCTTGTCTATTACAATGAGACTGTCCATTGCCTATGTTACAGATGACACTTTCTTATTATAGTACAAATGACCAAAATTGAGCATATACACAAAGACACCAATAACCATTGCCAAGAAGAAGATGAAATATACAGTTATCCAATATATAGATAATCTCTCTAACTAAAACTATAACAAACATGGACAAATTTATAATGAGTATGAGCATTCTGTAATTTGAATACAAATTTATAATGAGAAGGCATTTTGTAATAGGAAGCAACCTTATGTAATTTGAATTGAAAATTTGTAATGAGAATGGGAAAAATGTAACTAAGGATGATGTCTTGTAATACAACCTGCTTGTATCACATGTTGTATCATATTATATAGACTCTGATCCATACGTGTAATCAACTAAAAAATAGCAATTGTTACGTATGGAAGTAGTAGGTTGTTGGGGTTTTTTTTATACTTTCATTCACATTAATTACACGTGATGCTGCTATAAAAATAATATTATACATTCTAACTTGCCAAACCACGTTGCAAATGAATCAAGAACAAAGAATAATAATTTATTCAGCCTTACAGATCCACTCACCACTGTCCCGTCCCCACAAACGAATTAGAAATACTATTGATAATTACATATTTGTGCCACCGCTTCATCATACTAAAAAAGATGGAAGTTTGATATTTACCAAAGCTTCCACCACTACTTAGACACGGGTAGAATAGTTGGTTACCCGCGCGGGCAGCCAAGATAAACTATATATATATATATATATATATATATATATATATATGTGTGTGTGTGTGTGTGTGTGTGTGTGTGTGTGTGTGTGTGTGTGTGTGTGTGTGTGTGTGTGTGTGTGTGTGTGTGTGTGTGTGTGTGTGTGTGTGTGTGTGTGTGTGTATGTATGTATATTTGTATATATGCATATATATGTTTGTATGTATGTATATGTACCTCTACATAATAATATATATGTATACATATATATTTACATACATACATATATATACAATTTATATATATATTCATATATATATATATATATAATATTTATACATATATATTCATATATATATATATAATATTTATACATATATATACAATGTATATATATTCAAATATATATATAGATAAAATATATTTATACATATATATACAATGTATATATATTCAAATATATATATATAGCTATATATATATATTGATATGATATATAATATATATATGTATGAATGTATACATATATATTTATATATACATATATATACAATGTATATATATTCATATATATATATATATATATAATGCCCAGTTCAACCGGTTTGACCGGTCTGACCGCTAATTGCCTTTTATCATGGTGACCGGTTCGGTTTTTCTAGTTCAATTTTTTTATTTCATGCTGACATCATTTCCGGTCCAACCAGTTCAACCACTCTGGTTGAACCCGACTCAATCCGGTCTGAGTCAGTACTGGTCCTTCGGTTCTAAAAACATTAGTTTCTTGGACGATCGTGCGGTACCCTAGGTGCCTCCTCCCCCTTGCCTCTTATTTGGTTTGTGGAAGATGGCTTCTTTGGATAAAGCCTCGTCTGCACGCCATCACCTTCAACCCTGGCCATCTTTTCTCCTAATCTTTGAGCCAACCACTGCGACATCGGTACTGGATGTGGCTGCAGCACTAGTGGACTGGTTGCGGATGATGTACGTTGTATATCCATTGTCTATAAAGTTGTCTGAGGTTGTTCGTGAGAAACATACCAATCTTGAAGTTTGATCGTGGTAGAACTTAGTCAGGGTGGAATAACTTTTGGTATCTTTGACGTATTAGAAGTCCTCCACAACATAACTTTTAGTACAACAATAATTATTCTTCCTCCATGATTGCTCGTGGTTCTGAGTCAAGGAAGTCTGGGTAATCTTGCAATCTACTGGTGAGAACTGGCGACATATATTGGATGATTTTTTTCAAGCTTGTTTCTAATTTTCCTCATGTGAGAGGCCCTCCATTTTTCTTAATCCACCAGTGAGTGTTAGCTTGGAGCAAGTAGTATCTAGTCCTAATTATACCTGACACATATTAATATATGTAACTACTAAAGTTTTTTAGTCTATTACTGTGCATATTTTTGTGTGGAAAGGGGTTAACAGAACATCCTACATTAAATAGAATCAATCAAATTACATAAAGAATTGTGATATTTTGAAAGAATATGAAATAAAGGGGCAAGGACATGAGGAAGATAGACTCTACATAAGCTTTTTTTTGCAAGGCCGGTGTTGCGTATACAATCCTATATAATACAAAAAACACTTTTGTAGATGATAGTTCAACACTTTTTCTCCTCTACATAAGTAAATAATAACCAAATACATAAGGCCTATTCAATTCAATCAAGTTTCAATAAAGCCACAAAAATAACCCGGCCCGTGTTGCACCCTACCGCTCTGGCGATTAGGGTTCGCAAGACGTGGTCATCTTCCTTCCTTAGTTTTAGGGTTTTCCCTTGTAGGTTCAAGCGTGGTTTAGGCAGTGCTTTGGATCCCGACTCATGGCAGCGGAACTGGCAGAGTGCTATGCAGGTCTGAGTTTGTCGGAGGAGGAGGAGGATCCAATCGACGTCAATCCAACAGGAAGCGACGATGGGGAAGAAGACCACACAGAACTGGCCTTAGTGGGGAGGCTGCTGACTGGTCGTGCGTATAACTTCAAAGCTATGGAGTGGATGTTATCGCAAGTGTGGAGTCTTAAGGAGTCGGTGGTCTTCAAACAACTCGAAGGCGACATGTTCTTGATACAATTTTTACACTGGCGGGATAAGCAGCGTGTCCTGGAGGGGACACCGTGGAACTTTGATGGTCGGCTACTACTTTTCAAGGAAGTGGATAAGGAAGAACAGCCGGGTCGGCTCTCCATTAACCAATCCCTCTTCTGGGTGAGGCTATATGGTCTGCCGATGGGCTACAGAGGGGATAGCACAGTCCGAGAGGTGGCGGGTCGAATAGGCGTAGTCATCACCATTGACAGGGACGAGTTGGGATGGGACTCCTCCATTAGAGTCTGCATCATGCTAGATGTTACTCGTCCGCTGAAGAGAACGTTGAGAATCAGGGTGAAGAGTGGCAACATAGTCGACATTGACGTTAGATATGAGCGGTTGGCAATGTTTTGTTTTAACTTAGGTCTATTGGGACACATCGATCGGGACTGCCATAAACTGGAGGAACAAGGGGAGGAGAAGCATCGTTGGGGTGGCTGGCTAAGGGCGTCACCATGGAAACAACGACGGCAAGAAGGTAACAGAGGGGACGAAGGCGGAAAAACTAGGAGGAAACTTACTTTCAAGATGAGTGGGTGCTCGGGGGAGGGAGGGTCGAGGACGACGGAGGAGGTGGGGGAGAATAGAAATACAGGTTGTGGGGGAAATCGAGAGAGACAGGAGGAGGAAGGCAATAGCGGGAAGCAACAGACAGAAGAAGGAAAAGGAAGCACGAGAGCAATCCCTGGGGGGAGGGGAGGGGATGATGAATGAGGGGACCAAAATCCTATTCTACAGGTCGGTGGGGGGCAGAAGAAGGGGGTCGGGGGAGCAAACAACGGGAGGGAGAAGGGGCGGGGCCGGTGAAGGGGATCAGGTCGGGAGGCCGAGTGTCGTGGGAGGGGGTGGAGCACGAGCGAATGATCCATCCAGATGACGGAGGAGAGTCCATGTGGGATGGCAGAGATGTGGGAATGGAACACCAGGCGAAGGCGGGGAAGATGCAGGGGAAGATACGTGAGCATGTTGTAAATACGTACACTGCGGAAGAACTGATAAGAGTCAAAAACTCATTGCGCATTGAGAAGATCCCTGAAGAGGAACCGGAAGCAGGAGAAAATGAACAACTACACCAGGAAGGAAGCCTACACTCAGCTGAACGGTGGCCGACAGTGACAACTGAAGGGAGGAATTACAAGAACAGCGAGATTCTACTGCAATCGTCCAACCCAAGTTTGTTCAGCATAGCCCAGATTGAAGAAGGACAACGAGCCATCACTAGAGCACAGAAAAAGTAGGCAGCGGCCACAAAGATGAATCATAGGTACAAGGGAAACAAAGGCAAGAAGAAACATCACCCCTGGGTATATAAGATGAGCAGAGGTCAAAGACTGGGCATCGCAGAGACGGAGGTGGTATGGGAACAAAGTATGGGGAAAAGGGGGGGGAGTAGGGAGGCATGCGACATGGACCTGGATGAGCAAATTCCATAGATAGGGGAGGAAAAGAGACAGAATCGAGGCCAAGTGGAGACAGTGGTACATGGGGTTGATATGACCCAAGTAGCGGAGATTTGCGGAGTCCAATCCCGTGAAGGACAATGAAAATCCTTAGCTGGAACTGTCGGGGATTGGGCGATCCCGACAGGTGTACAGCTCTTCGGTCTTGGATATGGAGAGAACATCCGAACATAGTCTTCGTTATGGAGACTATGATAGCTGAGAGGAGACTTGAGGATGTCAGAAGAAGTTGTGGGTTCACGGATGGGATGTGTATCTCAAGTGATGGAAGGGCAGTCGGCCTAGGGTTTTGGTGGAAGGACTTGAAGGTGGAAATCCAGAACTTTTTGCAAAGACATGTAACATCTTTAATCAAGGAAGATCATAAAAACAAGGAATGGAGAGCGGTGGGGCTCTATGGGTGGGCAGAACATGCTAGCAAAGTGAAGAAGTGGGAGCTTATGAGGAAGCTAAAAGGGGAGTCGGAGATTCTGATCATCTTTTTTGGCGACTTTAATGAGATAACTTCAAACTCTGAGAAACAAGGTGGACCCCCCAAGGATGAGAGGTTTATATAGAATTTTCATGATGTCATTGATGATTGTGACCTGGTGGATGTGGGTTTTGAAGGCAATATCTTTACGTGGAAGCGAGGACTGACATAAAAAACATTAGTCCAAGAAAGACTGGACAGATTCCTACCTGATCTTGAGTGGAGAAATCTGTTTAGTTTCTGCAAGGTGTACCATCTACCCATTCATGAATCGGACCACACTCCCATTATTTTGAAGGCAGACAACCGGTGCAAAAAACTAAAGAAAAGGAAAAGGCAGTTCATGTTTGAGCAGATGTGGGTTGGAGAAGAGGGTTGTGACAACACCATTAAGGAGGCATGGAAGTCCACTGAAGGCAGGGTCTTGAAGACAAAGCTTTTAAAATGCAAAGAAAAATTATATGATTGGGCAACGGAAAAGTTTGGGGAAAGAAAAAGAAAATAAAGGAGATGGAAAATGAGCTGAAAGGGCTGCAATCTCTACATCCGGTGCAAATAAATCTTGATAAGGCAGAGGAAAAGTCAAAGGAACTCCAGTACTGGCTGCAAAAGAATGAGGAATATTGGGTGGCGCGGCCCGCGTCAAGGAGTTGAGGGAGGGGGATAGGAACACTGCATATTTCCACCAGAAAGCTACAAACAAAAAGAGAAGAAATCACATCTCAGGTTTAGAAGATGAGCATGTTGCCACACAAACAAATGAAGGGGAGATTCAAGCAATCATTCTGAGCTACTTTGCAAAGCTGTTCCAGACAAGTCTTCCTATGGGTTTTGAAGAGGCAACAAGGGGGTTGCGGTAGCTGGTAACGGAGTCTCAAAGGGAGGATATGGAAAGGGATATTACGGATGAGGAGGTTTGGATAGTGGTAAAACAAATGCATCCCAATAAAGTGTCGGGGCCAGATGGTTTTAAGGCTATGTTCTATCAACAACATTGGGAGACTGTTGGGAAAGATGTGGCGAGCTACATCAAAGGATGGTGGAAAGGTGAAAGAAGTATTTGGGAGTTCAATTAAACCCTTGTTGTACTTATTCCAAATACTGAGCATCCCAAATCCATGGGGGATTTCAGACCCATTAGTCTCTGCAATGTGGTGTACAAAATTGCCTCAAAAGTGATGCCAAACCATTTGAAACCAATTATGGACAGCATCATTTCTGAGAACCAAAGTGCTTTCGTCCCAGGGAGACTGATAACGGATAATTCCCTCATTGCCTATGAAGTGTTCCATTATATGAAGAGAGACAAAAGACAGAAAAAAGGCAACCTGGCCCTGAAACTAGATATGTCCAAAGCATATGATAGAGTGGAGTGGTCGTTCCTTGATGAAGTGATGAAGAAGGTGGGGTTTGGGACCCTTTGGAGGAATAGAGTGAAAGATTGCATATCATCCGTCCAGCACACCTTTGCCGTAAATGGAGATAGGACTCAAATCACAATGCCTTCACGCGGACTACGTCAGGGTGACCCTCTTTCTCCTTTTCTTTTCGTCTTATGCGCAGAAGCTTTCTCTACATTACTTTCCACTGCTACCCGCGACTCCTGGCTACATGGGATCAGACCGTGTAGGGGAGCATCGTCTATCTCACATCTACTTTTCGCAGATGATAGTATTCTTTTTTCTAGAGCTACCAATGCAGAGTGCTTGAAGATAGCTGAAATCATTAGCCAATATGAACAGGCATCGAGTCAAAAAATCAATCTTTCTAAGACATAGGTGGTTTTTAGCAAAGGAGTAAAGGCGGAAAGAAGGGATGAGATGAAGCGACTCTTGGGTGTCAAAGAGGTGGGCAGACATGCCAGCTATTTAGGCCTGCTAACAGCCATGGATAGGTCTAAGAAGCAGGTGTTCAGTTTCATCAAGGAAAGAATCTGGAGGAAGCTTCAAGGATGGGCGGAGAAATTGCTCTCCAAGGTAGGGAGAGAGGTCCTGATTAAAGCAGTGGCGCAGGCTATACCCACATACATTATGAGCATTTTCCAGTTGCCAGCATGAATTATTGATGAGATCCAGAAGATGGTAGCTAGATTCTGGTGGGGTGCAAAAGATAAGGAGAGGAAAATAGCATGGATGAGCTGAGACAGGATGTGCAAGCGAAAGCATCAAGGAGGGCTTGGTTTTAGGGACTTTCAGACTTTTAACCAAGCACTCTTAGCAAGACAACTATGGAGGATGGTCACTAACCTAGAAGCTCTAGTGACCAGAGTATTAAAGGCCAAATATTTCCCGAGGACGTCTATTTGGGAGGCTAGAAGGGGCCACGCACCGAGCTACACTTGGAGAAGCATATGGGGGGTGAAGGCTCTCCTTAAAGAAGGAACCCAATGGAGAGTGGGTGAGGGGATTGAGGTGAATATATGGAACGACAAATGGCTGTCGGGAGAGAAGGAATTACTGGAAATCCATAAGAAGGAGAATTGCCTAGATTATGAAGTGGTCCGAGATCTTATGACGGAGGAGGGCAGCTGCTGGGATGGTGATAAAGTCCGGGAATGTTTTTCGAATAACATAGCCAGGAGAATATGTGGCATTCAGTTGAGTTTAAGGAAACCCAAAGATACGTAGATGTGGTGGCCTACAAAGGATGGAGTGTTCTCGGTTCGGTCTGCGTATTGGCTGGGATTTTTAGGTATAGAGGAAGCAAGACGGTACAAGATTCGATGTGACAATACTTTTTGGAGAAAAATATGGCAAGCGGGATGGTGTCCGAAGATAGCACATTTTCTGTGGAGGATTTGTACGGGATGACTTGCGACTCGAGGACATCTTTTTGATAGGCATTGTATAGACGACGGCACATGCTCGCTGTGTGGGTCGGAAAAGGAAACTATCACCCACATATTTTTCTGCTGTCCTAATGCAACTAAAATTTGGGAAAAAACGCCACGTGAGATCCAAGAATGGGTGGATGAGTATAGAGACGAGGATTTTGGTGCGATATTGGAGACCATGTTAGACAAGCCATCTACAAGGGAGGCAGAAGTTGCGATGGCTGCTATGTGGGCAGCATGGCGAGCCAGGTGTAAGCGGACATTCTAGGAGGCTGGGGTTCAGTGCGGATACATATAGAGAGAGGCGTTGACGGTGGTGAGGGAGGGGAGGAGAAGAGAAAGCCAACAGAGGGGAATTACAGAAGAGAGTTGTCCTTCACGTCATTCATGCACGAGGGAGGGCGACGGTAGTATAGAGGGTGTGAAACAGGAGCAGAGAGTGCAGAGGGAGCGTGGGCATCTAAAAATTCTGAAGGAGCACGAGACAGGGAATAGTCGCAAGCCACCAGAACAAATGATCAACAGCCAGCACAAGGAAGGAGAGGGGGTCGAGGAGCAGCAGAAGGAGGAGGAGGGGGCGGCGAACTGGACAAAAGCAGGCTGAGTAGTTGGGTGAACCCTGCACGGGGAAGGGTTAAACTGAATGCGGAAGGGTTAAACTGAATGCCGACGGCTCGCTAGGGGAAGATGGGAGAGAAGGTATTGGCGTGGTGGCTAGAAACAAGGTGGGTGAACTGATGGGAATGTGGGGAAAGAAGATAGAGTGGGGGGAGAATGTCACCATCATTGAATCTCTAGTTGTTCGAGCGGCGCTGCTGTGGGCGAGGGAGAAAGACTAAACTCAGCTGGAGATCAAAACAGACGTGATGGAGGTTGTCTACGCATGCAAGAGCAAGAAGATGAGGAGGGATTACTTGGGTGTTTTGGCAGAAGACATTATCTTGCTTTGTAGTTTGTTTTCCTTTTGTAGTTTAAATTATGTCAACCGTAGGGGTAACAGGGCCACCCATGAGGTGGCCAATTCATCTCGTAGGGGTCTAGTAGATAGCTTTTCTTCTTATCAGTCTTTTCCGTCCAGTCTGGTGTCTATTGTAAACCTTGATTTGCTAATTTAGTTTGGTTTATGCAGGAAGTCCCAATCATAGGGCTTCCCGCCCTCCCTCAAAAAAAATAATCAAATACATAACCAATTTTAGTTCCTGCCTGTAGTAATAAATTTTCTATTATAACATAATAACTTTTACACTGGTTGCTCATATTTGGAAGTATACAATTTGTTTATAATGTGAATTTATTAATATCTTCACACATCACTATCGTAAGACTCTGTTTAGACCACAGTTTCAAATAAGTGCATGATTATTCCCTGTTTAGATTTTAAAATATTTCATAATTTTATTTGTGTAATCTTGATAAGTTATTATTTATGTATACTAACAACAGGGCGTTGATTGGAACCCGAAAGTTGGGAAGTTCATTTGTACTTGGTGTACTTTTCAAAAGAATCTTGTCATAGGTGCACATGTCCCGAAGCATGCTTCATTTTTCTATGGGTGGTCTGACTTGTTCTTCTTACAATTTAGAACTAACATCAACTACAATAATCAATTCAAACTTTTCCATCTTCGACCATAAATTTTGACTAGAATGTACTAATATTTATCGATCAATATATGTACGACCTTCACATAAGTTCATATAATTTTATTAAGAGTTAGAAATTTGTAACTTTAGTATTCTTAGTTATACTATTGCACTTATTATTTTTGTATGTTCAGTAGTATTTTTTTGTGTGTAAAATTTATTAATAGTTAGGTACAAAAATTATTTATGATGCCTTTGTTATTTGTTTGACTTTATAAAATAAAGTATTCTGACTTGTGTTTATCCTCCATGTTTTGTCCTATGCTATGTATGTTACATTATATTTGTACTTGTGTTTTATAGTTGACTATGGGTCGTATTTTTTTCGTACAACATACTAAGTTGCATGTTATGTTATATGAATGTTTAAATAGTAGAAATTCTTTGCTATCACACAAAAATGTATCATCACAAAAAATTGAGAAAGGATATGAAGATGATGTGTATTTAAAATCAATCTAAGTAATTTTATTTCTTAAATGAACATATTATTTGAGTGCAAATTTGTGATAATTTTGTTTGTTTGGAAACTAGTAACATTTATGACAATACATTCGTTATACTTATGACAATATAATATATATGACAATAAGTAACTATATTGCATAGTTTTGTTTATTAGAAAGTTACATGTTATGCTTTTATGAATGTTTAAACAATAGAAACTCTTTGTTATTAGATAAAACTTATTATCACAAAAAATATTGAGATAGAATAGAAAGATAATGTGTGTATACAATAGTAATATAGGTAACTATATTATTTGAATGAACAACACATTTGAATGAATTTTATTACTAATATTATTTTTTAGGAAATTATCATTATTTATGTCAATATAATTCAATCTCTTCTTAAAATATTATTTTCCTTTTATGTTAGGCTTTGACTATGGATAATCAATATTTTATGGATAGAAATTTGATGTATAAACTAAAAACAAGATTTGATCGTCGTCGGGATAATGATTTTATTCAGAGGATAGATTGCTTTATGGAATTTGCCTCAAATAATATCAAGACGATAATGATGCTTTGTCCATGTATGAAATGTGAGAATAAATTCCATAAAGAACACAACTCAATTAACATTTAGTCCTCTATGGTTTTTTTCCCTCATTACACTCTATGGGTGTACCATCATGAACTTTCTTATCGCAAACACACTACTAGAACTTCAACACTTGAGTCAAATGATGATGCGGATCAAATGATTTTCGATGCAATAATTAGGGATGTTGATGAAATGGAACATAGTTTTATTTCATTTATAAATCATGAGTCTAAAAACTTTGAAGAAGTTTTGAAAAAATCTAATACACCCATGTATGAAAGATGTGAATATTCAACATTGCATTGTCTCTAATCTCTTTAATATTAAATGTGATAATCACTGGACCAACAAATCAATGTCAGAGCTTCTTGAGATACTCTATAAGGTATTTCACATGAATAACAACTTCCCCAAGACTTGGTATGAGATGAACAAGCTGATGTCTTCTTTAGGTTTAACAAAGGAAGTGATACATGTGTGTCTAAATGACTGCATGTGATATAGAGGTGATCAAGCCAATTTAGATGAGTGTTTAAGGTGTAAAACATCTAGATGGAAGCCTACAAATGCTAACAAAGAGACAGATTCTAAAATACCTACAAAAGTTTATCGCTGTCTCTTCATTATTCCTAGATTGAAGAGGATGTTCAATTCAACCAAAACGGCTAGCTTAATGACATATCACCACACTAGCCTAAAACCAGTTGCAGGTAAGATGAGTCATCCTTGGGATTTAGAACTCTAGAAGGATTTTGATGAAAAACATCCTGAATTCAGTAGTGAACCTCGCAATGTTAGACGCACTATCTACTGATGGGTTCTGTCCTTTTAATATGGCATTTAGAGTCGGTCATAGTATTTGGCCAGTGATTATCTTGAATTACAATTTGCCTCCTTGGTTAGTAACAAAACAATCCTATTTTATGATGCCTCTTCTAATCGATGGGCTAGATTCTCTAGGAAACAACATTGATGTCTATTTACAACCACTGATTGATGAACTAAAGCTATTGTGGATAATGGGTGTTGATACATATGATGCTGAAAAGTGTGAAACTTTTACGATGCAGACTGCTCTTTTAAGAACCATAAGTGACTACCCTGCATATAGGATGTTATCTGGTCAAAAAACAAGTGGAACTTATGGCTATCCTGAATGTCACTTTGACACAACATTTATTCATTTTCTATTTAGTCAGAAATTATCATACATGAGGCATATAAGATTTCTTCCTATTGACCATCCATGGAGATATGATGAACAACACTTTTATGGAACTATTGAATTTGATTCTGCACCAAATTTTCTTTCTAGACAACAAATCTTGGAACTATGGGATGATTATGATAATGTTATTTTTGGGAGGGAAACATACAATGTACCAAATGTCAGACATCAATTTCCTCTTTGTTGGAACAAGAAAAGTAATTTTTTGAGCTTCCATATTGGAGTAAATTGTTAGCTCGCCATAGTTTGGATGTAATGCATATCAAAAAAAATCTACTAATTTATTGAGTTGGTTTTTGTATAAGGATGTCAAAAGTAAAGAGAACATCAGTGCTCATTTAGACATGGATAGGTTGAAGATTAGGAAATCCCTATGGATAAAGAAGGCAACGAGTAATAGAAAAGTTGTTATCCACCATGCACCTTATAGCATGACTCCTGATGAGAAGGAAATCTTTCTTACATTTTTAAAATATCTTAAATCACCACATGGATATTCTTCTAATTTCTTTGAGTTAGTTCAACTTCATGAGAAGAAGCTTGTGGGCCAAAAAAGTCATGATCATCACATTTTAATGCAATAATTGCTTGTCCTAGCCTTAAGGAAAACCACTTCAAAACATGTAGGGAAAGATTTGATGGAATTCTCTCAATTTTGAAACAATTGTATGTGAAATCTATTGATGTTCAAAGCATGGAAAAACTTGATCATACAATACCTCTAATTCTATGCAAGTTGGAGAAGATATTCCCTCCAATGTTTTTTGATGTAATGGTTCACCTATCAGTGCATCTTCCAACTCAGGCTAAAATATGTGGTCCTAATCCATTCAGATGGATGTACCCAATAGAGAGATATCTATTTACTCTAAAGAAGTATGTGAGAAACAAAAGTAATCTAGAAGGTTTCATTGTTTAAGGTTACTTGAGAGATGATGTGGCTACATTTTGTTCCCGTTCCCTATGTGGTTCACATTCCAAAAAAACAAAATCCAGATTATGAGGATGGACCAATTTGAGATGGTCAAATTATTTCTCTTTTTGTGGATGAAACTCATCAAGCTCACCGGTTTATCCTTTTCAATGATGATGCTATCGATGACTACATAAAGTAAGTTGAGGAATTATTTCAATCACTTCTTCTTCTTATTTTATGGTAGCATTACAAGAAGTGTATTTTATTATTTCTGTAGGCATCATGCAGACATCGTAAGATCTAGGCACCCTTCATGGCGTGAAGATGACATCAAATTAGAACAACATAAAAATGTTGTGTGTTGGTTTAAATATTATGTAAGCATTTTTTATTTGATTTTTAGACATAATTGTACTATATGGATACTTAAACCTATTTACTTTTAATAGGTTAGAGAGTTAAGAAAGAAACAACATGTTCCATAAAGGCTCAAGTATTTATCTGAAGGACTTTCAATTAAAGAATTTTCTTATCATGGTTATTACGTCAATGGATATAAATTTGAACCAAAATATATAGAGTGCAGTCATGTAACACAAAACAGTGGTGTTGCTACTGTTGGACCAGAAGACAACTTATATTATGGAGTTTTGTTAGATATATATGAAGTTTAGTTCCAACATTTAGATCCATACTATCTTTTTAAGTATCTACGGTACGATAGTGATGATGGAGTTGGAGTGACAAGGGGTTATCTTAACTTCACCATCGTCGATACAACCAAGACTGCATTTGATGATGAGCATTTTATATTCCCTGAACAAGCAAAATAAGTTTTCTATTCTTTTGATCCTAAAGATGAAAATTTAAATGTATTTTTCTCTTGGGTTGCTAGAGACACATATGGCATTCCCGTCGACATTGCCTCTTTTGATACAAATATATCAGATGAAGAAATTTTAGTGGAAAGTGTGTTAGATGATGAAACTGATCTTTAGGTGAGATCAGACCTAGATCCTGAAATGAATCAAGTAGATGAGAATGATATAGCTGAATTTACTAATAAAACAAAATATAGTCAATTTATGGTAAGAAATATCCTTCTTCTTAATATATTTTGATCATATGTATCTTCTTTCATATTACTCAAGTATATTCTCTCAGTTTATCTTTTGTGTCGTATAGGAACATGCCTCTTAAATGTATCTCTGTGAATACTATCATCAAGAAAACTAACCTAATAAGCAAGGATTCCAATAAAGAAATGGGTATTGGAATGACAAGTGGAGGTAACCGTTACAAACAAAATGACTTTCTGCTAGATATATAGAGATTATGTATTCTTTATTTCTTAAATGTTATATCCAATGAATCGTCAAGGCCAAGTTAATTCTCAAAAGTGAAATTCAGACCTAGTACAAACTTTGCAATACTTGAAAGGTACGTATTTAGAGTTAAAAGAAGTATGTTATGTCAATGTATGTTCATTTTCATTATATAAAATGCAGGAAATGGCAAGACGCAAGTGAATGCCTCAGCAGACATTGCAAGACATGGTCAAGATAGACCATCAAGTGAAAGTAATTGCTACAAACAAAATGAATTTTTCTACTAGATATATACAGATGATGTGTTCTTTTTTTCTTAAATGTGATATTTGGTGAATCGTCAAGGCCAAATTAATTCTCAAAAGCAAAATTCAGACATAGAGAAAACCTTGCAACACTTGAAAGGTACTTATTTAGAGTTTAAAGAAGTATGTTATGTCAATGTATGTTCATTTTCATTATATGAAATGCAGGAAATGGCAAGACATAAGTGAATGTCTCGACAAACATTGCAAGACATGAGAAAGATAGACCATCAAGTGGAGGTAATTGTTACAAACAAAATGACTTTTTCTTCTAGATATGTAGAGATGATGTATTCTTGATTTCTTAAATGTTATATCTAGTGAATCATCAAGGCGAAGTTAATTCTCAAAAGAAAATTTCAGACCTGGAACAAACCTTACAACACTTAGGTACTTATTTAGAGTTTAAAGAAATATGTTATGTCAATGTATGTTCATTTTCATTATATGAAATGCAGGGAATGGCAAGACGCAAGTGAATGCCTCGATAGACATTGTAAGACATGGTCAAGATAGACCATCAAGTGGAGGTAATTATTACAAACAAAATGACTTTTTCTACTAGATATATAGAGATTACGTATTCTTTATTTCTTAAATGTGATATCCAGTGAATCATTAAGGCCAAGTTCATTCTCAAAAGAAAAACTCAGACCTAGAACAAACCTTACAACACTTGATAGGTACTTATTTAGAGTTAAAAGAAGTATGTTATGTCAATGTATGTTTATTTTCATTATATGAAATGTAGGGAATGGTAAGATGCAAGTGAATGTCTCGACAGACATTGCAAGACATGAGAAAGATAGACCATCAAGAGGAGGTAATTGTTACAAACAAAATGACCTATTCTACTAGATATGTAGAGATGATATATTCTTTATTTCTCAAATATGATATCCAGTGAATCGTCAAGGCCAAGTTAATTCTCAAAAGCAAAATTTAGACCTATAGAAAACCTTACAACACATGAAAGATACTTATTTAGAGTTAAAAGAAGCATGTTATGTCAATGTATGTTCATTTTAATTATATGAAATGTAGGGAATGGCAAGATGCAAGCGAATCCGATGACTGATATTGCAAGGCATGGGAAAGATAGACCGACCAGAAAGATAGACCATCAAGTGGAGATAATTATTACAAACAAAATGACTTTTTCCTACTAGACATGTCGATATGATGCATTTATACTTTTTTTTAATGTGATATTTAGTGAATCTTCAAGGCCAAGTAACTTCTCAAATACAAAATTCAGACCATGAAGAGGACATGCCACGCGTGATAGGTACTTTTATAGAATTTAATACTTCCTCTAAGAAGTATGTTATTCTGCAGATGTATAGGTTATGTGTTTTTTTACATGCATTATGTGAATTATAGTGAATGAGCAGAGGGAAGTGCATGAATAAACTCTAGTAGGGAATGAGCATCACACAAAGCACATGGGAGGTCAAATTTAAATAAAAATGACATTTCTTATCAAATGTTTTATTTGATAGTTTACTTTCTTTCATTATGTCAACACTAGGAAATGAACATAGACAAGTGTATACTTGAATTCTAGTTATAGGGATTGAGCATATTAGACTTCACAAGAGAGGTACAAAACTTATTGTTGTTATCAAATAATTCATATTGATGTTTATTTACTCACATTATATGAATTATAGTGAATAAGAAGAGAAAAGTGTGTACCTCAACTCTAGTTATAGGAAATGAGCATAATAGACATCACAAGGGAGGTATAAAACGTATCAATAATGATATGATTGCTATCAAATAATCCATATTTATGTTTATTTGCTTGCATTATATACATTCTAGTGAATGAAAAGAGAAAAGTGTGTATTGCAACTCTAGTAGGGAATGAGCAGACTCCAAGAAATGATAATGGTAGATAATACATGGGAGGTATAATATTTGTAATAAAGTTATATTTATTATCAAATAACTGATGTTCATGTGTATTTACTTTTACTATGTCAATTTAAGGAAATGAGCAGAGGCACGTGTGTATCAAAACTCTAGGAAATGACAATGATAGATAATACATTGGAGGTACAATATTTGTTGTTGATAGTTATATTCGTTATCAATTAATTGATGTTGATATTTATTTAATTTTACTATGTCAATTTAAGGAAATGAGAAAAGGCATGTGCGTACCACAACTCTAGAAAAGGACCATGACCGACAACACATGGAAGGTATAATATCTGTGATAAAATTATATTTTTTATCAAATAATTGATGTTGATGTTGATTCACTTGTACTATGTCAATTTAAGGAAATGAGCACAGGCATACCACAACTCTAGGAAATGACAATGGTAGATGACACATGGAAGGTAAAATATTTGTTGTTAACACTATATTTGGTATCAAATAATTGATATTGATATTTATTTACTTTTACTATGTCAAATTTAGGAAATGAGTAGAGGCACATGTATACCACAACTCTAGGAAATGACAATGGTAGACAACAGATGATAGATACAATATTTGTTATTTATAGTTATATTTGTTAGCTAATAATTGATGTTGATATTGATTTACTTTTACTATGTTAATTCTAGGAATTGAGCAGAGGCACATGCGTATCACAACTCTAGGAAATAACAATGGTAGACAATAGATGGGAGGTACAATATTTGTTGTCAATAGTTATATTTGTTATCAAAGAATTGATGTTGATATTGATTTACTTCTACTATGTTAATTCTAGGAATTGAGCAGAGGCATGTGCGTATCACAACTCTAGGAAATAACAATGGTAGACAACAGATGAGAGGTATAATATTTGTTGTCAATAGTTATATTTGTTATCAAATAATTGATGTTGATATTGATTTACTTCTACTATGTTAATTCTAGGAATTGAGCAGAAGCATCTGTGTACCACAACTCTAGGAAATAACAATGGTAGACAACAGATGGGAGGTACAATATTTGTTCTTAATAGTTATATTTGTTATCAAAGAATTGTTGTTGATATTGATTTACTTTTACTGTATTAATTCTAGAAATTGAACAGAGGCATGTGCGTACCACAACTCTAGGAAATAACAATGGTAGACAACATATGGGAGGTACAATATTTGTTGTTAGTAGTTATATTTGTTATCAAAGAATTGATGTTAATATTGATTTACTTTTACTATGTTAATTCTAGGAATTGAGCAGAGGCACGTGCGTACCACAACTCTAGAAAATAACAATGGTAGACAGCAGTTGGGAGGTACAATATTTATTGTTAATGGTTATATTTTTTATCAAAGAATTGATGTTGATATTGATTTACTTTTACTATGTTAATTCTAGTAAATGAGCTACCACAACATCAAAAAAATGACAATAGTAGACAACATATGGGAGGTAAAATATTTGTGATAAAGTTATATTTATGTTCATGTTTATTTACATTTATTATGTTGAGTATATATTTTCTTATTTTTCTACTATGTTGGGAGTGGATGATCAAAGCCAAGATATAGTTCGTGCAAATTTAATAGAATCAATTGAGCATGATGCCACAGGTGTTATAACTTTATGAATATTTTTCATTATCAGAATAAAAGTTAAACTATATTTTTTGAAAAAAATTAGATGTTATCATACCAAATGTTAAAAAGAGAAGGACAAGAGGTAGGATCAGTTTAAAGGCAGTGGCCCCTATGCCTGGTCAGAAACATAAATGTATTGTTCTCAATGATGGTAGAGTTGATGGATCAGGGAGACGCAACTTTTTAGGAATATTAGCTCGTAATTCCTGTTTATTTCCGATACATAAGGAGTGGGGAGAAGATCATGAATCATCAATTGAAATGGTTATGACTAATGTTCTAGTAAGTATATCCAACTAAAATAGCCAAACACTTTTATTCTTATCATTTTCATATATATTAAATCTTATCGATGTAGCATGACTTTGAATTTTTCAATATGAATAATATCAAAGTGACTTCTTATGATGAAGTTACTACTTTTATCCAAAAAACGGTCAATCAACAATTGCGGGACTTTCGTAAGGATCTAAAACGTAGGTTAAATCCTAATATTCTCATTGTTGAACAAATAGAAAATATAGATGATCGAGTTCCACAAAAAAACTGGGAACTACTTATAGACATTTGGAGTAGTCAATCAAAATAGATAAAGTCTAAAAAATATTGAATTGTCTTAATATGTTTTACTATTTATACTTATATCTAATTCTAAAATTGACTTGATCATTGAGTAGCAAGAAGAAAGCATTAATAAACAAAATCGAAGTATTTTACAAGCTACACACAATTGGATTGATATCTTATGTTGAAAAGAATTTGAATGCGGTAAGATTTCTAATATGATTTAGAACTGTTGAAATAACTTATATTTTTTAATATGTTAGATATGTAAAAAAATTTAGGAGAATAATGGTGGAAAATCCACACTCCTGCAAACTTGGGTTGATGGTCAATAAAGAAATGGTGAATATATAGATGAAAAAATAGGAGTGATTAGTGTAAGTCTTTATATCATCATCTATATTCATCTAATGTAAGAAAATAACTTGATATATGAATTTACCCCACAGGAAAAGATAATAGAAAGATGTATAGAATTAGGACTGGAGAATACAAATGATCCATTGAAGTTAGTTCATATTGTGGACTCTGTGTATGGGTCCCATCATGGAGGATATGAGAGAGGAATAAGTGGAGGTATTACTAGAAGAAATTTAAAGAAGAAGGGATGGGTAGAAAATTCAAATAAAAGTGTGACGAAAGCTTGGGAATCTCAGTTACAAGAGAAGGAGAATCAGATCAAAGAACAATATCATCATATTAAAGAAAAAGAATATATGAAATTGAGGATTTACGAGCTTGGTTGAAGATATAAGAGTCACAGCTATTGTTTAAAATTTAAAACTAATCATAATTATATCAAATGTTTAGATGAAAAATTATTTTATATGTGTATTGCAGGACAAGACAACAACTCTTGAATCTAACTTTGAGGATGCATTAAAATTTTTGATATACTACCTATCTTATTTTTCTATATTTATATATCATCTCTGGAATAATATTTCAATGTTATTTTTTAATCACCAATTATAGGAAGGAACGGATATTGATACTCCTCATTTTGGTAAGATTTACTTTTTCTTTTAGCACGACAAGTAATATTTTTATCTAGTTAATGTGTCACTGGTGTATTTTTTCTTCTCTCGTTGTTAGATACTAAATGAAATGTCATGTTTTATGTGTCATTCAATTAACATAGGTACATACATCTTCGAATTAATTTGACATGATACAACTATGTTTGTATTATATTACTTTGTTATGAAATAATAACATGCATAAAAACTATGACATGTTGTTTACGATTATAAATTATCATGAAGTTATCTATATAAATAAATTAGAAAAATACATTTTTTCTTGTCATGTATGTTTGACTTGAATATTATGTTTTTATAGGAATATGACTATCGTGCAACATATTTTGGAAGGAAGTGAATACTTCGGGAGACAACATCTAAAAGAGACTAAAATATCACACAACATTGTTGCAGTTATTGTTGTTGTGATACCATGTCGTCATATTCTTCAAGCACAACATGTTGTAATGTTTAAATCCAGAATTTATATAGAAATACTATGACATTTTTAGAATTTCTAGAGATGTGGCCGAGATAGATTGAGCTATCGTATTTTTATTTGTTTCAAGCATATGAATGTTATTTATGGAATCTCTTTATTATCAAGATCACTAGTAATATGATCACCATGAATTTGAGCAAAGTGTGAATGAAATATTATATCTTTTTAATTGTTTCAAATAAACAAATATTACGTTTACAATTTATTGTGATTGTTAAATATTTAGGAGTATAAGATCTAATATGAGTATATCATGAATAAATATCACAGTATATCATGTTTCTTTCCATGTGATATCCTATTTAAATGAGGTTGAATATTTAAAATTTAATTAAGGTCAAAATATATTATAAAAATTAAAATAAAATATAAATATAGTTTTCACAATCGAATGTAAATTAAAAATAAACAATAGTCCACGGGTTTCACCATGGACTGTAAAATTTAATCATATTAATAAAAGAGTAATAGTCCATAGTTATCACGGTGAACTATATGATTTTTAATTTGAGATATAGAAATAAATATAGTACATTGTTGTGTAATAGTTCATGGATTTATCCGTGGACTATGGGGAATAGTCTATGAATACCAAATCTATGGCAATAGTCCACGATTATTTTATACTCCACGGTTAAAACAATATATTATAAAGTATAGTCTACAGTAATGTTTGTGGACTATGAACATATTTCCTCTAGATATATCCTCTTCCTATTAACCGTTATTCAGTTCAAACACTCCTTCGTCGGAGATGATTGTAGGATAGTCATTTAAAGATGTGCGGAGACATATGAGAGCAACTGTAATTGGCATTTGTCGCAAAGTCAAGCTTGAAATAGGTTTCCTATATAATATTAACAGCGGACAAGTCAATCAGATATGAAAACAATGATTATAAACTGTACGCGTGCAATTTGTGTATGATGATGCTTATATGATTACTTTATAATAAGACGAGTCACCTAGACTTCCATAGAGAGCTTTCAGCTGTGCTGCCCACGTTGACACAATGAAAAGCTAGGCCCATTGGTTGAGATGCATGCAAAGCACTACTAGTACATGCTTTTTATGTAATCTATTTGAAACACCAAGTTTTAGATCCATTTGACATCCCATTTGAATGTGTATATATATATTGTATGCAATCCTTGCTTGAGCGAAGGAACAATCTGACTGAAGTTATATATTCTTGGGTGAGCGTCCAGAATGGAACGTGCACATATCGTGGTCCTCCGTCATCTCCAGAACATGCAGATGAGATGTGGATCGTGCTTTGGCAAACAAACTCACTGTATCACGTGGATCTTCATCTGTTCAGATCGGGGTGATCAATTTGAATCGTAATGTACTGGAAATTGCATGTTTTTCCTTCAAACTTTTTGTTTATCTTAAATTTCTCAAGTTATGTGATCGTATGGAAGAAAAAGGCTATAGCGTAATGTGATATAACTGTGACTGGAATTGCGCAAGAGAAAACCTCAGCATTAACATCGTCGATCTATTATGGATAGAATATTTTCTGGCTAAAATCCGTCATGACCTTGATGCCCTGTCACCTCAGCATCAGAAGTCGGATATATGTGTGGAAGAAGAGTATCCTCCAGACATTTATGATTATTCCATAAACATGCCGGTCAGCTGTCCATATCTTACAATCCAAAGGAAGACGACGTGTTATAATGGAAAGATAATGCCCAACAATTTGGAGGATTGTGTGTACCCAAAATTTTGTATGAAAGAAGCCTTGTCTGATTTGTAGTGCCTTTCAGAGAAACGGCACGATTGCCCACCACGTTCCTCTCCGTGAGAATTTATGAAGCGTTCGTTGGGTAAAGCGTCCAACTGACCGACTCGGGTAGCGGCTGATAATCGCCCACAGAATGAAAACGTTTTGCCAAATGCAAGATGTAAACCAGCAGTTTAACAGAGTTTTCTGAACGCCATTTAAATTATAGAACACGCAACACCCATTTTATACTCACTTTTACATTCTAAAATAAATACAGACCGAGAGTACATAAAAATGTTAAAAGTACACAAAACATCGTAATAGTACACAAAAACAGTACACACAAACATACAGCTTATACACAGCAAGATATATGACCGTTACAAAAAGTGTGACCATTGGAAAAAAAAGATTGAATTTTAGGTACACAATAATGTAAAAAAATAACATAAAATACACATGAATGTAAAACAATATGCAAGAATGTGTACAAATAAAAAATATGACTGGTGTAAAAAATATAACTATTAAAAATGTGACCACTGTTTAAAAAAGGGGACCATTGTGGAGAAAATTTAAATTTAAGTACACAAAAAATGCTACAAATATGTAAAGAGCATAAATAAATATAAATAAATACGCAAGAACGTATGAATAAGAACACGGAAAATATGCTTGTGGTGACCATTGTTTGAACGTTAATGAGATTTGTTCCAGGTTGTATTTTGGGGTGCAAGTATCATTGTTCCAAATTAAATTGGAGGGAGCAATGATTTTCTTCTACAAAGAAAACATTGTAGTGATTGATTCACGGTAAACTATGAGTAGTTGACAAGTATCATATCATATCGTTCTAGTTGGCTCTTCTCTATTTCTTGTTACATATGTGTAATACTCAATTTTCACTATGAGATGAAGAGTCCAGTATGAGACAACATATCCATACAATTAACATATTTTTATACCATTTGGGGTAGATACTTCTGAAACTTTCGTGCTAGAGGTTGTTGAGTTTTCTCAAGAGGGTCCAAAAAGTTATGTATAGTAATGTTATTATCTCCAAGTCTATGGTTGTAGTCTTTATGAGGACTTGTTTTTACATCTAAAAAGATATGATAGCACAACTTGTTGTATGTCTGTCTTCCATCTAGACATAGTTGTAAATAAGTTCTATTATTCAAAAGTAGAATGTTTGTATTTGAATTAAAAAGCTAAATGCTAAAGAAATAATTTAGAATGTAGTGGCAGTAGAAGTGAAAATTAGTTACATATAGTTATTCTATCATGTCTATGACTGTGACTAGTAGCTAAGTTAGATGGAGTGTATGTATTAAGACGTGACAAGTTTCTTTACTTGGGGTCTATTATTCATACAAATGGAATCTCACACATCCACAATAGAGTAGATGAAATGAGGAATGCAACTAGAATAGATTCATCTTAAGATCTTTTTTATATTGAAAAAGTTAGTTGGAACTTGATCTTTACAAGACATGATTTAAATATGAATATAAAAATGAATCTTTATAGATTCATGCTTTACAGAATTTCACTAAGCCTATACATAACGAACATAATTATACATGAGTCTTGTCTACTCTTTCATCATCGGAGGACATATCAGCTCCCTTCTATATCTTCTTGTACCACATGTCCATGAATTCATGTCAGGAATAATTTCACACGTGGACCAAAAGAAAGGTTTCGATCGGCAAAGATAGTACTAAATCCTTATTATTGAGATATTATAAGATAAGAAACAAGAGAATATTCAATGTAGTTACTAACAAAATAAGGACTATTGGATGGACGAGAATATCAAGATAAGGATTAACATTTCTAATATTTGAGTTCTAACGCATCAAGTTCACAAAATAATACAAATAGAAAAATTACTTTGATCAAGATTCAAAAGTATCCACAACATTCAAACTTACGCAAAATATCCAAGATGTTCACAATAAGTTCAATTTTGACTATTAAAGTTGAGCATTGTAATATCGTATGTTTTCCAAAATCTAGGTGCCTAAGTATTCTCACAATCTATAAGAGAACATCATTGTCACCTATTTTCTATTTTAACCAGTATAATGAAGGACAACTAATCCATCACAAACCATTGTATAAGGTTGTAGGATACTACCCAACCTCAAGTGAGAAAAATCTCTAAAATCCACATCCCAAGTGACTAAAGTCCAAGAGGGAGGCAAATCCCAAGGGAGTCAAAATTATATTATTTCAATTTTGATGCTCTCTTAATATCCAATAATATTTGAGATTACGTAAAATATATTTATGGTGACATTCAAGAAGAAAGATAAGAAAAATAAACAATTTGGGTTCACCACTATACTAGATCACATGCACAAAATTTCAAGAGGGAAGTGAATAGTTAACCAATGGAAATAAAATCTAGTACCTCAATTATTTTGATACTCCAACTGTTGCATATTCACAACATGACTCCAAGAGAGGAAATATGCAAAGTATAGTATCACTTGTCTTGGAATAAACTATTTTTATAATTCTTTTATATTGTTTGTTTTCTTTCCCATCTAGGTTATCATATTTCTTTCATATAGTAAATATAGTTAGATTTCCCATATCATATTTCTAACTTGTTCATTTTCTTATCAGGTGTCACCAAATTGTGTTTACTAATCATTTAATCATGTTCTCTCTAGATTTCTAATGTTAAAGAGTGACAAAATGATTCACTGAATGTGCATTATATCCATAGTATCCATATGTCCATTGGGTTCCAAATAATTCTTTAGTTTCTACTTATTTCTACATGACATCCTCTCTATCCATTCCAAGAGTTTATATGTTCCAACATAGCATATCATATCCCATTTAGAGTTATCTAGGTCATTAGGTTTCTAATATCTAAATTATTATTATTTTTTTCCTACATACATAAATTCCCAATTAATTATTTTTGGTTGTTATACTTTCTCATTAACATCAATTATATTCAAATTCTTTTAGTACAGTCACAACCGTCATATTATAATTTCATTTAACTGTTCATTATTCATTTATATCTATTTGCATATTTTCTTGGTCTCGTGTTGATTCTATATATTGGGTGTAGTCAAAGTTTCTTATCATTACCTTTGCGTTTCCAATTACCCAAAGGTCACAATTATTAATACATACATTGTAGAATGCAACATTCTACTATCTATCTTTTTTCCCAATTTCTATTATTTAATACATGATTTAAATTATATATTGCATAAATAATCATTTAGTTCAAAATACTACATAATATGGTAAATTGGGTCATACAAAGTTAAATTAGGTTTATTATGATCCAAACTAGTATTTCCATCCATTTATGGAATTTTCCTAGTTTTTAATCTATTTATAATTAATTCTTTTCATTTCCTATATGTATAATTCATTAACATGCATATTAGTCATTTACAATTTTAAATAGGTGTAATAATGAAATGTTGACACTTTTAATCATTGGGGTGTTTGTTTTTCTTATTTCAAACACTACTGAATTTTCCTCACAAATTACCTATATGCCCTATTACATTAGTTCCTTATCAAAATCATATACAATCGTCACACATATGTATTTAACTGAATTCCTACAGTTGTATTATATGTAAAATTATGTATTTCGTATAGCATACTATTTGCTATGCTAGTTCTTATACTTTATGTCTTGGATATTTTTTATTATTACTATTACTACTACTACTCTTGTTATTATTATTATAACATTGTAAGCATTATCTTTCAATTCTAATCAAAACAAAATAAGATGAAGAATAGAAGGGGGAGAATAAAGAACTTGCTAGAAAAAGGATGCTTGTTGGAGAATGTGTTGCATAAGGCTTGACACTCCCTGGGTTACGAGTAATGGCCACCAATGTCTATCCTTGGTCACTTGAAGTCGAGCCTATGTCTATGTTGCATCGTGAGAAGGCAGGAGCAGCAACATCTTGTCATAAAGTTGTAGGAATGAGAATTAGGGGTTGGGTTCCAACCGGGGAGAAGGAGGATGGGAAAAGAGTGGTTGACAGTGTAAGGCAGTGTGGAAGTAGGAATGATGAGGCATGAGGGACTCTAGTGTTTTTTGAATGTACAAGTTAGACGGGTATACAAGGATGATCAGGAAAAGAGATTGTTGATGTTGCTTAATATGTTTTAGAATTTAGACCTTGTAGTAGGTGGTTTACCAACTTCTGAGCCTAATTGACAATAACTGGAACATATTGAGGAGGATGACTTGTGGGAATAATATTTCAAGTTGGAGGTTGATGGTGGATCGACTATGGTGGAAATAACTAGTGGGGGAAACTATATACTGACATATCAAAGTAAATGAAGGCATTAAACTGAAAGGTCGTGTTAGGTTCAATTCTTCCTTCTTCAAGTGACAATTTGTTGATCATTACACATGATATTTAATTGGTTTATGCGGAAAAAAATGTGTGAAAGTGGGTGTTTACTTATACTCTGTTGATACCTACATGTGTTGCTTTGCATGGGGAAGAAAATGAGAGTTTATTTCTTTCTATTTGGTTAATATTTATATTGAGTTTCTGCTAGAAATTTGTATCATGGTATCGTTATAATTATTTAAAGAATTGATTTTTTTTAATGGTGAGTCTTTTATATTTGGACGAGGAAACAAAGATCACATTAACAGACTCTAGATTAGCAAGATATGAATGAATTATTTAATCTATAAATAAAGGCTTGTGTTTAAGAGTCATTGTGTATAGGGTTTTTTATGATTCAAAAGTTGGTATTTTTGAGTTGTAATGTATGAAATTTATTTATAAAATCTTAAAATGTTAAATAACCAAAATGTAATAGATAATACATAAAATTTGTTGATATCAAATTTTACAAGGTGTGTTTTTAGATTCTACTGAATTGTATATTTACACTTAAATGTAGAAATGAACTTCTCCATCGTTCATTGCAATATTACTATTCAATTTTTGGGTTTTGAACTCAGTGTGATTGATATCAAAGGGATTATTTAAGTATAACTTATCACTAATTTGACTAGCCAAGAAGAGTGAGGAGACAAACTAGTGAAAGGGATGAATGAAAGGAGACATACATGAGTGTAATGAATGTTTTCTTTCTATTTATTTTAGATTTTCCATTTAGATTAGCAAGAAAAATCTTATTATTGATGAAACATGCAACTTTTCACATTCAATTCGGTCGACCAAATTCCCTTCATTCAAGATGAACCTCATTATAAGTTAATTATTGCATAGATGCATTTGTACTGTATTCTATTGATGTGAGATTGCTAAATACATATTGCATCTATTCAATATTAAATTTAAATAGTTCAAATGTATTTTATATAACTCCAAGGCCAATGACTTATAATTGTTTCAAGCTAGTCCAGAGTGGGATATTACTTTAATACTCATTATTTATTCTAACCAGCCAATGTGGGTGCATGGTTATTTAATGTACTCTAATTTGCACATGCCTTCCAATTTTTTTAGTCAGAACATTAAGACTATTTAGAAGGTTTAAATATTTAAGGCAATTAGGTAGTAATCAGAGAAGAAATTATAGAGTCATTTGTATTGTTGATATTTTTCATATTTTGGCAACATATTTTACAATTATCATTGTAAATCACATTATTAATTTATTTTGTTATAATATAAGGGGCTTGGTTCTATTTTTTTGACATCAAGATCCATTCATCATACGATAGATGAGGGGAAGAGTTTCTAACCTCCGGCTCTAGAGAGAATTTGGAAATCTTCTACCAGAAGTACGAGATGATTTCAAGGGGAACGAATTTTCCTCCGGAAGACCCGACTGTGGTCAATCAACAAGATGGGTGGGATGTGGATCTGAATTGGAATGAGATCGGGCCCTGGGGGTCCGCTTCTCAAGAACCCTAGAGGGGGTGACTATTTTTTTGTAACTCGATCATTTAATTATCCACGTAATTGTATTTCCTTCTAATACATATATAATTATTTGATTGATTCTAAAGCCAATGTCTCTAAGTTGGGTAAGATAGCTCAGAGTGGGTAATGATCTAATTGGATTAGACCAAAACATCAAGAATTAGATTTTGTCATCTTAGAGTGGGTGATGATCTAATTAGATTAGACTAGAACATAAAGAATTAAATTTTTTGCACGAGTTTTAATGATCCACAATAAATTGGAACAAAAAATTAGGTGAAAGAAATTGAGGTATTTAAGTGGTGAGAAAGTGTAAAATACCTTATCATAAGTTTAGAGTCTGAAATCTGATATGTTACATTAGTTTTTATAGAAAAAAATATATGACTAGTCATAGTATATGATAATTAATGTTTGATAGTGAAGATGCAAAGTGTCCATAAGATAAATGTGATAGAAATATGAATGTAAATTCACCATGTGTGAAAAAATAAAAAGATCACTTAAAAATAATGATATAAGAAGTATAGTGGGGCTGGTGAGTACTGAAGACAAGCTACAGTAGGGTCTCTTTGGATGTATGGATATGTTCATTATGGACTAGAAAATGCACCAATTCACACTAATATAATATATAGTTAAATATAGCTAAAATAGAAAGAATCGTGCTTATTTTAACCTGGGTAGAGTTAACAAGGAGAACTTTATTATCTTTACATTAGTGTAGATATATACCACAACTAGTCTGGATGGAAAATAAGGATATATGTATCATATTTCACGATAGTCGGAAATGGGGCTTAGATGGTTATGACGTGAATAATATGAGAATGATGTGGCTAAATCCCTAGAGATGTTTTTCAGACACTTATGGATAGCTACGTAAAGACCCACACAATGGAAATATTATGTCTCTAGGTAGAGAGACTCATTCCCTATGTAGTGATATGGCTATCAGTCTGGATGGTTTATCTTATTAAAAAATGTATGATATCCCACAGAGTAAGTATTCAAGTTTCTCTAAAGAGATTATAAGAGAAAGCATAAAGATCATGGATAAATTGTCCTACCAATAGACTTTGATGATCTCTCATATTTTTATGGTTAATGTGACCCTAAGGCATATATAAGTAAATTCCCATATTAGACTATGAGAAGTCCAAACTTAGCAAAGTGTAAGCCATATTAATTATGTTATAGCTTAAAAATGGTAAGATAGGTGTCTCAAGGGCATTCTTGAGGATTCTCAAACTAAAATATGAAAAATCTCATCATTTTAAGACTTCACAATTTTGGATGTGCATCCCCATTTTTAATTCTTTTTATCTTAGACAGACAGCCTTTGCCCATGGTTTGTTCTATTATGATTCCTGAAAGAAATTGTTTCCACTAATGATAGGAAAATAATCTATAATGTATTAAGAAGCAAAACAATTCCAAGAGAATATAAATGTCCAATTGGTGCAATCGCTCATTTCACCATTTGATGGTGGAAAATTGTCCTTAAACATGATTTTTGTTGTGATAGTGAAAGATATCATGTTAATCAAAACCACTAGCTCAAGAAAGTCTTAAGTGGCTTCAAAACCTGCTCCATATGAACAAGTCAAGATTCATTCTCTAAGTGTGATGTATAATACTAGGGTTAACATTGAAACATCAATCTTAGTTTGGAGTAAGAGCGCATGGCTAGATCCAAACCAAGACAAACTAAGGCTAATCTAAAACCCTCAAAGAATTGAAGAAAATTCCAAACTAAAACCAAAAGCTTAGCCAAAGCAAGGTTACAAACCAAAAAAACTTATTAGGTACAGAACTAGTAGGTAACATCCTATTATTATTGCATATACTATTCAGGTACATGGAAGTTTTAAAACTGAAAGGAAACATCATATCATTATGAATATGTCCATAATCAAACATGTAGATATAAATCTATAAATGTACAAATAGCATGCTACTTAGAAACAATAACAAGCAAAAAAATTGGAAATATGAATAAACCATCCCAACGATTGAGTCCGGAGCATGACTCTAAAATCTAAACCAATCTCATTCACCTCATATTACCAACTCCAAAACACCTACAAGATTGTAAGAAATTCAAATGAGTAGCTATATTAGTTAGTGGGTACTTCCATCTCATCATTTAAACATGATCATAAGATTGCATATGCATTTTAATATCTATTATGTAGACTAATTCCATTTTATTCCATTAAAACCTATAAGAATATAATTCTTATATCAAGATAAGGAATACTAGAAAATTAGGGTGAAGTGGTGCAAGCTGAGTAAATAACAACAGTCAGTCAAAGAAAGAACATAATAGTAATTGTAAGGCAAACAAAGTAAACACCATCAATATCTAAGCAACTTACCTCTTTTATATGTATATTTATAACTCATTAGCATTTGAGATCCAGGAAACACTTGTGTTAGGAACTGACACCTCTTCCCTACTTTGTGTTAAGGATTGATACATCTTCTCTACTCACATAAAGCTACTGGATTTGATTCCAATGTGCAATACCTACATGGTATAGGGTTGTGGCCAAGGCTCAACACCCTTCCCCGCCACTTCTAGGGAGTATGGCCAAGGCCTATCACCTTCATCCTATATAAAATTGTAGCTAAATATTATCCTCTCATATATAGGTGGATAAGATCTATGAAATAAGGTCTACCCTCTCTTATCCTATAGTGAGAGGTGGCTATGGTCTATCCCCTCCTAGTAGGCAAACATACAAGGGGTTGTGAGTTGTGTCCATTGCCTAACGTCTCACACCCAACCACCATTGATGCTTACATATGAAAATCATGTGTCGTATTATAGGGTTTAGTTAGAGTTTTAACTTTTAGGGGTGAGGAAGGGGTATAAGAGGTTTTAAGGTGTTAGGTGTTTTATACAGATAATCTTAGGTGTTTTTAGTAATTACCATTAGGTCCTTCAATTGTTTTTTTTTAATTTTAGCAACATGTGTCATTGCTAAATTTTCTCTTCAAAAATTGAGTTGATCATGTATTTTGGTAACCCAGAACAATGAGGTTAGGTGAGTTTCATTCTTAAAATCTCATATAAATACAAGGAATTTTCGGACAAAGTTTAGTCAGAGGAATTTCACCCAGACCTATCTGGTTGATGCAGGTGTTGTTTATGTTTAGTTTTAATAAATTTGGCTTATTTTGAGGCAAATTATTGAACTCCAAAATCTTAGAACTTCAAAACATCTCAGGTTTTGTTTTCAAATAGTTAATATGTTAAAACAAGATTACATATCTTGTAATCAGTATGGTTCCATCCATATTTTAATCATGTAATATATCAAGATACCTAAAATAGTTCCCTACAACACTAAATTTGAAGTAATTATAGGGTTCTTTGAATAATCCATCTCTAACCTACGTATCAACATACAACATGGGTTTTAATGATTAATACATGACTTAAATACGTTAAAATCTCACCAATTAACCATTATTTTAAGGCTTAAAGCATATTCAAGTTTTACCTTATTAATTGGAATTATGGTTTATCATCTAGTAAACATCTATTGATAGGGTTTCTCTTTGTACCTTAACCCTTTAATCATAAAATTTTAATATGGTGTCTAACATTAATCACTAAACTTCTAATATTCATGGAAACATGAATACACACCAATAAGTGTGTTTACTAACTAGCCTTTGAACGGGGCATTACAAATTCTTTCATTATTAAAGAATGTTTCCCCAAAATTTGTAAATGTGTGAATTATGCAACCATCAACTTGGTGTGGATTTTGAAAACAATTTTCGAGGAAAATTCTTCCTTAAATGTTTTTTTGCTAAAAAAGAAACAACCACCAAAACATGCACCTTGTCACTGCCATTCGTTCCTAGGCCCATGGAGAGCACACGTCGCCTTTCTAGCACATCATTCAAAGGAGCAATGGAACCACCAACCAATGAACCACCAACTTTGTTCTGATATACCTCCTTTGATTAATCTAGCAGAATACTCAAATATAACTATGTGTATCCCCACACCATCCTCTACTAAACTCCTATATTGATTATAAGAAATTTGTTCTATCTGCCTCACAGACACAACAAACACACCAACAATTTTACCTCAAATCCATTGAAGTTGTCCTATCTTGTATCTCAACATATAGTCATCCTCGAAGCATCTAATCTTATATTCATCACTTTCCTATAACTAAGAAGAAAGCTCAAAAGATCAATAAAGTCTTGGTATTCATTCATCATCATCTTGACTTAATTATTGAACTATCTGATCTTCTTCCTTGAATCAGACATAAGGATGTAGCGAGTCTAAAACTCCCTCTCAAATACCAACCATGTCACTGATCATCCATACACTTCCACTCTTCCATGACCACTAATGGACAACACTCCCTTTCAATAGGTAAATTTCATGGCATACCTTATATTCCTTAAGAATTCTCAAATTTTGAAATATTGTCTCTAACTCTATCATCCAAAAATCTTCATGCAACTGATCAACACTACCATCTGAATTTATAGGCCCCAAGCATTGCAATCATTCATAGGTCTTACCCAACATCATAGATAGGATCCACCACCACCAAAGAAAGACCAGGCATACCAATTTTCGTTTTCTACATCCATTAATTAAATGCTTTGGTTAAGTGATGCATTAATCTAAGCTAGATATTGACTATTTTCCTATACATGTTTCCTCCCACCTCTATCCCAAGTTGAGTTACTTTTAGAATCATTGGAACAATTATTAGCATGAGGAGCTCTCCTCTCATTGATCTATAAAGAGAAATAAAACATATATCGAATGACTGTAGAGAAATATTTACCTAGTCTTAGTATTACTTCACACTCCTATACAACAACATATGCTCTAAAACCACATTTATGGAAACTAACACCATGTTTAACCAAAAAAACCTCAACCCTAATACCAAGAAGCCACTAGCATGTTGGGCGTGGCTGACCACAAACCAAAACAAACTAATGACTAATCACAAATTCTCCAAGAACCTGAAAACAAAATAAAACTAAAACCAAAAGCTTAGTGGAAAAAGGGTGCAATCAAAACAACTTACTAGAAATACTTTTCAAATATATACTATTTTGGTACATGGAATGTCTGCAATTGAAAAGAAACATCCTATCATTAGCCACATGCCCATATTACATAGTTAATCATATTACAACATGTAGATATAGATATCTATAACCACGCAAATAACATCCTATTCAGAAATAAAAACAAGAAAAAAAATCCAAATATCTAAACAACATGTCCAAGACTGAATGTGCAGTCTGACTCTAGAATCTACACCATAATGCATCCACCTCATATGATTTACTCTAGGGTACCTAAACTATTAGCAAATATATGAGTTGTTGCATCAGTGAGTAGGAACTTCCACTCTATAGTCCAAGAAGATGATAATAGGGCATACACATATTAAGTATTTATTGTGAAAGAAAAATCCATTTCAGAACATTAAACCCCAAGTAGATAATTCTGATATCAAGTAAAGGCATATTAGAAAATTAGGGTCAAGTAGTATAGTGTAATTGCGTAACTAACATTCAAACAAGGAACACACTCAAGAATGTTAGTAAGGCAAACCAAGAACACATCACAAACATTTACTGGTTTTTACTATTTTATATGTACATTTGTACAAGGTTTGTATTTCTTATTAGCATCTTATAGATAGGGTAAGAGTTTTGTCCAGTGATAGGTTCATCCTCTCTACTTAAATTACTAAATTAGAATTGTGATGAAGGTCGAATATCTCCAAGGGATAGAGTATTAAATAAGGCCCAAAACCCTTATAAGATCATGATCTTCTCGATCAAGTTTTTTTTAATGATTGTATTGAGAATGTAAATATGTTGTACATTCATGTCATACTTTAGGGTATATGGAATCCTATACATAAAAGATGTAAATTAAAGTATGAATTTTATCTATTCTTTGATCAACAGAGGATGACTCATGGATGTGTCTTATTTGTCTTCATCTAATCACATCTCCATGTATCACAAATGTATAAGTCCATCCAAGTATGGAAGAAAGGGGAAAGGGTTACCCAATGTTGATACTAAATTTTCATTGTATAGCTAATATAAAATATGCAACAATATAAGATTAAATGCAATATAGAATTGGGTAGCGACTATTTGGTGGACTTATGTCAAAAATCTAAGTATTACAAGGATCAAGAAAATTTTACAAATATTCAAGTTTTGAGATAGTAATCCACAAGGTTATTAAAACTGAAATCTATGCAAGATTTTCAATACTCAAGATTAGTCATGGTATATCAACTATACAAGTTTTGCAATATTATACAATAATATCATATATCATGATATCCAAACATCCAAATTTATCAAGTTGTCTAACAGAAGACACCAAGATGGTTAGACACTCAGTTTGTTAGCGAGAGGTCCCAGGATCAAGCCCAGGCCATAGGATGAATAGAATGGCCAATTTTAAAAAAAAAATATCAAGTTTGGGACCTTCATATCATTTGTTTTCTAGGGCTAAGTGTATTGTGTTCCCGAACTCTAGAGGAAAATAGTACTAGTGGCTTAGTAGCTACTACCAATTAACTAAGGGATAACTAATCCATATTCATTATGTAAGGTTGTGAGTGTTTGTCCCACACAAGTGAATCAAATATCTGAAATGGCCAAAGCTACCAAGGGACTTATAACTCCAATAAATTAGTTCCAATTCCAAATAAATATTCAAATTTAACCTCCAACCAAATTCAAGATTTGCAAATAATTGTGGTGATCTACCAAGAGGCAAGATAGGTCATATAACAAAATTTGGGCTCATCACATCTACAAGACATGCATGTGATTTAAGAGGGATGGAAATTGGAATATAGAATATAGTACCTCAAATATTTAGGTCTCCAAAAGTTTCACAATTTGAGTGGCTCCAACAAGGAGAGATCTACAAAGTAGTACAATGTTGTTATCATTTGGCTTGGAACCAAGTATTCTATAGCATTTGTAATCTAGGGTTAGGTTATGTATCTACAATAAATATTATTATATTAATCTCTCATTGTCCTTCTTTCTATAATTTTTATTCAATGATAATATCTTTTCATATAGATAAAATTTACATGTTAATATTACTACATTAGATTCCTAAGATTCCATCATATTCTTATTGTAGGGTTTCTAGTCATGTTAAGTGAACATCCAATCCATTCTATTTTTATTAATGTTCAATTGCTATTTGTCACATGTATATATTCATTAAGTGGTAAGGTATACCATTTTTCCATGTGTTTATATCCATCATCACAAATATTACTTATACAGTTTAAGCACTAATATTAGGTGGACTAAATGATACATATACATCTGTTTCTTAAAAATAGGATACCATGCAAGTTGTATTGTTGTCAAAAAATGTAATTAAGGTTTTCAATCTTCGTTTTCACTCTCCACTAGCCATCTTCATTCATATAAATCCATATATTCTCTTTCAAAAGTATTTATATTTATCAATATGAATTTGAGTATGCCAAAGTTATCCATATGTCTAAGAATCATATATATTATCTGACATGTGTCTTCTAGTGTCGTAAAAACATGAATAAATGTATATACAATCCATGTGTTTGACCTCCGCCACGGGCATGGGAGAGGGGGGAGAAATCTTTCTCTCTTAGTCCCATGTATATACAATCCATTATTTAGTTCTCAAATTTGCACCTACCCATAAATATATACAAAAAAGATTGATGAAACATAGATGAAAGGCATATATAGTCTAATGAATCATGTCATTTCAAGTACGTTTGTCAAAATATAAAGTCATATATACTTATATCTATAAAAGAAACTTTCTTACACGTAATTTTATTCAAATTAGGCCAATATAAAGATGGACTTTTCCTAAATTCATATTGTACTCGTGAATAATATATTATGTATGTAGGATTTCAATGAATACCACGAACAATGTTAACATAAAGAAATTTTCTTACTAATAAGTAGTGAAATTTTGAGGACACACTTCAACAACTTTTAACTTGACTAATACTAATACAAGGGTAGTTGTTCTTATGATTAAATGTGTTTCTCATAGAAATGTTTTAAGAAATAAGTTACTAAGGGTATTCATTTTATGTGTCCAGTTATCCCCAACTAGTATTACATGTTATTATAATCAATGGATATGTATATGCCAATAAGACACAACAATGAACTATTGTCTAGTAATATGTTTTCATTTTATGTGTTAAACTATTGCCAACCACTATTACATATTATTCTTGTCTACTAATATGTATATCCCAGTAATCAAGTTTATATAAGAAAAAATGTAGCATCTCAATCTTCCATATTATCATATAATGTAATATCATTAACTAAAGTTATAACTTCTGCCTTTTCAGAATCGTACTGAACTACTTACTAGTACTAATACGCTAAGAGTGAAATTGGAGAAATTGACCCAAAGATCATGTTTTATTAACAAAAGGGTTATTCTTAGGTTCAAATCTCCTATCTACTACCTATGCATTAATTCATTTTCTATAGTTAGAACTGACCATAACAAGACTAAATCAATTTCCTATTTATACCTAATATAGTAATACATGTTTATAGTTATAGTTAAACAATTAAGAGTATAACTAACTACTAGTGTTACTTATGACTTAAGTATTATTCTAATTATTTGACCTTGTATTTAATATTACTAATCGTTTGTCTTCTAAATTCATTAATAGAATAGTAGATTGTCTGACCTGCAAGTGGATTTGTATCTTATTGATCCTCATCAGGTTTGTCAAGCCCTATTGGAGAAGGTTGGTAGGAATCCCATCGTTGGCCCTTTTAGTATCAGTCAGAGATGATCCATGCAGTATCTATCCCACAATGATAGAAGTAGTATCTAAGTAGCAAGCCACAAAAGGATTGGACCATTAGGTCTTCACCTTTACTTCATTAGTGATCCTTAGTTATTGGAGTATGATGCACTTTTTCCTATGTTTTGGAAGATGGTGGTGGATGTTTGGAAAAGATTTGGTGGTGTCAGATTGGTTTTGTAGACAATCATGGATGGGAGAATTCATGTTGTCATTCATCACATCGGCTAGAATAGGTTTCTATACTTGCATGTTTTAGTAGAGTTGTATTTCTAGATAGTAACTTGGTAGCCAAAAATCTTGATAAGAAAATTTCAAATACTCATAAATCGTTGGTGAAGGTAGGGTAAAAGGCATCATATTTTTAGTCTCTTATTAATGAGTCTTAGTCATGGTGGTTGGGAGGAGTTTGTGCTTAAAGGTAGTGCTGATTTTACTAACGATAGTTGTTTGTATCCTTAGGGTTGGGACATTGTATAAGGGAGCTTTGGAGCCTATGCCATTGAGATGGGGTATTGGTCACTAATAGAAGAGGATGCAAAGGTAGTGGATGATGTGAGTGTGGAGTTTAATGAAGAAGATAATAGTCATTTTAGCTAGAAACATATGGTGTCTCAGGCGGCATGGAAGCTAGGTTTAAAATGTAAATTGGCAATCAGTGGTGGTAGAACTTTGAAGGTGGAAGGGTATAAGCCAATGACGCTTCTAGCTTGAACGGAGGTGAAGGATACTCATACATGTGGCTCTCTGTAACAGTCAGGTTCTGGTGTTATAGGAGGTTGAAAACATGGCCAAGAAAACATATCACTTTATACAGAAACTCTTTTTATATGCATATATATAAGTATGTTTATATTCCTTTCTACTAATTTTGTAAGACATGATAATTTCTTCCTAGAATATATGATTCATATTACGAATTCCTAACAAACAAGTCATTTTAATGCTCTATCTTGGTCACTTAGTCCTTAATATTAATAACAACATATTCTATCAAATATTCAAAAGGGTATCTTATATTAATTCCAATTCCATTAGTTGTCAAAGTAGGTATATTATTGAAATATAAATATAACCAAAGTATTTTTAGAAGAAGAGTTTCAAGTTGTACTTGGTGATATCAACGTGAATTATGAAGTTATATTTAGGAAATAGTTTATAACATTTCTCAAGTTAGGTTAACAAACTCATTGAAACATAAATAGTTAAAATGGAAAATAATTAATATCAAAAATATTATAATTTATCAAAATAACCAAATGAGACTCTCAATGAAGGACATTTTTTTAATGAACACAAATAAGGGAAATTATGGTTTATATATCAAAATATTTTTAGTACTCAACATTCAGTATGTTATAATCACTTCCTAACACTCTAGGGAGTATGGCCAAGGTTTATCACCTCTATCCTATATAACATAATGACAAAGATCCATCCCACTAATATAGGTGGATAAGAGTTATGGAAAGTGTCTAGGTACCATCCTCTCTCAACATGCAAACAAATTCTAGGTTGGGAGTCATGGCCATGGCCTAACTCCTCATACCCAACACCACTGATACTCACACATAAAAGTCAAGACATGTTATAGGTTTATTTAAGGTTTCCACTTGAATTTCATTCATATCATATCAAGGTGTGTTCGTAACATCATCAACATATCTCTTATCATATTTAATTATCTTATATGTATATACATATATTGCATGTCATATAACCATCTTATAATATATTAGTCTAACAAATCATTACATTAGATAATATTGTATTAATTGCACCATTCATTAGTTTTGGCATTATTTATCTCAGTTTAATTCCATTTAGACATCACATGTATCATCTTATTCAACAAAACAAGAATCCACAACATAAGTGTTCATTTCAAGAATGTGGTCAAGTAAGGTTTTTTGTGCATATAGTACTAAAATCAAGTAAATTTTCAAGAGGGTCATCATATTAGAGATTTTAAATAGTTATTACAAGTACAATACCCATTTGGATTCATTAAGGAATAAACATACATATAAAATAGGCTATAATGGTCAAGTCATCCAATTCATCAAAGCTCGACATGAAGGTAATTAAGCATCCATCATACTTAGGAGCAGTTTAGGGTAACTAGAGTAATTTTAATCCATTCAAGTCAAACATATAAGAAATCATGATTTACGTATCATATTTAGTGTTTGCAAAAAGATAGATTAACGCAACTAATTAGCTTACTAGTTTAATTTGATCTCATTTTATCATCGTTATCCCTCATTTAGCAATTTGGGTACAATTGCATCTTAAATTCATGTAAAATTGAAAATTATGCAACTACCCACTCACCAAAAGAGGATCTCCTTGGATCGAGCTCCAGCAATTAAAATCAACAACTACTAATATTTCCACCAACACCTCCCCTATCCCAACTAGGTTCCAAAGTATTAAGAGAAGAAGAAGAAACGAAGGAAGAATGGAAAGAAATATGGGTTACATGGGGTCACCCCTATAGAAGGTCTTCCTTAGAATAGAGAAGAAGAAACCAATCAAATAATCAACTTGCCAAAAAAATATCAACCAATCGAGAATAATTCACCCTATTGCTCCAAGTAGAGAGATCCACTTCCTAATCCTAGTTCTCCTCTTTCACCTCTCAACAAAGAACTAAATGGGTGATGAAAATTTATGTGAGATCATTTACAAATTATAAACAAGTCCTTCAATTGCATTCTCTTTTTCAACAACTTGTGTTGACATCTGAATTTTCTCTTCAAAAACTCGGTCAATCATGTCCTTTTTGGTCACCCATAATAGTGAGGTCCGTCGATTTTTGCTATTAAAATTTCATATGATGAAAAGGATTGTTCAAACCCAAATATATTCAGTTTCATTTTTTCCAAATCATATTCAACTGATGTAGGAATTCTTTAGGGTCGATTTTAGTCATTTTGACTTGTTATGTGCATTTTTATTAAGTCAAACCTTAGTCATTAAAATTGATTTAGTTTATTTACAAAAACTCCATATGTTATAAAACATAATTACAAATCACGTAATTTCACGTCATGTTATTAGTATAGATCAAAGTTACATTCATATTTCAATCAGTAAGCGTATAAAAATACCCAAACTAGACCCCATAACATAGAGTTCTGAAGAATTTTGGGATTTTCAACCTATACCCTATCTAACCATCATATGAACAGAAAAATAGAGTGTTAATGAAATATAAATGACTGAAATAGGTAATCATTAAGTCTTAGAGCATATTAAGGTCTTAACTCATTATATTCAGAATCAGGTTTTACAAGCTAATGTATTGTTACTATCACATGTAAGGCATTACTTCTACATAATACACATTATAGATTGATATGGATGGGTGTAGAGGAAGAACACAAACCAAATACAGAAGTGGAGAAGTGCTAATATGGTTTAACAATATCTCAAAGAGAAATGCTAAATCTACAAGAAAATAAATATAAATTATTTTTTGTCTTTTTACATATGATGAGGGTCTATATATAGGAAGGAGGATAGGGTTACCCCCACTTCCCCTTACAAGAAAATATCCTATAAGGCCCTTTTATTTTGGGCCTTTCCCTCTTTCTCCATATAAACTTCATCGCTCCCCTCCCCATCAAGTTGTTTGTAAATATTTCTCAAACATAACTTGCCTTTGATATAATTCAAAGAAGATTGTTATATGCATTTATAGAAACTTCTTCTTCAAATTATGAGAAAGATCCCATCATCCAATTTGATGATTGATAATTCCCTTCCTTGACATAGAGGATGTGATGTCCCAGGACTTTCAAAGCCTTGACTATGCATGTAGTATCTAAATTGAAACCTCGCGCCTTAGCTAGGATTCCAATTCAAACACTGCACACTAGGCCAAGAAAAAGAAAATCAAGGGATATAGAAGGAACAAAAGTAGCACATGCACATGAACAATAAACAAACCATAATAACAAGATCACCATTCAACATATAGTTACAAATTGAATTCTTACAAAATCTATATCACATATTGAATAGTAAAATTTTACATATGCACATACTACCACTAAACAGGATCTTTACACAATAGTTGCACCTATACTTCTGCTCGGCACACAACTCCCAACTATCAAGGTCTTCATGAGCAAATGTCCACAACCTAAACTTACAAGTAGTACGCATTAGTAGGATATTTAGTATATTGTGTTGAGTACACCTACATGTTTTATATACCTCTTTCATACTATGACTTGGCAATAATATAAAACTAATACTTGAAAGTAATATAAACATAGAAAAAGAATACTTGAACAAAGATGTTTATTAACAAAAGAGAACACATATTTTAAGCACATTTCCATCTTATACCCATGCATATGCTACCAAAGGGATGAATGCTTTTAGGACTTATGATCTTCTGTCAAAGAGTTGGATCATATATACAACATGATCTCCTACCAAAGTGTTAAAACACTTCAATGCACTATACTACCAAAGAGTTTAGTGCTATCATATGATGGACCAGATATATTATGTTTGCATATGTTTGAAACTATATATATAGAAAATCAAGCAAGGTAACATATAAAGAACTTATTTCATCCAACTATTTTATGTCAAGTATTTGTACACACATAATAAAACCATATTGTATAATAAGATAAGTAAGAGGTAAAGCATACCTTGAAAAGACACATACCTAATCCATAAATTCCTGGAATCAACTATCACTCTTGGTCAAACCCCAGATTAAGACAAGATCACATATGACTTGAATGAGATTCTAATCATCTTAACCCTAGTTATGTCCATTTCAGGGTTAGGCATAGTTCATTAGCATGTTCCCACTTTTACTTGTATTAATATTTTGTTATTTGTTTTACTGAATTCATATTCCAGAATATGTTATTTTGTGAATCATTATTCCATTTTTGTATACTTGCTTGTACTATACTTATTGCATAGATTTCACAAGTTAGCATTTTCTCATCAATGTATGGTTTCTTACCATATATTAAGAGTCATTATCATCATAATATAAATTATGTACATCATCATTATCTCAAAATTTCATATAAGGTTACATGTACTGATATGAGCTTGTAATGAAATTTTCATATTTATCTCCACTTATTATTTGTATTTCATTTTATTTAGAGTGACTAGCCCTAAATATCTATATCAAGCAACTTACACCATTTTTTGTACAAACATCATCGTATCTAATATAATATGGATTATATATCTTATTTGGGAGTTACGAGAGCATTTTCATAATTTTAGGTTATCATTTAATATTTACTACACATGATATAAGCATCATGTGTCTTACTTAAGATCTATGTATTCAAGCATCAAAAGACTTATTTGAGAGTTTCACATTGTTCTACTGATTATTCTATGAATTTTTATATATTATATGTAATTTTGTGATACATGAAATAATTACTATGAATTATACAAAATCTAGATATTAACTAAGATATTTACCTTTGTGAGCCTATCAAGGTTCGCCACATGGCGAGAAGGTGGCATGGCTCTCCTTGACCCAGACAGTTCTAGTTTTGGTGTCAACCAGTTCAATAACCAGGACTAGTGTGCTATATGACTCTCTTTCTTCGTATAGCTTTCAGACTCGGTTGTTTCCTTATAGCTTATCCACAGTTACTTGTACATGCACCACCACAAGGACCTCCTTCAGTGAGAAGTTGGCGGCCATATGCTCCCCTTTGCCACCATGTTTTGCTTCTAGAGGCTTCTTCTATGCAACACAAACCTTCACAGCTCCTCAGGAGAGCAATTGTGCCTTCAAATTCCCACCAACAGCTTGTCGTCATGGAACGGTGTGGAAAACAACCCCTTCACTAGAAATATTTGATCTGTTGGTTGGGTTGTCATCGATCAACCTCCAGAAACTATGTTTCTATTTCACAATGTGGTGGATAATACTATGCAACCGCCTCTGATGTTAGTCGCCTTCTTTGACCCAATATGGAGTTCATCTACTCAACATCTCACTCCAATGCCAGAATCTCGACCTACCAATAGCTTTGCAAGGTCAAAAGGGCGATTATCCACCACTTAGACTTCCCCATAGACCTCTATTATTTCCATTCTCTTCCTATCATTCCATATTGTTGTTTGAGATGGAGAGATCATGTCATGAAGGATCTCGTTCTCTTTCTTTAGTTTTCTAAAGGATATGTCTGAGGGCTCATACTGACCGTCTCAGTGAGGTAAGGAAAACTGACTACTGGGTTCTCTTTGGTGCATGTCTTCAGAGGTTGTGGCATCGAGGATGGGCCACGACTGCCTTACAACTCATCTCAAAACCATCGGAGGTTGAGGACAAGCATATAGCCATCAAATCCATAATCTACTACTTTGATTGATGCCAGTTAGGGGACAATCTATGGCATCTCAAACTAAGATCTAAAGGCCACTATATTGTATGTGAATGGCTTTGATTTGTTCACACAACCCACCCAAAATTAAGGGGCGTGTGACATGGATATTAATTAGGACTTAGTTTAAAACTTAGATACTTTGACCCATCATTCATCAATATTTCACATTATTTCATAGATATCAAACCTAAACATCTTCTTCTACTGACATTCAAACTTTAAGAAAATCTAGGCATAGCTTTATCATCACTAAAGATACATTCTATTCAAATATGGTGCTAAAATGTAACTATTTGTCCTATCAATTAAATACTTCAAGAAGGCATAAACTTGCATATCATAATAAGGATGTCAACATTAATTAACATCCATACTTTACCAAAATGCTCAGAACTCTTTATACAACTCAAACACATGAAATCAATTATCTCATTAGAATTTTAAGATTCTAAAAGTTCAGTACATCACATCCTATACACCTTAAAAGAAATTGTATCCTCAAAATCAAGTCAAAATCCAATCATCACATAGGAGTTGAAGTTCTTTATCAAGTTCTCACAAATGAAGTGCCTATCAATCTCCACATGCTTGGTTCTTTCACAAACAGTGGGTTTTTATCCAAGTTGATAACAAATTTAGTGTCATAATATATGATGGAGTGATGTGTATGGTTCAGGATGAGGTCTTGTAAGAGAAGCTGAACTCATAATAATTCAGTATTAGCTTGGGACATAATATGTCGTGTTGCTTTATTTGCTAGATTTTGTAAAAAGAGATTGTTTCTTGTTCCTCTAGAGAATGACATTTTTCCTTCGAGGTAGACACAATAACCACTAGTAGATCTTTAATCATCTAAGAAACCAGCCCAATCAGCAACTGTAAAACAACAAGATCAAGTTAAGCACTTCTTTAGAAGAGGATCCCCTACATAGGTGATCTAATAAGGTATCGTAATATTCTCTAAACTTTCTTCACATGAACTGTAGTGGGGGGATGTATGTATTAGTTGAATATGTTGACATTACATGTGGTATATGGATGAGTCATGGAGTGATATAGTAGCTTTCTCAAAGGTTTTTGATATGCAGATCATTTCATATTAGGTAAGGGAGTCCCTAAGTATTTACTTATAATGTGATTTTGTTTGATATGAGATATTCCAGGCTTACACCCCAATTTTCCAATTTCTTGAAGGATATCAAGAGTGTACTTCCTTTGTGAGATACGTAGCCACCCTTTTTTCCTATGATTTCTATGCTCAAAAAGTACTTCAACTATCTAAGATCCTTAATTTCAAACTCATGGGTATATTTTATTTAAGGTTGGAAATATCATGTTCATCACAATCATATATGATCATATCATCAATATACACAAGCAATATTGTCACGTCCGTCGACAAAACGGTTACTGATTTAAGTGGAATTAAGCATTAGCAGCGGATTACTAACAATCACTAAAAATTAAAACCTTTTGGCAAAGAGATACGATTCTTGGAAACTCTTATAACAAGAACCAAAGTACTATATTTATATTTTGGTTCACAAATACATACCATGTACCATCTCCTCTCGAGGATTACATACATCAATTGTTATGTTAAATCTACACATAAGAAACATAAAACCTCGAAGCAATCAAGCCAAAATCTCAGATCGATCATGAAATCGCTAAGTACTGACTCCAAGGACCTAAAAGTACAGAGACGACACATAGGACTCTTATCTACAAGACACGACAGTCAGTATCTCCACATATGATGTTACTGTTGTCCCTGATGTTGTTGTCCTTCCCCTGTTGTATGGTTTCTACCTTCTCGTCCTCGCCCACCTAAAAAGGTTGAATCCCATGGGGGTGAGACAATTGAAAATTATCCCAGCGAGAGATATAACTCTCTACCATAAACATTATTATTGCAGATAAATAGTGATAAACTGAACAGAGGATTCTTTATTATTAATAAGCAGGATAAATCACTATTTAAGCATAATAGAGCAATATCATTTTTTAAAGCATTACAGCTATGTATGATAAAATAGTAAATCATCTATTTACTAAGGAATATGAAGAATGTGTATAATATCTATCCATTTAGGATACAATAAGCGATGTAGCATCAACCGATGAATTATGTATTTCATTCTTAAACAAATATGCTACACGGATGATTACATTTTACAATCACACTTATGCCCTGAGGAGATGAAGTATACCGTTCATGCTCCAACCGAACACGATTATGTAAAGCATCGGTTGCATACATAGGTCAATGGAAGAGCCGAACTCCATCACCTCATTTTTCTCGGTCAGTGCGAGACCACATGCAAGACATCTCGTGTCTCTTGCTAAAATAACTTTCCACGGTATACTGGCAACTTTCCTATAGAGTTTTAGCCCATAGTATATACTCTCTTTAGGATATGGCTCGTAGCCAATGACTGGTATTGTGGAGTCTGGACCATAGCCATACTCTTATTGGGATATGGTCTGTAACCATTCATGTGCATAAGATATGGCCCACAGTCATTCCTATGAGGCGTAAGGATATATTCGCCTATTACCCCCACATATTCAAAAATATGCATTCCAGGAGTTCTCATGGAAAACCTGTTTCACCATCACCAACTACTGACGATGATGGATCTATGGTCAGGGCTCTACATGATAAGATTTCACTTGATTAATTAAATACATTACCATATTCTTTTAGCATCAATCAAGATTTCAAATAGGAATTACTATGACAAATGCTACAAAGAAACATGTAATACTTCTATCAAGTGCTTTTCAAAGCTTTATAGAACATTGGGATTTCAATTCCTTATCTCATCACTAGGGATTCACACCCTTCATCAAATATCATCATCATGTTCACAGGATCCGGGTATTCAAACCCTTAGTTCATCACTGAACAAGGTTACCACTCATCAGGTAACTAATACATCCAGGTCATCTGACCAAGGTATTCATGATACTTATTACACGAGCATCTCTCATAACTCACCATGCCTATTCAATTTCTTGTCACCTCTCACTAGGAAACAAATAAAATAATGGTTCACAAGGCTCATTAAATATTTCTAATAAGTAAAACAGCATAGCTCATACTTGGTTTTACTCATTATCTCACGATACTTGTATGGTTAGTATACTTGATAACAACCATATCAATTACATGTTGACATTATGCAATATAAAGATAACATCACTATTCCCTCATTAGGGTTAGGGTTTCCCATCTTTATCAATTAGGGTTTCACATAGCATCTCCCTATATTAGGGTTTCACATAACGTCCCCCTATATTAGGGTTAAGGGTTCCCACTCTTCTTGATTAGGGTTTCATGATCACATTATCAAAGATCAAACCCTAATTCTTACTTGATATCAATATATGGTCATTACATATTTATTATATAAGTATGAGTTTCCCTCTCATCCTCTCTAGGATGTTGTTTACTTAATACCTTATTAAGTTGGCTCAACCTTTCCACAAGACACGTACACTTATGATTATCATAGTGTATTGAGTTATTTGTATTCATAGGCATTGAGTGATAATCACTGTAATTATACTAATCACCTAACCTTCAAATGGTTTGAGACCATTTAGACCTTCAAACAGTCTTAGTCCAGTTGAACCTTCAAACGGTTTAAGACCGTTTAGACCTTCAAACGGTCTTGAGATCACTTGACCTTCAAACGGTCTTGAGGTCACTTTACCTACAAACGGTCCTGGGGTCACTTGACCTTCAAACGGTCTTGAGGTCACTTGACCTTCAAATGGTGTTAAGGTCACTTGACCTTCAAATGGTCTTGAGGTCACTTGACCTTCAAACGGTCTTGACCCCTTTGATCTTCAATCGGTTTTGAAACCATTTGACCTTATTAGGGTTTGAAACTGTTTGACCTTTGAACGGTTTGAAGATTGATTAACCCTAAATGGTTTGAGACCGTTTGGTCCTCAAACGATTTGAGACCATTTAGTCCTCAAACGGTTTGAGACCGTTTGGTCACTTTAGAGATGAAACTGTTTGAACCTAAATTAGGGTTTTGACATCAATTGATCTAGGGTTTTGAAACCAATTGAGTTCTAAACATTTGAAATCGTTTGGCCATCCAAGGTTGAGACCATATGGACTAGATTAGTTTGAAACCATTAAACCTTTACTCATTCCTAAAACCGTTTAGCCTCTAATGGTTTTGAAACTGTTTAACCTCTAACTATTTTGAAACCGTTTAGTCACCAAACGGTTTGAAACAGTTTGGTCTCTAACGGTTTTGAAACCGTTTGACCAACAACAATTGAAACTGTTTGCTCTTGATATTCTTGAGGTGTGTGCTAAGATGATGTCATCATTACCAAGCTTCAGACCTCTAAATTCTATTGTCATATATATGATGAATTCAGCAATTATTCAAGAAGAAAATAAAAGATCAACATATGATGAGAAATTGAAATCAATAATAACATTGATGGGTTCAAGTTATATAACCCACCTTCAAAGTAGCTTCAAAGCTTCAATATTCTTGTCTTTAATGGTGAAAGAATCTCCATCAACTATCCAAGGTTCGTTTCCAACTCAATGGATGCAAAAGATAGCCAAGGTTGAGCATTGGATAGAAGAGATAAGAAAATGGGTGTTGAAATCCAATTTCAACCATCAATTCAAGGTTGAAGATGATCATGGAGCTTACCTTCAGCTTGGGGAACGTTTTCCTCCTGCTCCTAGCTCCTTGGTCGTCGGCCAAAGCAAGGGAAGAAAGTGGTTTACAAAAATAGCATTTCAAGGAGAAAATCGAGTACATATAATTGATTTTCTAGGAGAGAGAAAGAGAAGAAAATGCATCCACTTTCTTGACACATGCCCCCTCCCTTCCTTTCATTTGAATCCATCCTCCTTGCTCTCAATATCCTCTCAATTATACTTGAATTAAAAGCAATCACTTAAGCACCTTAATCATTATAATATTATTATCCATTTTTAGTGGACATTACTTTTAAATTAACAAATGTGAGTGGGTTTCTTCACCTACTTAGGATATTTCGGTGCTACTCAAGGCATTTGGACATCCTCCCGTTATAGGATTTCTCCCATAAAATTTTTATTTGATGGGAACTTCAATTAATATATTTATTTTTGCTACAAAATAAATTAGGGTTTCAATTATGCTTAAATCTTGATTATTTTATTATCAAGATTATCTTTCTTCAAAAGTAGTTCAAACAAGACGCCCCATTCTTTTTATTTTCTATAAATTATACCAAGAAATAGTAGGGACACTCTTGAAGTGGTATTTTACATATTCAACCCTAGATTTTGGGTAATTTGCAATTTACACCAAAACTAGCATTCAATACACAAGCATTACTCAAACAAGCTCCTTTTTGGAACTTAGGCTTCCACAAGACATGCCTCAGCATCATTCTCATTCTTATGATGCTATAACACTTGAGGAACATTTATCATGTAACATTTGCAAGGTAACCCCTCAAATTGGGTAAATTGCACTTTAGTCCAAAATAGGTAAAATATTGTTTCAACATTATTCAAATAGGTCCAAAATTGAAACATAAGCTCTCTGTTAGTCCTAATTACTTTTCAAAAGATAAGAAAAGAATCTAAATAACTTACTTAAGCAAAACTTCTAGGGTTAAGGCATAGCCCAGGTCAGGGATGTTACAACTATCCACCCCTAATAGGGATTTCGTCCCCGAAATCATCAAGAGAAAAGAGGAGGGTAGTTCCTCCCCATCTCTTCCTCTAGCTCCAACATAGCTTCTTCAATGCCATGATGATGCCAAAGAACTTTGATAAGAACTATGTCTTTCTTTTTTCAACTTTTTGATTCTCCTGTCAAGAATCAACATTGGTCCCTCTACAAAGGATATATCTTTATTTAACTCTACCTCCACAGGTTGCAATATTAACTCCGTATCAGGGTGATACTTTCTTAGCATGGATATATGGAATATTGGATGCAATCTATGTAGTTCAGGTGGCAACTCCAACTTATTGGCTACCTTTCCAATCTGTTCAATGATTGGATAAGGCCCCATAAATCTAGGAGCTAACTTACCCTTTTTTCCAAATCTAAGAACACCTTTCCAAGGTGAGACTTTGAAATATACTTTGTCTCCAACTTGGAATTCTAGAGGTCTCCGCCATTTATCAGCGTACAACTTCTGTCTATCCTGTGCAGCTTTCAAATGTTGTTGTATTACTTTAATCTTCTCAGTTGTCTGTTGCACTAATTCAGGACCCAAAAGGTGGTATTTTCCTATTTCATACCAACACAATGGAGATATACAACGCCTACCATATAATTCTTCATATGGTGCCATATCAATATTTTGCTTATAACTATTGTTGTAAGCAAACTCTATTAAACTCAAGTGTATATCCCAACTTCCTACAAACTGAAGGACACATGCCCTAAGCAAATCCTCTAAAGTTTGTATAGTCCTCCTAGATTGTCCATCCGTCTGGGGGTGGAAGGCGGTACTGAATCTTAACTACGTACTCGAAGTTTTATGTAGTCATTCCCAGAATCGACTCATGAACTGGGGACCTCTATCAAAAACAATTGTAGTTGTAACCCCATGTAAACATACTATCTCATCTATATAGATCTGTGCAAGTTTATCAGCAGTATAGGTTGTTTTGATAGGAAGAAAATGTGTTAACTTAGTCAACCTATCAAATATCACCCAAATGGAATCATGACTTTTGGTTGTTCTGGGTAAACCAACCACAAAGTCCATGGTTACGTGATCCCATTCCATTATGGTATAGGTAAAGGTTGCATTGTTCCTGTGGGCTTTTGATGTTCAGCTTTAACCTGCTAAAACACTGGACACCGCATAACAAACTCAGCTGCATATTTCTTCAAACCGGGCCACCAATACATATCCTTCAAGTTATGATACATTTTGGTGCTCCATGGATGCACTGCATACATAGACGAATGAGCTTCTTCCAAGACTAACTTCCTTAAGTCATTGGCATCAGGTACTACCATCCTACCATGGTAATAGACTACCTCATCATCTAACTCATTAAAACCATCCCATTTCTCACTATCATACTCTGACCTAATTTGCTGAATCACAGTATCAGTTTTTTGTGCCTCTTTGATCTATTGTTTCAGAGTAGGTTTTATGTGCATCTCAGCTAACAGTCCATCTAACAAGGATACTTTAAGTTGTACATTGTTTTGCCTCAAAGAGACAAGCATGTCTCGTTTAAAGCACACTAAAGAGTTCAATTGTGCCTTGTCCATGGTCGGTGATGATGATTTTCTACTTAGTGCATCAGCCACTACATTAGCCTTTCTTGGATGATAATCAATTATACAATTGTAGTCCTTGATTAACTCCATCCAGTGGTGTTGTCTCATGTTCAACTCATGCTGTGAAAAGATGTATTTTAGGTTCTTATGGTCTGTGAAAATCTGGAATGTCTCTCCATAGAGATAATGTCTCCATATCTTCAACGCATGAACCACTGCAGCTAATTCTAGATCATGTGTTGGATAATTTTCCTCGTGTTTCTTAAGTTGTCGAGAAGCAAAAGAAATCACTTGTTTATCCTGCATCAACACACATTCTAGACCATTCTTAGAAGCATCACAGAAAATAACATACCCCTTTCCTTGCTTAGGTAATACTAACACATGTGCACTTGTTAACCTTTCTTTCAACAACTGGAACGAATGTTGACACTTATCACTCTAGATAAAATGAACCTCCTTCCTGGTTAACCTAGTTAAGAGTAATGCTACAGAGTTGAAGTTCTTAATGAACCTCCTATAGTAGCTTGCCAGCCCTAGAAAACTGTGTATCGCCGTTGGTGTCTTTGGTTGTTCCCACTCCAAGATAGATTCTACCTTTTTAGGATCAACACGGATACCTGAGGCAGATATTATGTGTCCTAGGAAAGACACTTCTGATAACCAGAATTCACACTTGCTAAACTTGGCGTATAGCTTGTGCTTTCTCAGTAAAGTCAGGGCCTGACGGAGGTGTTGCTCATGTTGTTGAGTATCTCTACTGTAAATCAGGATGTCATCTATAAAGACTACTATGAATTGATCAAGGAATGGTCGGAAGATTCTGTTCATAAGTTCCATGAATGCAGTTGGTGCATTAGTTAGTCCAAACGACATAACTATGAACTCATAGTGACCATACCTTGTTCTGAAGGTTGATTTAGGTATGTCACCCTCCTTGATGTGTAACTGATGGTATCTTGACCTCAGATCTATTTTAGAGAATATAGTTGCACCATGCAACTGGTCAAACAGGTCATCTGTCATTGGTAGAGGATATTTATTCTTTATGGTTACTTTGTTTAGTTGTCTATAGTCTATGCATAATCTCATAGACACATCCTTCTTTTTCACAAAGAGAACCTAAGCACCCCATGGTGAAGTACTCGGTTGAATAAAACCCTTTTCAATCAACTCCTATAACTGTTTCTTGAGTTCTGCCATCTCAGCAGGTGCCATTCTATATGGTTTTTGAGCTATTGGTTGTGTACCCGGGATTAGATTAATCTCGAAATCAATCTCTCGGGGTGGAGGAACACCTGGAAGTTCTTCAAGAAACACATCCTCAAACTCCCTAACAATCGGAACTTCAGAAAGACTAGGACTCTCTGTTGTGGTATCTACCACATGTGCCAAGAATGTGAAGCATCCTTGTCTCATCAACTTCTCATCTACCATAGCCAACACTAGACTGGTTGGAAGAATCTTTTTGTCTCCCTGAAAAACCCATGTATCACCATTTTCAGTGAACATAGCTTTCTTGGAACTACAATCCAAGACAACCTTGTACTTTTCTAGGGTGTCCATCCCAAGGATTATGTCGAACCCATGCATCTCAAGTGGTATAAGATCCACCTGAATGCTATGTTCTGAAAAAGAAAGAACATAGGGAGGACATACCTCCCGCAACACTACAGATCCAACTAATGGAGTTTCTAATAATAGGTTATCTGCTCTATGACTGATAGCCATATTGTAGTCATGAATCACTTCTCGGGTGATAAAGGAATGAATAGCACCCGGATCAATCAAAACAGATACAAAGTAGGATGAAGACATATCAGAATGAAATAATGACATCTGACCTGTCACTACTCATGGGTTAACCACTGCCTCGGGCTTATTCATTGCATAAAATCTTGTCATCGCTTGATGTCGACTTTGTGCTATGTTATTTGATGCAGTTGATCCTGCCTGGGACGTCTGTCCATGTCCTCGAGTGCCACTAGAAAACTGTTTCCTCTGATGACCTTGTTGACTCTACCTCAGTGGTTGGGTTACCATTGTGTTTCCAACTGGACAAATCCCTTACTAGATGTCCTACCTGTCTACACTGGTGACAGATTCTATTCTCTTGATATGGTCTAAAAGGTCCAGTCACTGACGTTGATGCTATATTGGTGGCTTTATTTGGAGGAAAACTACGGCCCCTACCCCTACTTGACGTCCACTGCGTCTGGTTATTGAACCTTGGTGGTGTTGTTGGTGCACAAAACCTTGGTTTCTTAAAACTCTCAAACCTCTGTCCTTGGAATTATGTATGCTCTTTCCTATTGTTGTCCTGACGCTTCTCAATCACGGACCTTTCTATCCGTCTAACTGACTCCACAAAAATGGAAAACCTCTCTCTGTTCTCTAGAGGAGATACTTGTTTGGTTAGATCAACATTCAACCCCTTCTCAAAATGTCAAATCCTCTCCTCATCTGTAGCAGCCATGTGCAGACAGAACCGTAGAAGCTCCATAAACTTAGCTTCATACGGACTAATGTTCATTTGTCCTTGCCTTATCTGCTCAAACTGGGAGATCTTCTCATCCAGGTAAGTCTTGGGAAAATATCTACTAACATATTCATGTTGAAATTCTTCCCATCCGACTTCAACACCTGGCCTTTTGCCTTCTTCTATGGCCCACCAATGGCCAGCACTCCCCTTCAATAGGTACATCGCATGTCTAACCTTCTCAGCTTCTGGAATATTAAGAATTCTGAAGGCCTTTTCTAGCTCAGTCAGCCATAAGTCTACATTTGCTGGGTCAGTTGTACCAGCATAATCAGTGGCTCCTACCCAGTGAAGTCGTTCAAAAGTCTTGCCAGCTCCATGTCTCTCATTGGAGACTGGTGCCCTAGGTGTAGGTGGTGGCATCCTATCTGCCATATGTGTCATCGTCTCCATGAACTTCCCAAATAGACCATGGAAAGCTGGGTTTTCTAGTGTAGCTTGGTCAAGCTGGGGATGTTCAGGTACTAGTTCTTCCCTAGGTTGATCCCTTACACCTCCTCCTGGTGCAGCAACACTGCTTTTAGCGGCATGTTCTTAGTGTGATCCAGCCATCTTCAAGCTTTACTTCTTCTCCTGAGAGCAGAAGTCACTATCAGATAATCTGGAGAACACTAGAACAGACTCAACAATCTTAATCCTATTTCTCTGTAGACTCAGCGAACCGTAAGCTCTGATACCACTAAACTTGTCACGTCCGTCGACAAAACCGTTATTGATTTAAGTGGAATTAAACATTAGCAGCGGATTACTGAAAATCACTAAAAATTATAACCCTTTTGCAAAGAGATACGATTCCATGAAACTCTAATAACAAGAACCAAAGTATTGTATTTACATTTTGGTCCACAAATACATACAATGTACCATCTCCTCTCGAGGATTACATACATCAATTGCTCTGTTAAATATACACATAAGCAACGTAAAATCTCAAGGCATTCAAGCCAAAATCTCAGATCCATCATGAAATCACTAAGTACTGACTCCAAGGACCTGAGAGTACATAGACGACACATAGGACTCTTATCTACAAGACATGACAGTCAGTATCTCCACCTGAGACGTTATTGTTGTCCCTGATGTTGTTGTCCTTCTCATGTTGTATGGTTTCTACCTCCTCATCCTCTCCCACCTAAAGAGGTTGAATCCTACGGGGGTGAGACAATTGAAAATTATCCCAGCGAGAGATATAACTCTCTACCAGAAACATTATTATTGCAGATAAATAGTGATAAACTAAACATAGGATTCTTTATTATTAATAAGGAGGATAAATCATTGTTTAAGCAGAATATAGCAATATCATCTTTTAAAGCATTACAGCTATGTATGATAAAATACTAAATCATCTATTTACTAAGGAATATGAAGAACATGTATAATATCTATCCATTTAGGATACAATAAGAAATGTAGCATCAACTGATGATTTCCATATTTCATTCTTAAACAAATATGCTACACGGCTGATTACATTTTACAATCACACTTATGCCCTGAGGAGATGAAGTATACCATTCATGCTCCAACCGACCACAATTACGTAAAGCATCGATTCCATACATAGGTCAATGGAAGAGCCGGACTCCATCACCTCATCTCTCTCGGTCAGTGCGAGACCACATGCAGGACATCTCATGTCTCTTGCTAAAATAACTTTCCAGGGTATACTGGCAACTTCGCTATAGAGTTTTAGCCCATAGTATATACTCTCTTTAGGATATGGCTCGTAGCCAATGCCTGGTATTGTGGAGTCCTGCCCATAGCCATACTCTTACTGGGATATGGTCTGTAACCATTCCTGTGCATAAGATATGGCCCATAGTCATTCATATGAGGCGTAAGGATATATTTGCCTATTACCCCCACATATTCAAAAATATGCATTCCAGGAGTTCTCATGGAAAACCTGTTTCACCATCACCAACTACTGACGATGATGGATCTATGGTCAAGGCTCTACATGATAAGATTTCACTTGATTAATTAAATACATTACCATATTCTTTTAGCATCAATCAAGATTTCAAATAAGAATTACTATGACAAATGCTACAAAGAAACATGTAATACTTCTATCAAGTGCTTTTCAAAGCTTTATAGAACATTGGGATTTCAATTCCTTATCTCATCACTAGGGATTCACACCCATCATCAAATATCATCATCATGTTCACATGATCTGGGTATTCAAACCCTTAGTTCATCACTGAACAAGGTTACCACTCATCAGGTAACTAATACCTCCAGGTCATCTGACCAAGGTATTCATGATACTTATTACACAAGCATCTCTCAAACTCACCAGGCCTATTCAATTTCTTGTCACCTCTCACTAGGCAACAAATAAAATAATGGCTCACAGGGCTCATTAAATATTTCCAATAAGTAAAACATCATATCTCATACCTAGTTTTACTCATCATCTCATGATACTTGCATGGTTAGTATACTTGATAACAACCATATCAATTACATGTTGACATTATGCAATACAAAGATAACATCACTATTACCTCATTAGGGTTAGGGTTTCCCATTTTTATCAATTAGGGTTTCACATAACATCTCCCTATATTAGGGTTTAACATAACGTCACCCTATATTAGGGTTAAGGGTTCCCATTCTTCTTTATTAGGGTTTCATGATCACATTATCAAAGATCAAACCCTAATTCTTACTTGATATCAATATATGCCCATTACATATTTATTATATAAGTATGAGTTTCTCTCTCATCTTCTCTAGGATGATGTTTACTTCATACCTTATTAAGTTGTCTCAACCTTTCCACAAGACACATACACTTATGATTATCATAGTGTATTGAGTTATTTGTATTCATAGGCATCAAGTGATAATCATTGTAATTATACTAATCACCTAAGTAATTTAGGGTACTTCAATTGAAATTAACCTTGAGATACTCTTCAACCACTTATGGGGTTATTAGTACTTACATGGTTTGATCAATTGGACCTTCAAACGGTATGGACCAATTGAACCTTCAAACGGTTTGAGACCGTTTAGACCTTTAAACGGTCTTGGTCCAGTTGAACCTTCAAATGATTTAAGACCTTTTAGACCTTCAAACGGTCTTGAGATCACTTCACCTTCAAATGGTCTTGAGGTCACTTGACCTTCAAATGGCCTTGAGGTCACTTGACCTTCAAACGGTCTTGAGGTCACTTGACCTTCAAAAGTTCTTGAGGTCACTTGACCTTCAAAAGTTCTTGAGGTCACTTGACCTTCAAACAGTCTTGAGGTCACTTGACCTTCAAACGGTCTTGACCCCTTATATCTTCAGTCATTTTGAAATCGCTTGACCTTATTAGGGTTTGAAACCGTTTGACCTTTGAACGGTTTGAAGATTGATTAACCCTAAACAGTTTGAGACTGTTTGGTCCTCAAACAGTTTGAGACCGTTTAATCCTCAAATGGTTGGAGACCATTTGGTCACTTCAGAGATGAAACCGTTTGAACCTAAATTAGGGTTTTGACATCAATTGATCTAGGGTTTTAAAAGCAATTGAGTTCTAAACATTTGAAATTGTTTGTCCATCCAAGGTTGAGACCATGTGGACTAGATTATATTGAAACCATTAAACCTTTACTCATTCTTGAAATCGTTTATCCTCTAACAGTTTTGAAACCGTTTAACCTCTAATGGTTTTGAAACCGTTAGAGACCAAATGGTTTGATTTGGTCACTTCAGAGATGAAACCTTTTGAACCTAAATTAGGGTTTTGACATCAATTGATCTAGGGTTTTGAAACCAATTAAGTTCTAAACATTTGAAATTATTTGGCCATCCAAGGTTGAGACCATGTGGACTAGATTTGTAACATCCCTGACCTGGGTTATACTTTAACCCTAGGTGTTTTGATTAAGAAAGATGATTATATGCTTAATCTTATGTTGTGAAAATTAATTAGGGCATAAGAGGAACTTATGTTGCAATTCTAGTCCTTTTTTAACATTGTTGAAATCAATGTTTTGCTTGTTTTGGACTAAAGTGCAAATTACCCAAGTTGAGGGGTTTAAGTGCAAATTGTGAATCATAATATGTTCCTCATGTTTTGGAGCATCATGAGAGTTAAAATGATGATGAGTTATGGCTTATGGAATCCTGGTACCAAGAAAGAGCTGATAAAGTAATGTTTGTGCATGAAAACCTAGTTTTGGTGTAATGTGCAATTTACCCAAAACCTAGGGTGAAATATGTAATTTACCACTTCAATAAGGTCCCTAATGTTTCTTGGAATTAGGTAGATCAAATAAAATGAGAGGGGTGCCTCGTTTGAATTAAGTTGGAGGAGAGAGAATCTTGATATTAAAATAATCAAGATCAATGCCTAATTGAAACCCTAATTCATTTTAGGGAAAAAATAAATGTATTAATTAATCGGCCTTCAACCAAAATTAAAATTGTTGGATTCAGATGTGTGTGGACATCCTTGAGCCTTGGAAGGTCCACGAAAATATCCAAGGGAGTGGACAACTCACTCACAATTTTATAAGGAAAAGAATTATGCACTCACATATGGATATTAATATAATATGATTTAAGGTGCTTAATTTGATTTTCTTTAAATCATGGATAATTGAGAGGAATTGGAGGCAAAAAAGATATCCTCGGATCCAAGGAAGTTGAGGGGGAAGAGGCGGCCCAATTTTTGGGATTAAATGGATTTTTATAAAGTATATTCTCTCTCATTGAATTTTTATAAAAAGACCTTTTACAAGCCAAATGAAAGGCTTTTTCGACCCCACTTCTTTTCCTTTGCTTGGAAAACGACCAAGGAGCTTGGTAGGACCAGGAGGACGACTCCCTACCTGTTGGTAAGCTTCTTGATCCCTTCTTACCTTGAATCCATGGTGGAAATTACAAATCAATGCATGAATTCTTCCTATTTCGATTCCCTCTTCAATTCTGACCATTCCTTTTCACTCAAACCTTGAGGATGAGCCTTGGAATGGTGAAAGGAGTTTTATCCACCATTGTTTCCGTGAGCTTGTAGCTTTGGAGCTCAATTTGAGGCGGGTTTTATAACTTGAACTCTTGATTTTGTTATTGCATTCAATTCCTTATCAAATAATGATCATTTCCATATTCACGATAATTGATTTGGTTGATGGATGCAATCACCATGGAAACCACAGAAGGTTTCGTTAGTTTAGAGCTTGAAGATGATAAGCACACACCTCTCCAAATATCAAGACCAAACGGTCTCAACTCAAGTGGTCAAATAGTTTCCCAAACCGTTTGGGAGCAAACGGGTTCAAACCGTTTGAGGGGAAACAGTTTCACCAAACCGCATGAGGCCAAATGGTTTCAGACCGTTTGGTGGTTTTGATCAGGATTGACCATTTCGAGATCTGTTGAAAATGATCTAGGTTAATGACCCATCAATTTTGATTGATTAGTTCCAATTGGTTCATGAGTTGAAGGTCAATCAATCACCAAAACCTTAATCGGGTTAAGTGCTGATTTCCAACTTGATTGAGTTTGAAACTTGGGTTGATTGACCCAAACGGGTTCAAGACCGTTTGGGGATCACCAAAACGGTCTCAAGACTGTTTGGAGGTCACCCAAGACCGTTTGGAGGTCTAGGGTTGAGTATGGTTAAGCAATTGAAGATCCAAAGATACTAAGTTAAAGTGTAATCAATTGATGATTTGGTGATCAATCCAATGATCCAAACCCTAATTAGTTAACTTGGATTTAGATGTTGACATGGGAAAACGATCTCAAGACCATTTGGAGGTCATCCAAATGACCTCAAGACCGTTTGGGGTCAGGTAATGTTCAATTTGGATGATGGTTCAATGGTTTCAAAGTAATGAATCTTACATTGATTAATGTTGAAGGATCATCGATTCCAAACCCTAAATCAATTGATTCAAACCCTAATTGATGACCAATTGAGGGTCAATTGAGGGTCAAATCAGTTTAAGGTTGACCTATTTAACTCAATTGAAGTATGATGATAGGTCCAATTGATGATTGGTTATATGAATTCAATGATTGAATGAATCAACATTGGAAACCCTAATTCAATTTGATTGGTTGAGACCATATTTGCTCCATGCGGTTTTGAGGAGGTTTGGACCAAACGGTCTCAAGACCATTTGATTCCAAATAGTCTCTAGAACGTTTGGGAACAAATGATCCCAAACCAGTTGAGTTCATGCGGTTTCAAAAAGGTACTTTAGCAAACGGTCTCAAGCATCACCTTTACCAAACGGTTTCAAATCGTTTGAACTTTGAAAGACCAAGACCGTTTGGGGCTCAAGTAGTCAAATATGATTGAGGAATCAATTGGTTAATCCTTTTGGATACGTAATGTAATTGAGGACTCAATTGGTTAATCCACTTGGACACCTATTGTAATTGAAGATTCAATTGGTCAATTCAATTGGATACCTTATGTAATGGAGGTTCAATGTGATTGAATCTCTTGAGAATCAAGATGATGAGTGATCCATTGATCCAATGATGGTTAGTAATGATAACCAATGAAGGTAAAAGGTTGAAACCCTAATATTACCTAAGTGATTAGTGCCAATTAAGGGATGAACCCTAATTGCTTATAAGAATAATGACTTGGTACACTATGTTAATCATAGTTGTATGTACTTGATTGAAGTCTTGATATGACCTAATCAAGTTGAGAGGATGATAGCATCATATTCATACATGAATATGATCCATGTGGTGATTAAGAGTATGATCCTTAAGTAAAGAGATCATGAAACCCTAATCATGAACACAAACCCTAATTTAAAGGGCTATTGAACTCTAACCCTAAATTGAGGGCAATTCTAAATGTAACCCTAATCCAAGGTGAGGATGTAGCCCTAATCTAGGGTAATGATATGTGAAACTCTAATTTAGGGAAATGAGATGTAAAACCCTAATTGCGATGAATAGTGAATCTCTAATTATGTACAATTGAATGAAATCCTAATGGAGATGAATAATAGACCCAAAGTGTGGGTGACTATACTGGAAATCCTAATTAAGGATGATTCCATGTGAAATCCTATTCTAGGGTAATTCCATGAGGAATCCCTAAGTTATAATGATGTATATGGAACATTGATGTGGTGATGTGTTGTGAGAATCAATTCAGGGTGATTCCATGTGAAACCCTAGTTGAGTGTGATTCCATGAGAAACACTGATTATGAATTAACACCACATGAAGCCCTAATACTATGTTGTGATGAGAGGCCCTAATAAGGGTAAAGGTATGTGAGACTCTAATGTGGAGTCATAATATATAAATCCCTAATCCTGGGCAATATGTCAATGAATCACAATCCTAAATTGAAGTAGGGGTATAAAGAAACCCTAATAATGAGATAGAAGGAATTACCTTATAAAGGTGAAATATTTCATGTGGTTGATTATAAGAAACCTTATTGTAAGCAATGTCTTTAACATTAGATAAGTCCATATCATTAAATATAGTTGTACAATTCTAATGTGTGGCCTATGCATTATATGCTAAAGGTGAGAGTTTAGTGATTGGAATGTATTAAGAGGGAAATACCTTAATACAAGATAAGATGGTTAATTCAAGAGAGTCTGAAATGATAAGAAAGTGATACATCAAGATATGATAGTTATCACATTCAGCACTTCAGGGTTTATATACCTTGATGCACCTCAATCCAATATAATTGGGTAAGAAACATATGAAGTGTGTTTTGTAACTATTACAATAAATGTAATGAGTTGATGCACTTTGATAAGTGTTAATGAATGTACCTTGAGAATGGGGTTAAGCCCAATTCATGGGTATGATGTAGTCATACCATGATGAGGATGAGAAATGAACTCATGCCTTGAATTGATGATCATTAATTCTATATGATGAGAGTAATGATCTTGAGTAATTAATTATGATATCTTTGAATGCCCCAGAGGTATGGAATAATGAATTAAGGGTTGGACAGACAATATATTCATGAAACCCTTATTAATGAGAAATTGGGAACCCTGACCCTAATTTGGGTAAAGGGAATGAAAAGCCCTATTTGTTAGCAAACCCTAATTCCTGGTAAAGGAATAATGGTATTACTATTGTGTCACATGATGTGGTGAATGACTTATATGACTGCCATCATATATAATAACCATGTAGGAATTATGAGATATTGAATATAGCCAGGTTTGAGCTGTGACATTTATTTAATAAATGTTGATTGGCCTAATGTGTCTTAATGTTGTTGTTGCTTAGTAAAAGTAACAAATGTGCATGGATTTCATGAGTCATATGAGTGAGTTGTTGCCTAGAAAGAGGTAACATGATATTTTGTGGCCTTGTGAGCCATGTGTGATACTTGTGTAACAAGTATCATGGATGCCTTGGTCAGATGACCTGAAGGTGATAGTTACCTAATAAATGGTAATGATGCTCAATGATGAGTTAAGGGTTTGAATACCCAGAACCATATGATTATGGAGATGAGATTGTGATGGGATGATAATTTCCAATATTGAAATGAGGGACTGTGTTCCCAAGGTCTTTGAAGACTAATAAATATTTGATGAAAATAGTACATGTCTCTTTATAGCATTGTTGTAATAAGTCATGCTTGAGAACTAGGATGATGCTAAAAGAATATGAAAATGTAATTATTTAATCAAGTGAAATTTGTTCATGTAGAGCCTTGACCATAGATCCATCATTGTCAGCATTTAGGTGATGGTGAAACGGGTGCTCCGCGGCAAAACTCGAAACGCATATTTTGAATATGTAGGGGTAAATGGGCAAAAAATATCCTTACGCCCGGTGAAGAGAATGAGTAATGGTAAATAACAAACCTCTCAATCCTTCATGTGTCAGGATGGATGTATCATAAACCTCCCGATGGTTGGGATAGATGTAACATTAATCTCCCAATGATATTTAATGTTGGGTCGAGGAGATAAACATTAAATCTCTCGATGGTCGATGAGAGTGCAGTTGACGCTGTAACTCTATAGTGAAGTTCCAGTATACCATGGAAAGCTAAATTGAGCAGTTAACATAAGTCCTGCTTGTGGTCCCACACTCACTGGGATGTGAGAGGTCATGGGAATCTGTCTCTTCCATAGACCTATGTATGGTACCGATTTCAACTTCGTAGTGTTCAGTTGGAGTATGAGCGGTATACCTCATCTCCTCAAGGCATAAGTGTGATTGTAAAATGAAATCAGCCGTATAGCATGTTTTCTTAAGGATTAAATACAGAAATTTATTGGTTGATGTTATATTTCTTTCATGCAACTCTAGTACATTTATGTTATTCATATCTGTTTGTATTCATTACAAGTATATGGTTGAACTCTGATTCTACCATGAGTAGATGTAGTGTTCTCCTTGGCAAAGGAGATTACTTCACTCTGTTCATACATTGATTTATCTACTGATGATTATATATATTAATCCTTCTGCTCATTTTATTTTAATAAACTGCTATAACAATGTTTTGGCAGAGAGTTATATCTCCCGCTGGGGCAATTTACAATTGTCTCACCCCCATGGGATCCAACTTTTTAGGTGGACGCGGACAAAGAAGCAGAAATCCTATTGAAGGGAATGGACAAAAGCAGTAACAGCAAGGACATCAGTAATATCTCAAGTGGAGATATTGTCTATCAAGTTATGTAGTTAGAAAGTCCTATGTGTCATCTCTATACTTTCAGGTCCTCGGGATTTATAGATAGTGCTTTTATCATTGACTTGAGATTTTGGCTTGAAGCCTCGAGATTCGAATGTTGTCTGTATATAATATTTATAGGGCAGTTGATGTTGTAGTCTCTGAGAAGAGATGGTACAGGTTATGTACGTTTGAACCAGAATGTAATTGTTATACAATGGTTCTTGATGGAAAAAAATTCCTATGTGTGTATCTCTTTGCAAAAAGTTTTCATTTTTAGTGATTTTCAGTAATCCGCTGCAAATGTTTCGCTTCCGCTTAAGTAAATCTTATTTTTGTGAGTTGGATGCCACAAATTAGTGGTATCAGAGCTCTAGGTTCACTGAGTCTACAGAGACATAGGACTAAGGTAGTAGAGTATGTTCTAGTATCTTCCAGTGTATCTGATAGTGTCTTCTGCTTGTACAAGAGAAGAAGAACTTAAAGATGACTGGGTCACATGAGGAGGTTGCTGCTGAAAGCAGCCATGTTGCACCAAGAAAAGGTGCATGGGAGCAGGCAAGAGAGAGACAATTGCTTAAGAATTCCCTCGTGATCAAACTATAATAAGAAAATCCTTCTTTAAATATTATTGTTGGAGAATTTAGGACAACAGTAATGTATATAGTGGATCAAGCATTGGTAATGTAACCTAGATTTCTAGCCCCCAATTATGATGTTTTAGATACCAACAGGATTTGTAATCAGCATCTGCAGGTTGAAGCAAAAGGAAATGATGAATTTTTGGACTTAAATTGAGTATGTGCTCAACCTTAGCCTGTTGAATCAACCTTTGAGGCAGAGTTAGCCTGAGGCAGTGAATAATCCATGACTTATGACAGGTTAGACAAGATAATGTCATTCAAATATGTCATTTTATGGATTCCTGGATTAATTGAGAAAGTAATTGATTGAACTCTCCTTGATTAGTCCTATAAGGATTTATGTTTTGCATAGTAGAACATTACAAATGTTCTATGTTGTTCTTACCTCTATCAAAAAATATGAGGTACAGAAGAGATGCCTGGACAAAATCCAGGGATGTTAAACCCTATGCTTGTGATAATATAAAAAGAAGGAATATGATAGTATACAAAGTGCATACCACTTAATCTCAGTATTTATATACCCTGGCTAGGTATAAACTATTGATGGTAAAGTGAGTATGGAAACTCTTAGATTGTTATCTTTTTGACTGCTCTAATCAAGTAGTCGTATTGATACAATCTAATGAGTATCATGAAATCAGAAATATGGACTGAAAAAAAATGTGTCATATCCTAAGCTTAAGAAAAGGAAGTCTGAGATAATCTCAGATGAGCATGTTGTATGAGGAACTAAAAAGTGTACTCCTTATAAGATAAGAATAAGAATAAGTGAAATGAATAAGGGAAATGAACCTTGTTCAATAATTATGCAAGTACAATAAAGGTCTTTTCCCTAATAAGCAAAAGGGAAAATGTGATGAGATCATGAAATGATCATAAACATGCTGAATAAAAATTATGTTATGTAATCATCCTTACAAATTCCTATGCTAAAGACAAGGAACCTAGGATGAGACAAAGAATAATGGTTCATGAATAGTTGAAAATACATGAATTAATAAGAAGAATATGAATCCTTGTCTTCTTTCCTTTCAGGGACATGGCAATCAGGTGGGTCTTAGGACACTTTATGTGCATAAAATAAAATGTTCAAGTGATGGATACTTAGAAAAGTATCAGTTGATCTTAGACTTTGGTTCCAAGGTGAAGACATATGTAACAATTAATGTTCCAAGATGAAAGGAAGATATATATGTGATGTGTTCTCAACACATGTGATAGATACCAAGGTGAAAGATTCTGGTATCTGAGAAAAAATTAGATAGGTTTAGGTTGGCTACCTGGAGTGGTCAACTATGAAATTTGTCTGATTATATAAAATGATATGAACATCATATGTTAGGGGTTTATGCTCTGCATAAACATGATATAAATAGAGAATGTATGATGTTTCTTTGAACAAGAAAAGTGTTACTTGACACAAAATTGACTCCACATTCAATGATGAGGAACAGTGGAGCATGTGCCTAGTGTGTTGATTCTATGAGAATCTTGTATGGAAACACTTTGTGCTTATCAAATTTTTATAGTGACTCCACAATAAGGAGATGTTATGTGAAGGCTAGTTAGTATGATGATTGAATAATATCTGTCTTCCTTTATCAAGGATTTCAGGGACGAAATCCTTGTTAGGGGTTTATAATTTGTAACATCCCTGACCTGGTTTATACTTTAACCCTAGGTGTTTTGATTAAGAAAGATGATTATATGCTTAATCTTATCTTATCTTGTGAAAATTAATTAGGGCTCAATAGGAACTTATGTTGCAATTCTAGTCCTTTTTTAACATTGTTGAAATCAATGTTTTGCTTGTTTTGGACTAAAGTGCAAATTACCCAAGTTGAGGGGTTTAAGTGCAAATTGTGCATGATAATATGTTCCTAATGTGTTGTAGCATCATGAGAGTGAAAATGATGTTGAGGTATGGCTTATGGAAGCCTGGTACCAAGAAAGAGCTGATAAAGCAATGTCTGTACATGAAAACCTAGTGTTGGTGTAATGTGCAAATTACCCAAAACCTAGGGTGCAATATGTAATTCACCACTTCAATAAGGTCCCTAATGTTTCTTGGCATCAGGTAGAGCAAAGAAAATGATAGGGGCGCCTCATTTGAATTATGTTGGAGGAGAGAGAATCTTGATATTAAAATAATCAAGATTAATGCCTAATTGAAACCCTAATTCATTATAGGGCAAAAATAAATGTATTAATTAATCGGCCTTCAACCAAAATTAAAATGGTTGGATTCAGATGTGTGTGGACATCCTTGAGCCTTGGAAGGACCACGAAAATATCCAAGGGAGTGGATAACTCACTCACAATTTTATAAGGAAAAGAATTATCCACTCACATATGGATATTAATATAATATGATTTAAGGTGCTTAATTTGATTTTCTTTAAATCATGGATAATTGAGAGGAATTGGAGGCAAACAAGATATCCTCGGATCCAAGGAAGTTGAGGGGGAAGAGGCGGCTCAATTTTTGGGATTAAATGGATTTTTATAAAGTATATTCTCTCTCATTGAATTTTTATAAAAAGACCTTTTACAAGCCAAATGAAAGGCGTTTTTGACCCCACTTCTTTTCCTTTGCTTGGAAAACGACCAAGGAGCTTGGGAGGACCAGGAGGACGACTACATACCTGTTGGTAAGCTTCTTGATCCCTTCTTACCTTGAATCCATGGTGGAAATTACAAATCAATGCATGAATTCTTCCTATTTTGATTCCCTCTTCAATTCTGACCATTCCTTTTCACTCAAACCTTGAGGATGAGCCTTGGAATGGTGAAAGGAGTTGTATCCACCATTGTTTCTGTGAGCTTGTAGCTTTGGAGCTCAATTAGAGGCGGGTTTTATAACTTGAACTCTTGATTTTGTTATTGCATTCAATTCCTTATCAAATAATGATCATTTCCATATTCACGATAATTGATTTGGTTGATGGATGCAATCACCATGGAAACCACAGAAGGTTTCGTGAGTTTAGAGCTTGAATATGATAAGCACACACCTCTCCAAATATCAAGACCAAACGGTCTCAACTCAAGTGGTCAAACAGTTTCCCAAACCGTTTGGGAGCAAACGGGTTCAAATAATTTGAGGGGAAACAGTTTCACCACACCGCATGAGGCCAAACGGTTTCAGACCGTTTGGTGGTGTTGATCAGGATTGACCATTTCGAGATCTTTTGAAAATGATCTAAGTTAATGACCCATCAATTTTGATTGATTATTTCCAATTGGTTCATGAGTTGAAGGTCAATCAATCACCAAAACCCAAATCGGGTTAAGTGCTGATTTCCAACTTGATTGAGTTTGAAACTTGGGTTGATTGACCCAAACGGTTTCAAGACCATTTGGGGATCACCCAAAGGGTCTCAAGACCGTTTGGAGGTCACCCAAGACCTTTTGTAGGTCTAGGGTTGAGTATGGTTAAGCAATTGAAGATCCAAAGATACTAAGTTAAAGTGTAATCAATTGTTGATTTGGTGATCAATCCAATGATCCAAACCCTAATTGGTTGACTTGGATTTTGATGTTGACATGGGAAAATGGTCTCAAGACCATTTGGAGGTCATCCAAATGACCTGAAGACCGTTTGGGGTCAGGTCATGTTGAATTTGGATGATGGTTCAATGGTTTCAAAGTAACTAATCTTACATTGATTAATGTTGAAGGATCATCGATTCCAAACCCTAAATCAATTGATTCAAACCCTAATTGATGACCAATTGAGGGTCAATTGAGGGTAAAATCAGTTCAAGATTGACCTATTTAACTCAATTTAAGTATGATGATATTGATGATCGGTTACATGAATTCAGTGATTGAAGGAATCAAGATTGGAAACCCTAATTCAATTTGATTGGTTGAGACCATATTTGGTCCATGCGGTTTTGAGGAGGTTTGGACCAAACAGTCTCAAGACCGTTTGAGTCCAAACGGTCTCAAGACCATTTGGGACCAAACGATCCCAAACCGGTTGAGTTCATGCGGTTTCAAAAAGGTACTTTAGCAAACGGTCTCAAGCATCACCTTTACCAAACAGTTTCAAATCGTATGAACTTTGAAAGACCAAGACCGTTTGGGGATCAAGTATTCAAAATTGATTGAGGACTCAATTGGTTAATCCTTTTGGATACCTAATGTAATTGAGGACTCAATTGGTTAATCCACTTGGACACCTATTGTAATTGAAGATTCAATTGGCCAATTCAATTGGATACCTTATGTAATGGAGGTTCAATGTGATTGAATCTCTTGAGAATTAAGATGATGAGTGATCCATTGATCCAATGATGGTTAGTAATGATAACTAATGAAGGTACAAATGTTGAAACCCTAATAGTACCTAAGTGATTAGTGCCAATTAAGGGATGAACCATAATTGCTTATAAGAACAATGACTTGGTACACTATGTTAGTCATAGTTGTATGTACTTGATTGAAGGGTTCATATGACCTAATCAAGTTGAGAGGATAATCGCATCATATTCATACATGAATATGATTCATGTGTTAATTAAGGGTATGATCCTTAAGTAAAGAGATCATGAAACCCTAATCATGAACATAAACCCTAATTGACTGGGCTATTGAACTCAGACCCTAAATTGAGAGCAATTCTAAATGTAACCCTAATCCAAGGTGATGATGTAGCCCTAATCTAGGGTAATGATATGTGAAACTCTAATTTAGGGAAATGAGATGTAAAACCCTAATTGGGATGAATAGTGAATCTCTAATTATGGATAATTGAATGAAATCCTAATGGAGATGAATAATAGACCCAAATTGTGGGTGACTGTAGTGGAAATCCTAATTAAGGATGATTCCATGTGAAATCCCATTCTAGGGTAATGGCATGAGGAATACCTAAGTTATAATGATTTATATGGAACATTGATGTGGTGATGTGATGTGAGAATCAATTCAGGGTGATTCCATGTGAAACCCTAGTTGAGGGTGATTCCATGGGAAACCCTGATTATGAATTAACACCACATGAAGCCCTAATACTATGTTGTGATGAGAGGCCCTAAGAAGGGTGAATGTATGTGAGACTCTAATGTGGATTAATAATATATAAAGCCCTAATCCTGGGCAATATGTCAATGAATCACAATGCTAAATTGAATTAGCGGTATAAAGAAACCATAATAATGAGATAGAAGGAATTACCTTATAAAGGTGAAATATTTCATGTGGTTGATTATAAGCAACCTTATTGTAAGCAATGTCTTTAACATTAGATAAGTCCATATCATTAAATATAGTTGGACAATTCTAATGTGTGGCCTATGCATTATATGCTAAAGGTGAGAGTTTAGTGATTGGAATGTATTAAGAGGGAAATACCTTAATATAAGATAAGATGGTTAATTCAAGAGAGTCTGAAATGATAAGAAAGTGATACATCAAGATATGATAGTTATCACATTTAGCACTTCAGGGTTTATATACCTTGATGCACCTCAATCCAATATAATTGGGTAAGAAACATATGAAGTGTGTTTTGCAACTATTACAATAAATGTAATGAGTTGATGCACTTTGATAAGTGTTAATTAATGTACCTTGAGAATGGGGTTATGCCCAATTGATGGGTATGATGTAGTCATACCATGATGAGGATGAGAAATGAACTCATACCTTGAATTGATGATCATTAATTCTATATGATGATAGTAATGATCTTGAATAATTAATTATGATATCTTTGAATGCCCCAGAGGTATGGAATAATGAATTAAGGGTTAGAAAGACAATATATTCATGAAACCCTAATTAATGAGAAATGGGGAACCCTGACCCTAATTTGGTTAACGGGAATGAAAAGCCCTATTTGATAGTAAACCCTAATTCCTGGTAAAGGAATAGTGGTATTACTATTGTGTCCATGAATGACTTATATGACTGCCATCATATCTAATGACCATGCAAAAATTATGAGATGTTGAATATAGCCAGGTTTGAGTTGTGACATTTATTTAATAAATGTTGATTGGCCTAATGTGTCTTAGTGTTGTTGTTTCTTAGTAAAAGTAACCAATGTGCATGGATTTCATGAGTCATATGAGTGAGTTGTTGCCTAGAAAGAGGTAACATGGTATTTTGTGGCCTTGTGAGCCATATGTGATACTTGTGTAACAAGTATCATGAATGCCTTGGTCAGATGACCTGAAGGTGATAGTTACCTAATAAATGGTAATGATGCTCAATGATGAGTTAAGGGTTTGAATACCCATAACCATATGATTATGGAGATGAGATTGTGATGGGATGATAATGTCCAGTATTGAAATGAGGGATTGAGTTCCCAAGGTCTTTTAAAGACCGATAAGTATTTGATGAAAATAGTACGTGTCTCTTTATAGCATTGTTGTAATAAGTCATGCTTGAGAACTTGGCTGATGCTAAAAGAATATGAAAATGTACTTAATTAATCAAGTGAAATCTGTTCATGTAGAGCCCTGACCATAGATCCATCTGTTGGTATGTATTCCCTGAGAGCCAATCATGGGATGATTGGTGGGATACATTAAGATTGATTTGATAAACATCAAAGGCAAGCTTCCAATTCTTTCTGGTTCAGTCATATGAGATAGTGATAGAACAGATTGAATGTCTAGAGAATGACAGTACTCAATGACGTATGCTTTCAGGTTGAGGACCTGAACGATGAGATCATACGGATGCTAAGAGTTTGTACATTCTTGTTATGTCCCTAGTCGGATGTCATTGTGGAAGGTAGATAGACAGCAATGACACACAAGACTAGATTGTGGTGTTGGTTGATGACAGAATCTCATTAGTCATGATATAGAGATATCAAACCAAACACATAGGTACTTGTTAGAGAACAAGGTACCGGACAGACCCACCGTGAGTTTGACACATGGAACCATGAGATGGTAGTCACAGTCAGTACTCACAGTGATGGTGGTGAGTGTGATTCTTAGACCTGAAATCACTACACTCAACACATGTCGTTGGGCACACTTTGACATCATCAAACGCAGTCCTGAAACATGGGTTGTTATAAAGGTGATGATTGGGTGGCTTTGACACATGGGGCTTTTGAGGGGTGAGTGATAGATAAGGGATTTGTCCCTCCTGAGGGAGTTTGATATCCAAGGCCACTTGATGAGTAGGATTGAGATAGGCATGCGCACGCATGTGTGAATCAATATGTGATATTGATGTCATACATATCTCCTTCAATCTACTCTGAGATCAAGAAAGTGAATGAACGTTGACAGGATGACTGTTCCATGCCTTGAGTTCATTCGGGATATCAGTGACAAAGGAATTATACATTCACTGTAACACCATTCACGGATCGTAGGATGAAAGTTGTTCTCCAACTTTCTACTTTCACTTGGGTAGCACTGATGTGTGACTAGGCACCGCTCTTTGCTTGTGAAGTCATAAGTGTTATGGACTTTCACTGCCAACGTGAAATGGACCTGCAGGGTCACACACATAGGATTTAACCTGGAAGAGGAGTTTTGTCCACAAAGCAATGTTTAGATTGATTACTAAAGGAGTTTAGTAGTTCAATTAAACACTCAATCAATTGATAGCTCAATATCATATGGTTCAAGGTGTTGGACGCATTGATTGGAGTATCGGATTGATTGAAATCACAATTGACTGATTTTGCCCAACCAGTGCTCCCAACCGATCGGTTCATGTGATGAACCGGTCGGCTGAGGTTGCTGAACCGGTCGGCTGGAGTGTCCAGGCCGATCGGCTCATGCCCAGGTTGAAACGACCGGTTCAAGGGTTGAACCGATCGGCTCAACTGGTGCAACTGACCAGTTGGGAAAAGTCATGTCGGCAAGAATTTTCCTTTGGTTTCAAATTGCCCAATTCGATTGGGAATAACATTGGTATTCGATACCAATTGGGAACGAAACAAGGAAAGTCTTTTTTGAGCCGGATTAGGACTATGAACCGATCGGTTCAGGGCACCAACCGATCGGTTGGAGTGCCCCAAACGATCGGCTCAGGTCCAACCGATCGGCTCAATGGCCGAACCGATCGGTTCAGTTGTGAACCGATCATTTCAAGTTGCGAACCGGTTGCCTTTTGTGGAAAATTCTCGAACCCTTCTACTCCTGCTTTAGTCCCATATTGCCGGACACAGAGAACCCTGTCCAATGACCCGCCTATATATATAGGGGTATTGGGGGCTTCTCAGAGCACAACTCAATGCAAGCCGGTTGCTTTGCGAAGTTGTCATTCTCTCTGGTTTTGGTAACCATGAGAGAGCCCGAGCAAGTGCTTCCCGCAAAAGGGAGGTGCAGCAAGGGAAGGACAACTGCAGTTGCAACTGGTAGCAGGAGAGTGTGTTGGTGACTAGTACGTCAATAGGAGGGTGCGACTCCTTCCACTTCCTTGTGGGACAAGGAAAGTGGAGTTCCAGGTGGTCCGTGTGGACTACTACAGAGGCGGGAGGACACTGCCGCTTAGGAGGACAACTGTCATCCGACAGTCCGGTTCGAGTAGGAGTTGTCAGTCCCGGTGCGACCAGGAGCTGCACAGACACCGTCAAAGTCCAGAGTTGAAGACCGCGCACTGCGCGAGGTATTGTCGCCGAGCAAGCCTCGGGACAAGGTATGATTCCACAAACCATCCTTTCCTATTATATAGACGTTGACGCGTTTCCTCGGTATGGGTTGGGGGAGAAATTTTTGTTTCCGCTGCCTTCTCTGTCTCTCCCCTAAAACCCAACAGTGGTATCAGAGCCACGTCAACTGCTCTATATTTTAGGAATATCGATATGATCAATTTTGGTTTGTCGCCTTTATTTATTGCATGCGATGCGAATAATATCGGCTTTATGCATGTCCAATCCTAAATCCACAAATCCCTAATTACATATATGATATGTATTATTAATGCACTCGATACGCGTCGCCCTTAAACAAGTTTTGTGGTGGATGTGTGTGGCGTGATTATGGCCTATAAACCCCTATCTGTGTGTGGTTGTTTGTGGTTGCTTGCATCTTGGTCTGCGCACCGATCTTCCCTCTCTTATTCCTGATGTAACTCGAAATAATTCGAGATTCTTTCCTACCTTTGCTCCCCCCGAATGTAACTCAGGGTTTCCCTTTTTAAAGCAATGTAATAATAGGATAGATTTTTATTTCCTGTTATGTCAAAGACCGGCGGACATCAAGACGACAGCTGAAACGATCGGTTCAAGGAGTGAACCGATCAGTTGACGTTCCAGACGGTCAGTTCAAGGAGTGAACCGATCGGTTGATGACCGGTTCGAGGAGCGAGACGAGCGGGTGGCGGACATGACGAGATGCATGACGACCAGGCGAACCGATCGGTTAGAGGAGCCAACCGATCGGCTGGTGGCACCCAGACGACCGGATGGAGAGTACAGATCATTCATGTGATGAGTTGATCAACTCGGATGGCAAGGCACAGAAGTTCATCTTGTACAGGTTGCATGTGATGTAGACCTAGATGACCGTGATTCCTCTTGGCTCGAGGAATCACATTAGGATGGCCATAATCATCACTTTTTATCATTTGTGCATGTTTTCTGTGGGATATAGCATGTATATGATACGTACTATGTATTGTGGTGATTGGATATGTATATGTATATAAAACCAAATCCCTCATTAAAATATTAAGTTTTAGATGTCTTCCAAATGTGACACACGTGAAAAGCTTGTTCGACCAAGTGTGGGCACGCCCTAGCGTGGTGCACCGTCTACCTCGTGGAAGCGTGAAGGATGAATGTGTGGGTTTGCCCTAGCAGGGTGCATATTCATCGTGTTTGCTTTGGGTCGGACTTAACAAGGTGATCTAGATGGGATCTAGTACCTTGAGGCATGGAGATGTTCATTGCAAGGAGTTGTATATGACATCTTATCAAGAGTTGCATATGATGCAATTGGCAAGAGTTGCCTACCTGAGAGATCTAAGTTGTGGGCGATCAGCCCTAGCTGACTCATGACTTAGAGGATTTCAGGATCTTGCCCACTAGAAGGTTGTACGCTGCAATCTTCCGAATTGATGGTGAGGGCTATCAATTTGAACTAAAATAGTGGGAGCGATAATTAATTAAAGGCCTAATTTTATCGTCAACTTTTCAAATCAATCAAACAAGTCAAAAAAATGAGTTTTTGGACTAAAATTGCATATATTTCCTTTTGTTAAAATAAATGGTTAATCAACAAATCACTTTATTTGCGATCGGTCTTTGAGACCAACAAATTAAATGGGAATCATTCCACGACTGGTTAGGATGGTGAGAAGTGTTCTCAAAGAGCGAAAGCTCTAAGTCCTAGTTATACCAGAACCAGATGAACTCGATCCCACCACATCAATGGCTGAAAGTATGCTTATGGAAGCGTACTGAGAAAGACATTGATGAGGAGTGCTTGACATTGTGTTCTCTGAACTGTGAGTTGTAGAGACAACATGAGACATATGATGTCTCCAAGACACTATCCTAGTATGTCATGACAGAAGGAGATCTAGTAAGGGATTCACACACTCAATGTGATTGGGTATGTGGAAAAACCTGACTAAGAAGGATTCCCTCTGAGCCAAGAGTTGGCTATTGGTATGATATTGCAAATGTTGTGAGAATCATACAATTCATGATAAGCTACAACATGAACAACTTTGACAAGCGTTGACAGAGTTTTTGGACATGTTGAGGATAGTAGAGGCAAAGATGAAGAAAGACAAACCATAATCTTTGATGTGATCAAAAAAAGGTAAGTCTTAAAGGCAAGGGCAAGGACAAAGCAAAGAAGTGTTCTGATGCTAGCCAGCAGCCCAAGCCGTCTTCAGCCTCAAGGCACATGGGGAAAGGGTGTATGAGGGAATTGCCCTCTATATCTGGAAGAACAAAAGAAGATGAAAAAGGGGATGGAGATCTCCACCTAAGGTATCATGAAATGAACTGCTTCTTTATCCAAGGTATATGATACCAAGATATGGATATGTCATATATGATATGCAATATCCACAAAGAAGTGATGACCTTTATGAAAGGACCAAGAAAGAAGTACCCATCATTGGAGCAAGTGTTGCTGCCATAGATAGGAGTATCTTTCAGTTTATTTCAGCCTAAAGGGCACAAAATAGAGTTGAGAACTGCTATTTCATATATTGCCAATAGATAGAAACACTTTATTTTTGCATATTGTATGACAATGATGGCAATTAATAAAGTTGATGTTTCAATCTTAAAGATATGATCTTTGTGGCAATGCCTTGTTTATCTTGTGATACATGGTATGCATAAGATAAAATGATACCTAAAGTTATTGATAACTCAAACCATCAAATTAGCATATATCATAAGAAATTCATTTCTAGTTTCCATATGATGGATAAATCTAGACTCTTTTGGTTAGAGAACCAGTAAGAGACATGAATATCTTGGACATGATTAATCAATCTTCACTAATGTAGTGGGAGAATGATTATCCTATTAGGTATAATACATGTGATGTATTTACATACCTATTGGAACAAATGCTAATACTTCAAATGGTGTTTAGAGAAATACCAATATGAATATCTTGAAGTGTTCAAGATTATCATAGATGAAGTACAAATTTGGTAAAGTATTAATTCTTGATGAGATCAATGAATGAAATACTTGGACCAAATGTTTGAGATCCTTATGAGTGATTATGATAGTGTATCATAGTGAACTCATGATTAAGGCATGGTGATGTCTAAATCAAGAAGGAATTATACTCTAAGGAGTTAGAGAATGATTATCAAATAACTGAATTCTTCTTAATAAAAGAATACCCCACACTAATAAAGGACATTAAGAATCACAAGGGTTGTGAATTCTTATATTCTTGACAGATACACCTCAATTATCTATGTGATGAGTTGTTCATATGATGAGTCAACTATCTAGATGAATATGAGGAATTAGATTTTGAGTTATGGTATAAGACCATTACATCCTAAATGACATCCATGTGAATCATAAGGTATGACCTTAATGATAGCACTCATTGGATCATATCCATAAGTGCAAATGAGTCTTAAGTGTTAAGACACATGGATAACATTTTGAGAAGGATGATGCTTGTTGATTGCAACTTAATGAATGAGACATTTGGAATATGGATACTAAAACCGCATTCCTATGAGGAATAAAACAAGGATGTGTACGTGACACAACCTATAAGGTTTATGAATCCACTAATGCAAATGAAGTCTATAAGTTACAATGGACTAATCAATGTGATTGATTGAGTACAAGCAACTCAAAATTGGATCTTTACTTTGATGATATAGTCAAAGGGTCTGACTGATATGTCAAAGATAAAGAAGTGATATGTGATTTAGTGGGAGCGTATTCACATTCCACATATTGATGTGAAATGGAATTGTTCTAGAATGGAAATCCAAAAGTGGAAATTATCTTTAAGGAAGATAGAGATGTTTCCTATATGATAGGAATAGAGATCTATAGAGATAGTTCTCGAAAAATCTATTGACCTGGAAAGAGAAAGCATACATTAGCAATCTGTACTGAAGGGTTCAGTATGAACAGATTCAGTGGGAGAAAACTTGTCCATGTTATATGGATATTAGTATCCCAAGGCCAAGTGTCCAATTCTTATGAAGAATGGGAACACTAAGAATAGATATGGATCTATCATGTATGTAATCATCCCATTATCTTGCATGTATCGACATGGAAAGAACAAAATGCATTCATCATGTTGTATGTAGGACATGACAATATGATGTGCTCATCCTGATAACTCGTATGAGGGACATGACGAGTGGATGTCTGTCTATTTCCAGTAAGGATTACTGGAATACCATGAGAGCTTGATAAGTACTTGTGAAGTACTAGTTCTATGGAGATAAGGAAGAGTTCGATGTAAAGAGTTACATTGATGCGAACTTCTGAAAGGACAGAAAATTAATCGCAAAATATATATATATAGGATATATAAAAGTTAAAGTTTGTTGATAATTGGAAGTGTTCCAATAAAACCATTTAAAAGGGAAATGTCGAGTATATGTGTGATAGAGAACAGCAGTGGATACTATATGGATCTGAAGGTTCATGAGATGAACTTATATTCCACTCATTGATGACAAGTTTGGAATCCTTGATCATGCAATGTGGCTAAAGGTTAGAAAAGGAATACTAGATCGCATATTACGGCAACTCCATCTCATACGTGCGACGTACAGCGAAGACATGAGAGACATGCAATTTATACTGACTTTGGCAAGGTGTTGCCATTACTCACTATGTTCGCACTAGAGCACAGTAACATGTGGGACATGTTTGAAGATCACTATGAATATGATTCAAGGGTGATTGGCTCGCAGTGCAAGTGGGAGTCTGTTGGTATGTATGCCCTGAGAGCCAATCATGGGATGATTGGTGGGATACATTAAGATTGATTTGATAAACATCAAAGGCAAGCTTCCAATTCTTTCTGGTTCAGTCATATGAGATAGTGATAGAATAGATTGAATGTCTAGAGAATGACAGTACTCAATGACGTATGCTTTCAGGTTGAGGACCTGAACGATGAGATCATACGGATGCTAAGAGTTTGTACATTCTTGTTATGTCCCTAGTCGGATGTCATTGTGGAAGGTAGATAGACAGAAATGACACACAAGACTAGATTGTGGTGTTGGTTGATGACAGAATCTCATTAGTCATGATATAGAGATATCAAACCAAACACATAGGTACTTGTTAGAGAACAAGGTACCGGACAGACCCACCATGAGTTTGACACATGGAACCATGAGATGGTAGTCACAGTCAGTACTCACAGTGATGGTGGTGAGTGTGATTCTTAGACCTGAAATCACTACACTCAACACATGTCGTTGGGCACACTTTGACATCATCAAATGCAGTCCTGAAACATGGGTTGTTATAAAGGTGATGATTGGGTGGCTTTGACACATGGAGCTTTTGAGGGGTGAGTGATAGATAAGGGATTTGTCCCTCCTGAGGGAGTTTGATATCCAAGGCCACTTGATGAGTAGGATTGAGATAGGCGTGCGTACGCATGTGTGAATCAATATGTGATATTGATGTCATACATATCTCTTTCAATCTACTCTGAGATCAAGAAAGTGAATGAACGTTGACAGGATGACTGTTCCATGCCTTGAGTTCATTCGGGATATCAGTGACAAAGGAATTATACATTCACTATAACACCATTCACGGATCGTAGGATGAAAGTTGTTCTCCAACTTTCTACTTTCACTTGGGTAGCACTGATGTGTGACTAGGCTCCGCTCTTTGCTTGTGAAGTCATAAGTGTTATGGACTTTCACTGCCAACGTGAAATGGACCTGCAGGGTCACACACATAGGATTTAACCTGGAAGAGGAGTTTTGTCCACAAAGCAATGTTTAGATTGATTACTAAAGGAGTTTAGTAGTTCAATTAAACACTCAATCAATTGATAGCTCAATATCATATGGTTCAAGGTGTTGGACGCATTGATTGGAGTATCGGATTGATTGAAATCGCAATTGACTGATTTTGCCCAACCAGTGCTCCCAACCGATCGGTTCATGTGATGAACCGGTCGGCTGAGGTTGCTGAACCGGTCGGCTGGAGTGTCCAGGCCGATCGGCTCATGCCCAAGTTGAAACGACCGGTTCAAGGGTTGAACCGATCGGCTCAACTGGTGCAACCGACCAGTTGGGAAAAGTCATGTCGGCAAGAATTTTCCTTTGGTTTCAAATTTCCCAATTCGATTGGGAATAACATTGGTATTCGATACCAATTGGGAACGAAACAAGGAAAGTCTTTTTTGAGCCGGATTAGGACTATGAACCGATCGGTTCAGGGCACCAACCGATCGGTTGGAGTGCCCCAAACGATCGGCTCAGGTCCAACCGATCGGCTCAATGGCCGAACCGATCGGTTCAGTTGTGAACCGATCATTTCAAGTTGCGAACCGGTTGCCTTTTGTGGAAAATTCTCGAACCCTTCTACTCCTGCTTTAGTCCCATATTGCCAGACACAGAGAACCATGTCCCATGACCCGCCTATATATAGGGGTATTGGGGGCTTCTCAGAGCACAACTCAATGCAAGCCGGTTGCTTTGCGAAGTTGTCGTTCTCTCTGGTTTTGGTAACCATGAGAGAGCCCGAGCAAGTGCTTCCCGCAAAAGGGAGGTGCAGCAAGGGAAGGACAACTACAGTTGCAACTGGTAGCAGGAGAGTGTGTTGGCGACTAGTACGTCAACAGGAGGGTGTGACTCCTTCCACTTCCTTGTGGGACAAGGAAAGTGGAGTTCCAGGTGGTCCGTGTGGACTACTACAGAGGCGGGAGGACACTGCCGCTTAGGAGGACAACTGTCATCCGACAGTCCGGTTCGAGTAGGAGTTGTCAGTCCCGGTGCGACCAGGAGCTGCACAGACACCGTCGAAGTCCGGAGTTGAAGACCGCGCACTGCGCGAGGTATTGTCGTCGAGCAAGCCTCGGGACAAGGTATGATTCCACAAACCATCCTTTTCTATTATATAGACGTTGACGCATTTCCTCGGTATGGGTTGGGGGAGAAATTTTTGTTTCCGCTGCCTTCTCTGTCTCTCCCCTAAAACCCAACACCATCATCGTCAGCATTTAGGTGATGGTGAAACGGGTGCTCTGCGGCAAAACCCGGAATGCATATTTTGAATATGTGGGGGTAAATGGGTGAAAAATATCCTTACGTTCGGTGAAGAGATTGAGGAAAGGTAAATAACAAACCTCTCAATTCTTCATGTGTCGGGATGGATGTATCATAAACCTCCTAATGGTTGGGATAGATGTAACATTAACCTCCCAATGATATTTAATGTTGGGTCGAGGAGATAAACATTAAATCTCTCGATGGCCGATGAGAGTGCAGTTGATGTTAGAACTCTATAGCGAAGTTCCAGTATACCCTGGAAAGCTGAATTGAGTAGTTAACATAAGTCCTGCTTGTGGTCCCGCACTGACCGGGATGTGAGAGGTCATGGGAATCCGGCTTGTCCATAGACCTATATATGGTACCGATTTCAACTTTGCAGTGTTCGGTTGGAGTATGAGTGGTATACCTCATCTCCTCAGGGCATAGGTGTGATTGTAAAATGAAATCAGCCGTATAGCATGTTTGCTTAAGGGTTGAATACAGAAATTTATTGGTTGATGTTATATTTCTTTCATACAACTCTAGTTCATTGATGTTATTCATATCTGTTTATATTCATTACAAGTATATGGTTGAACTCTGATTCTACCATGAGTAGATGCAATGTTCTCCTTGGGAAAGGAGATTACTTCACTCTGTTCATACAGTGATTTATCTGCTGATGATTATATATATTAATCCTTCAAATCAGTTTATTTTAATAAACTACTATAATAATATTTTGGCAGAGAGTTATATCTCCCGCTGGGGCAATTTATAATTGTCTCACCCCCGTGGAATCCAACTTTTTAGGTGGACGCAGACAAAGAAGCAGAAATCCTATTATAGGGAATGGACAGCAGTAGTAACAGCAAGGACAGTAGTAATATCTCAGGTGGAGATACTGCCTGTCAAGTTATGTAGTTACAAAGTCCTATGTGTCATCTTTGTACTCTCAGGTCCTCGGGATTTATAGATAGTGCTTTTATCATTGAGTTGAGATTTTGGCTTGAAGCCTCGAGATTCAAATGTTGTATGTATATAATATTTATAGGGCAGCTAATGTAGTCTCTGAGAAGAGATGGTACAGGTTATGAATGGTTGAACCAGAATGTAATTGTTATACAATAGTTCTTGATGGAAAAGATTTCCTATGTGTGGATCTCTTTGCAAAAAGTTTTAATTTTTAGTGATTTTCAGTAATCCGCTGCAAATGTTTCGCTTCCGCTTAAGTAAATATTATTTTTGTGAGTTGAATGCCACAAGATTATATAGAAACCATTAAACCTTTACTAATTCTTGAAACCGTTTAGCCTCTAACGGTTTTGAAGTTGTTTAACTTCTAACGGTTTTGAAACCGTTTAGTCACCAAACGGTTTGAAACTGTTTGGTCTTTAATAGCTTTCAAAATGTTTGACCAACAACAATTGAAAACATTTGCTCTTGATATTCTTGAGATGTGTGCTAAGATGATGTCATCATAATCAAGCTTCAGACCTCCGAATTCTATTGTCATATATATGATGAATTCAATAATTATTTAAGAAGAAAATAAAAGATCAACATATGATGAGAAATTGAAATCAATAATAACATTGATGGGTTCAAGTTATATAACCCACCTTCAAAGTAGCTTCAAAACTTCAAGCTTCTCGTCTTTAATTGTGAAAGAAGCTCCTTCTACTATCCAAGGCTCATTTCCAACTCTTTGGATGCAAAAGATAGCCAAGGTTGAGCATTGGATAGAAGAGAGAAGAAAATGGGTGTTGAAATCCGATTTCAACCATCAATTCAAGGTTGAAGATGATCATGGAGCTTACCTTCAGCTTGGGGAACATTTTCCTCCTGCTTCTAAGCTCCTTGTTCATCGGCCAAAGCAAGGGAGGAAGTGGTGTATAAAAATAGCCTTTCAAATAAGGAGAAAATCGAGTACATATAATTGATTTTCTAGGAGAGAGAAAGTAGAAGAAAATTCATCCACTTTCTTGCCACATGCCCCCTCCCTTCCTTGCCTTCGACGCCATCCTCCTGGCTCTCAATATCCTCTCAATTATCCTTGAATTAAAAGCAATCACTTAATCACCTTAATCATTATAATACTATTATCCATTTTTAGTGGACATTACTTTTTAATTAACAAATGTGAGTGGGTTTCTTCACCTACTTAGGATATTTCGGTGCTACTCAAGGCAGTTGGACGTCCTCCCATTATAGGATTTCTCCCATAACATTTTTATTTGATGGGCGCTTCAATTAATATATTTATTTTTTCTACAAAATAAATTAGGGTTTCAATTATGCTTAAATCTTGATTATTTTATTATCAAGATTATCTTTCCTCAAAAGTAGTTCAAACAAGATGCCTCATTCTTTTTCTTTTCTCTAAATGATATCAAGAAATAGTAGGAACACTCTTGAAGTGTTATTTTACATATTCAACCCTTGATTTTGGGTAATTTGCAAGTTACACCAAAACTAGCATTCAATACACAAGCATTACTCAGACAAGCTCCTTTTTGGAACTTAGGCTTCCACAAGCCATGCCTCAACATCATTCTCATTCTTATGATGTTGTAAAACTTTTGGAACATTTATCATGTAACATTTTCAAGGTAACCCCTCAGATTGGGTAAATTGCACTTTAGTCCAAAACATGTAAAATATTGTTTCAACATTATTCAAATAGGTCCAAAATTTAAACATAAGCTCTCCTTTAGTCCTAATTACTTTTCAAAAGATAAAGACAAGAATCTAAATAACTTATTTAAGCAAAATTTCTAGGGTTAAGGCATAACCCGGGTCAGGGATGTTACAAATATAGTGGTTTTTCTAAAGAGTTTATGTGAGACGGCTGCGTGACAAGGGGACGGGGTGATTCTGGCCGCCTTGCAATGAGGAGTCATGGTAAGGGAGGAAAAGGTTGGAAAGGGGATCCCTATTATCACATGGTGGAATATTAAGTATTTTTTTGGACCAAATGCATGAGGATAATGTGTCACTAGAAGATCTTTAGGAGGATGCAATTCAACATGTAATTGTCATGGATGTTTTAGACTTGGACACTCATGCTGAAAGTAGTTGATAGATTAGAGTGATGCATTAAATAGACAAATATTGATCAATGAATTCGGACTTCAACTTACTTATAATGGCATGAGAGGCGCAATGAATCAATTTCCATAATCATTGGAGAAATTTGATGACATATGGATTTCTAATTTTGCTTTTATACCTGATATATGACATGGGTTTTATGGCACTAAAAAATTCACCTAAGGGTTGAGATACCTAAGGTTTTACCAAAACATCATCCAATAATACCACCCACAAGCAAAAATTGTTTTGTCGCACTATAGTTCAGGATTGAATCCCAAGAGACAACATTTTTAAGAATATTCTAGTTTGTATCCAATTGAGTTGAGGCTAAAGTTTAGAAGTAGGAGTTGACTTGAGTTAATTTAAACTAATTGCAAGGAAAGAAAAAGAGCAAAATCAAAATAGGGTCTAGATTAATGATGAACGTCACTGGGGTGATATTGGGTTTCACCACCGCCATACGCATAAGCACATCCATAATATGTCCAGTCTTGATATAACAATTTAAATAGACAAAAGCAAGATCCACCTGTTACGTGTGGGAAATTACATATATATCCGCCATGAGGCTGATGTCTTGTCTCTCACAAGTCATGTGCCTATTTTTTGAGAGATATCCTTTGGAAGTTCTCATCCAGACATGAACTTAGTTAATCAATATTTAAATCCTAAATATTGATGTTCTCAAAACAAAAGATTTAATTGATCATGTAGAGTAGGTGATCAAATCATAAAAAATACATAAATGATTGATATTGAATTGAAAGAGATATATACAAGCCAAGGAGCATTGAAAAATGGACATGTAAGACTAGGTAGCGGGGCTAGTCCATGCACCCCAGTGAGAAAGACTACTTGCTCTTCATGATAGAAATAGAAAAAATAAGAGAGAGGGAAGAATCAACTATGGTCATTGACGTGGTTTATTATCACACTAACAAATTCACTCAGGGTTGAAATCCTGAGTTTTTACCAAAACCTCATGCAATAATACCACCCGCAAGCAGACGGGTCTTATCGTAGTATAGTTAAGGATTGAATCCCAAAGGATAGCATTTTTAAGAATCGTCGCTAGTCCAGTCTAGTTCAAGTGAGGCTAATATTCAAAATGATTGGTTGATTTGAGGTTAATTAAACTAAGTGCAGGAAAGTAAGAGCAAAATTAAAGTTGATCTAGATTAATGATATGGACACGCTGGGATGGTCCCGGGTTTCACCACCACTACACATACAAACACATCCAAACATCAAACATCCAGGCAAGATATAACCATCCAAATGGAACTGATGTGAACCCTCCCGGAGGGATGTTTAGGTCCGTGTAAGCATCACCTTAGGTATCATATGTCTCATCGCCATCTGGATCATGCACTTACGGTTCCAAAGATATAGATATCCAACTGAATTTGTGGCCCTCCCTAAGGGATGTTTAGGCACACAGAAGCGTCACCGTGGGCTAGATGGCTTGTCCCCTCACGGATCATAAACTTACTACCTCAAGGAATCCCTTTCTGTTTCTAGTCAGGGAGTTAATCGTGCTAATCAACAAGCAAGCAGGAGATTAATCTACAAGCAAACATTGATAATTAACAACGAAGATAATGTTATCCAACTGAAGTTGTGGCCCTCCCTGAGGGATATTTAGGCCATAGAAGCATCACCGTGGGCTAGATGGCTCATCCCCTCATGGATCATACACTTACTACCTCAAGGAATCCCATTCTATTTCTAGTTTGGGAGTCAACTGCATTAATCAACATTCTATCCTACATATTGAAGTTCTCGTAATATAGGAAAGAACAAGATAAAAGCAAGTAGGTGACCAATCTACAAGCAAACATTGACAATTAATATTGAAATGAAAAGTTATATACATTGCCTTAGAATGTTGAAATGAAAGGACATGAAAGCATGGGCAGCGGGGATAGTCCCTGCACCCCAATGAAAAGGAACTACTCACTCATGATGTGAGAAATAAGAAGAACAAGAGAGAGGGAAGATTCCACCATGAGAATGATGCAGAAGGTTGTTGCAACTCGGTGAAGATGATGCGGTCCTCTACGTCGTGTCGGAGAAGATTTGGATGAGAAGGAAGAACCACCAAGGCAGACCGGGCAGCCCTTCCTCTCCACCTTCTTTCTCTTCTTGACCTCCTTGCTCACAGTAAGAGGTGCAGCAGATAAAGTGATGATGGTGTGGAGAAGAGTGGATGGATCTAGATCGAATCTTGCATTTGGGCAGCCTGGGGGCGTCCCAAATCTGATACCCCAAATGAGGACCCTACTGGTCCTATTTATAGGCACTGGTTGGGGGTCCTCACGATTTGGGCCCAGTTGCAATTTTTACCGTTTTGCTTAAACAATTTTGGAGAACCGTTTTTAGTTCTTAACAGTTTTAATTTGATAAGTATTCACATCCAAACGGTCTTGTACACTGACCAAATGGTCTTGTATTCTTTTCAATTTTGCAAATTAGTGACCATACGGTCTTTAGCAAATGATCATCGTCCAAATGGTTTGGAAACCAATTGGCTACCTCTCATGGTCATGCGAACTGGTAACTGACCTAGCAGTCCTGAGAACGTGGGACTCTTCATGCGGTTTTGGTGATCGATCTCGTCTCTTCCTTGCAGTCTTGGAGGTGTGAGCATTGCTGACAAGCAGTCTTGATGCCCTAACGGTCTGCGCCTATCAGTCTGCTTCTCCAAATGATCTTAGTGTTGCAGCCTTAACGGTTTGCTGCCTCCGATCGTTCTTGATCGTTCGCTACCCTAGCGGTCTGGTTTCTTCATAGTCCTTGCATGTCATCTAAACGATCTTCCATTTATATGATGTCCATTTGTGCCCAAACGGTCTAGGGGAGTATCCACTGGCCAAACGGTTTGCTACTCCAACGATCCAAACGGTTTTGCTAGTGAAAGCCATACGGTCTTGAGGACCGTTTGCCACCACACGGTCTTAAAACCGTGTGGAGGGAAGAGGCCAAGATCGTGAGAGGGGGCATTAGAATGACGGGGTCAGAGAAGGAGAAGGCAGGAGCAATAGAGGGCGTCAACAAGGTGATCACTATCATAGGTGAAGGACCTCACGGTTCGCTACAGGTCACAGTGGGAGATCCATGGTGGCGCAGAGACTGTGTGTAGGGTGAGCGTCAGAGATGGAGGTGGCGTTGTCAATGATGGTGGTGGAGGTATGTCTCGGTCTTGCATGTTTGCAGGTTTCGTAGGAGATAGGGTTACCGATTGGGCGGGAGGAAGAAGAATAAGGGAAGTAGGAGGATAAGGATGCAGTTGTCGTAGCTCCTTGCGGTCTCATGTAGATAGTTGCCCATACGGTCTTGAGACCATGAGGTTTCACTCGGTCTTGAGACTGTGTGGCCTCACACGGTCTTGAGACCGTATGGAAGGGAGAAACCGGTTGGGCAAAACGATAGGAGGGGGTGAGTGGGGAGGTGAATGAGGGGTGTTGATCCGAGATCGGATGGTGTAGAAGGTTTGCAGTTTTGAGACCGTTCGAATGAATGGCTAAGACCGAAAGATGTTCAAACCGAATGGATGAAACTGTTTGTTCAAGATCATTTGGTCAAGACCGATTGGTCAAGACCAAGGATGAGAGGATCTTGAGTGAAGATAGATATAGGGTTGAGAATGGTGGGCCCCACTTATTAGGGTTTGATTGGATGACGTTTGGATGGAGATAAAGGTGGAATGAAGCAAGGTGTGACGATGATTATGTTGAAGGTAGATTAGGGTTAATTGGAGGTGGGTGCATTCTGATGGTTGAACCTTATCATGACCAGCATAAAATCAACATAAACTTAGTTAATAATCTTGACAATTGAACCAATTAAGCAATATTATATATTGAGATATTTAGGAGATGAAATCGGATGTATTGAGTGGAATTGAGCCCAAGATGGTGATTGAATATTATGATGAATATGCATTCATCAATCATGGTGAAGAAGAAGATTGTGGCTCGATGGAGAAGCAGTTTTCTATTCTGATGATGAGGATGATCTAGAAGGATAAGAAGGGAGGCACTAGTGGTGGGATCTAATGGAAATTCATTCATCACTCTTTGTACTCTAGTTCTTCATACAAGGAATGGTAGAAGTGTGGATGAATCAAGGTCAATGCAGATCTGAACCTAGCCACTTAAATGGTTAGAGGATAGATTTTGATGGAGTGGAGGATATGGAAGCATGGTGATGGTGAAGTGCAAGCCCGGCTGAACCACCAGGAGGGCGTTGTCAGTGGCTAATGGAGATTGTCTCTCTTAGATATGGCTAGAGTGTAGCAGCCAGGCAGTGTAATGGAGAAGGAGTAATCCCCTAAATAGAGGAGGGGTCAGATACTTATAGGGTAAGGGTGTGTTTCTATTTCATCAGGATTTAGGCGTGAGTAGTAGAATGTCATGTGGTCGAAAAGATCTAGAATGGCATCGGGTTTATGGTGTAGTTCTCTTGTCAGTCATGATCTTGTTGTTGATTGATAGGCTTTGGGAGATCATCGAGGTATCTAGGGATGCATTGACCCTATCAGCAAATGGGACATTGATACTTTTTCAAGTTTTCGGTCATCATCGAGCACCAAGTCTTTGTCGGGAAATGGGGTATTATCGAGCACCAAGGCTTCATCGGGCACCAAGGCTTTGTCGGGCACTGAGATACATATCGACAAGGTGACAAAGTGATTGGTGGGAATGATTCCATCCGTTGTGATTTCCATCGATCGACAGGAACCCTAATTCATAGAAAACCCACCCCCCATGGGGGCTACTCATGTGCCATCGGAGGTCTACATTGACAAAGAGGTAGACCGATGGTGATGTTGGCTGATGAAGGGACTGGTCATTGAAAGTTATGTATAAAATATCAAAAATTTCTTAGCCCTACAAGTCCATTAGAGGGACCATTGTTTCCTAATGTGGTGCACATAATGTGATTCTTAATCCTTCCATGGAAATCATGGATTTGGCCAAAACCTTAAATATTCACAAACAATTAAGGAAAACTTATAGAAGCAGATCATAAGGTAAACTAAGAGATTTAAGTGCAAAATAGAGCTAACTAGGTGAGTGAAACTAATATGGATATGCACTCATCAATAACCAATATCAACGGATCCACCGTCAATATGACAGCTTGTCCATCAAAAAATATAGGCATTTATTAGGCCTATAGTGTCATTTTGAGATGCAATTGATACTACATATCTGACAAACCCTAATATTTTCCAATATGATGATGTCTATGAGGAAGTCAAACTTGATGATATATATTGGTGAAAGAATGTGGTTTTGATGATGTTTACATTGCTCCAGAAGCACATGTCACTTTACATAAACTAATTTTATTTTTAGTAGTTGTGAAACTGATTGGAAAGACCATTGGTTATCTTACTTTGTGTGATCTAATTCACCTTCTGTGTAAGCCTACTGCCTTTGGGAAAATGTATGAGTTGAATATGAATCATTATGTTATCTGACTCACATGCATGTGAAGAAAATTATTTGCATGCTCTTATTGGTAGTCTTTGGTCTCTTTTTGTCTATTTTGTTGGCTAGTAGATGGTTTGATGATTTTATTATGACCAATGGTTTGTCATCTCATATTGTTTCTGGGGTAAGGATCTTAGATCTCGAATCCATTTTATCTTATGTTCAATGGAATTGGGGAAGTTCTTGGTCATCTTGTTAGAATGGATGAACATGCTATGAATTGCACTCACACCAAATTTTCTCAACTTGTGATTGAGATAGAATTGTCTAAACATGTTAAACATGCATATCATTAATGGCATATTGCATAACTTGAGTATGAATCATTTGCATCCATGTGCTCTGTCTATGTCATTATCAAGTCATGCTAGAGAATTTTGCTCTATTCAATCATCTATGACTATAGATGCTAAACATACCATACAGATGACGATGGTGTCCTTTTGGCTAGAGGAAGAAGAAAAATGGCAAGTGTCATATGGAAAAATATTCATTCTGCCAAAAACTATACCAAATGGACAAAGCCAGTACAAAAGGCTCCTCAAACCCTTTCATATTGCAATGAATTTGTTGTTCTCGACAATCAAGACTTACAAGATAATGTTATCCAACTGAAGATAATGTTATCAACATTCTATCCTACATATTGAAGTTCTCGTAATATAGGAAAGAACAAGATAAAAGCAAGTAGGTGACCAATCTACAAGCAAACATTGACAATTAACATCGAAATGAAAAGTTATATACATTGCCTTAGAATGTTGAAATGAAAGGACATGAAAGCATGGGCAGCGGGGATAGTCCCTGCACCCCAATGAAAAGGAACTACTCACTCATGATGTGAGAAATAAGAAGAACAAGAGAGAGGGAAGATTCCACCATGAGAATGATGCAGAAGGTTGTTGCAACTCGGTGAAGATGATGCGGTCCTCTACGTCGTGTCGGAGAAGATTTGGATGAGAAGGAAGAACCACCAAGGCAGACCGGGCAGCCCTTCTTCTCCACCTTCTTTCTCTTCTTGACCTCCTTGCTCACAGTAAGAGGTGCAGCAGATAAAGTGACGATGGTGTGGACAAGAGTGGATGGATCTAGATCGAATCTTGCATTTGGGCAGCCTGGGGGCGTCCCAAATCTGATACCCCAAATGAGGACCCTACTGGTCCTATTTATAGGCACTGGTTGGGGGTCCTCACGATTTGGGACCAGTTGCAATTTTTACCATTTTGCTTAAACAATTTTGGAGAACCGTTTTTAGTTCTTAACAGTTTTAATTTGATAAGTATTCACATCCAAACGGTCTTGTACACTGACCAAACGGTCTTGTATTCTTATCGATTTTGCAAATTAGTGACCATACGGTCTTTAGCAAATGATCATCGTCCAAATGGTTTGGAAACCAATTGGCTACCTCTCATGGTCATGCGAACTGGTAACTGACCTAGCAGTCCTGAGAACGTGGGACTCTTCATGCGGTTTTGGTGATCGATCTCGTCTCTTCCTTGCAGTCTTGGAGGTGTGAGCATTGCTGACAAGCAGTCTTGATGCCCTAACGGTCTGCGCCTATCAGTCTGCTTCTCCAAATGATCTTAGTGTTGCAGCCTTAACGGTTTGCTTCCTCCGATCGTTCTTGATCGTTCGCTACCCTAGCGGTCTGGTTTCTTCATAGTCCTTGCATGTCATCTAAACGATCTTCCATTTATATGATGTCCATTCGTGCCCAAACGGTCTAGGGGAGTATCCACTGGCCAAACGGTTTGCTACTCCAACGATCCAAACGGTTTTGCTAGTGAAGGCCATACGGTCTTGAGGACCGTTTGCCACCACACGGTCTTAAAACCGTGTGGAGGGAAGAGGCCAAGATCGTGAGAGGGGGCATTAGAATGACGGGGTCAGAGAAGGAGAAGGCAGGAGCAATAGAGGGCGTCAATGAGGTGATCACTGTCATAGGTGAAGGACCTCACGGTTCGCTACAGGTCACAGTGGGAGATCCATGGTGGCGCAGAGACTGTGTGTAGGGTGAGCGTCAGAGATGGAGGTGGTGTTGTCAATGATGGTGGTGGAGGTATGTCTCGGTCTTGCATGTTTGCAGGTTTCGTAGGAGATAGGGTTACCGATTGGGCGGGAGGAAGAAGAATAAGGGAAGCAGGAGGATAAGGATGCGGTTGTCGTAGCTCCTTGCGGTCTCATGTAGGTAGTTGCCCATACGGTCTTGAGACCATGAGGTTTCACTCGGTCTTGAGACTGTGTGGCCTCACACGGTCTTGAGACCGTATGGAAGGGAGAAACCGGTTGGGCAAAACGATAGGAGGGGGTGAGTGGGGAGGTGAATGAGGGGTGTTGATCCGAGATCGGATGGTGTAGAAGGTTTGCAGTTTTGAGACCGTTCGAATGAATGGCTAAGACCGAAAGATGTTCAAACCGAATGGATGAAACTGTTTGTTCAAGATCATTTGGTCAAGACCGATTGGTCAAGACCAAGGATGAGAGGATCTTGAGTGAAGATAGATCTAGGGTTGAGAATGGTGGGCCCCACTTATTAGGGTTTGATTGGATGGCGTTTGGATGGAGATAAAGGTGGAATGAAGCAAGGTGTGACGATGATTATGTTGAAGGTAGATTAGGGTTAATTGGAGGTGGGTGCATTCTGATGGTTGAACCTTATCATGACCAGCATAAAATCAACATAAACTTAGTTAATAATCTTGACAATTGAACCAATTAAGCAATATTATATATTGAGATATTTAGGAGATGAAATCGGATGTATTGAGTGGAATTGAGCCCAAGATGGTGATTGAATATTATGATGAATATGCATTCATCAATCATGGTGAAGAAGAAGATTGTGGCTCGATGGAGAAGCAGTTTTCTATTCTGATGATGAGGATGATCTAGACGGATAAGAAGGGAGGCACTAGTGGTGGGATCTAATGGAAATTCATTCATCACTCTTTGTACTCTAGTTCTTCATACAAGGAATGGTAGAAGTGTGGATGAATCAAGGTCAATGCAGATCTGAACCTAGCCACTTAAATGGTTAGAGGATAGATTTTGATGGAGTGGAGGATATGGAAGCATGGTGATGGTGAAGTGCAAGCCCGGCTGAACCACCAGGAGGGCGTTGTCAGTGGCTAATGGAGATTGTCTCTCTTAGATATGGCTAGAGTGTAGCAGCCAGGCAGTGTAATGGAGAAGGAGTGATCCCCTAAATAGAGGAGGGGTCAGATACTTATAGGGTAAGGGTGTGTTTCTATTTCATCAGGATTTAGGCATGAGTAGTAGAATGTCATGTGGTCGAAAAGATCTAGAATGGCATCGGGTTTATGGTGTAGTTCTCTTGTCAGTCATGATCTTGTTGTTGATTGATAGGCTTTGGGAGATCATCGAGGTATCTAGGGATGCATTGACCCTATCAGCAAATGGGACATTGATACTTTTTCAAGTTTTCGGTCATCATCGAGCACCAAGTCTTTGTCGGGAAATGGGGTATTATCGAGCACCAAGGCTTCATCGGGCACCAAGGCTTTGTCGGGCACTGAGATACATATCGACAAGGTGACAAAGTGATTGGTGGGAATGATTCCATCCGTTGTGATTTCCATCGATCGACAGGAACCCTAATTCATAGAAAACCCACCCCCCATGGGGGCTACTCATGTGCCATCGGAGGTCTACATTGACAAAGAGGTAGACCGATGGTGATGTTGGCTGATGAAGGGACTGGTCATTGAAAGTTATGTATAAAATATCAAAAATTTCTTAGCCCTACAAGTCCATTAGAGGGACCATTGTTTCCTAATGTGGTGCACATAATGTGAATCTTAATCCTTCCATGGAAATCATGGATTTGGCCAAAACCTTAAATATTCACAAACAATTAAGGAAAACTTATAGAAGCAGATCATAAGGTAAACTAAGAGATTTAAGTGCAAAATAGAGCTAACTAGGTGAGTGAAACTAATATGGATATGCACTCATCAATAACCAATATCAACGGATCCACCGTCAATATGACAGCTTGTCCATCAAAAAATATAGGCATTTATTAGGCCTATAGTGTCATTTTGAGATGCAATTGATACTACATATCTGACAAACCCTAATATTTTCCAATATGATGATGTCTATGAGGAAGTCAAACTTGATGATATATATTGGTGAAAGAATGTGGTTTTGATGATGTTTACATTGCTCCAGAAGCACATGTCACTTTACATAAACTAATTTTATTTTTAGTAGTTGTGAAACTGATTGGAAAGACCATTGGTTATCTTACTTTGTGTGATCTAATTCACCTTCTGTGTAAGCCTACTGCCTTTGGGAAAATGTATGAGTTGAATATGAATCATTATGTTATCTGACTCACATGCATGTGAAGAAAATTATTTGCATGCTCTTATTGGTAGTCTTTGGTCTCTTTTTGTCTATTTTGTTGGCTAGTAGATGGTTTGATGATTTTATTATGACCAATGGTTTGTCATCTCATATTGTTTCTGGGGTAAGGATCTTAGATCTCGAATCCATTTTATCTTATGTTCAATGGAATTGGGGAAGTTCTTGGTCATCTTGTTAGAATGGATGAACATGCTATGAATTGCACTCACACCAAATTTTCTCAACTTGTGATTGAGATAGAATTGTCTAAACATGTTAAACATGCATATCATTAATGGCATATTGCATAACTTGAGTATGAATCATTTGCATCCATGTGCTCTGTCTATGTCATTATCAAGTCATGCTAGAGAATTTCGCTCTATTCAATCATCTATGACTATAGATGCTAAACATACCATACAGATGAAGATGGTGTCCTTTTGGCTAGAGGAAGAAGAAAAATGGCAAGTGTCATATGGAAAAATATCCATTCTGCCAAAAACTATACCAAATGGACAAAGCCAGTACAAAAGGCTCCTCAAACCCTTTAATATTGCAATGAATTTGTTGTTCTCGACAATCAAGACTTACAGGATATGGAATGTAATATATCCTCTCAACAATATGCAAGCACTAATAATACAAAACTACCACCCGATATTTAGACTAAATAGAGAGAGAAGGTTCCCACTACAACTACAAATACGGTTCATAGTCAGTCAAAAAGTACATCATGTTCAAGATGTTCATTATTCTAGTGAAGAAACATTCTTATTCTTCCCTGATGGATGACCAACATATCGATATTCAATCCTCTAACCTAGAAGTTATAACACATGTATGTAACACTGAACATTCTATTGTTAATTCTGAGGCCAACTCTAATGATTCTATGTATCTCAGGGGGACTGAGCCCCTAGAGGATCCCCCTACCATTTCGAACTACAACCTTTATTGGTAGAATGGGGAGACAAATGAGGGTATCTAGTGGTAAAATGAAAAAATGTATTATATGATTATCTAAACAAATAAGATTGATTAATATTTTTGCTATAGAGGAGGATGTTTGATGTATGACTTCTTAACTTGATCTATGATTAGTACAATATGTTGAAATTTACATGTTAATGGACATGATAATACAATTAATTATGTCAAAAACTTGATATCCTGAGATCCTCCTCTAATTTTTGCTATTCTTCAACCTCAGATATTCGGTACAAGGTTCGAAGTAGTCATCAACAAACTTGGGTACATTGTCTCTCATCAGATTGAAGGTTGAGGATTCTCAGGTAGAATCTAGCTTTTATAGCCTTCTTATTTGTGCAATATATGATTGATTGAGAGTCATTGGAAATTTCTTAATTTTGCATGAATGGAGATTAGTACTTAACTATAATTTATGTTCATACAAACTCCACAATTCAATCCAGTTTCTGGAAATACTTAGCTAGTTTGCATACACACATTAATCAACCATGGGTAGTTATGGGAGATTTTAATGTAATGCTACTCAACTATGGCAAACAAGGTGGTGGGATATTCATTTATAACAAAGATTCCACTTTTAAAACCACAACACTCCAATTTGGTTTGACAAATTTTGGTTTCTGGGGTTTTTCTTTTACTTATAAGATGGTCACTCACCACTAAAAGGCTCGATAGAGTGTTAATTAAATCTACTTGGCTCCATCCAAGTTATGAAGCTATTATTCAACATCTTCCATGAACATACCACAATCATATCTATTTCCACAATACAAAATATAGAATTTTCAATAAAATTTTCAGATTTAAAACATCACTATCCTACTTTTGAAAAAAATATTCAAAATATTTATTCCCTTTTCATCATGACTTCTTCTCTGCAATTCTTTTTATGAATCTCACATTATAAACTAGGATCATTCTAAGATGAAAAGGTTGTAGTGTTCTAAACATAAAATCCTCAGACACATAGAGTTATTATAGTATTCCTTAGCTGGCTATTTTTCATTTGAACAAGATGCATGATGCATTGTGTTATAATAGCGGTATCAGAATATTCTTGTAGATGAAGCTTCTAACTTAAGGCAAAAGTCACATATTACATGGTTGAAAGAAGGAGATCAAGATTGAGGCTTTTACAATGCTTTTTAAAAGTAGAAGATTGAGGATTAAGATTGTTGATCTTCAAGATTCAAACAGTTCATGGATAACTGATATAAAATATCTAAAAATAACAGTTATTGCATTTCAAAATACCTTTCATACTACAATTGTCTCTACTAATGATCAAATGAGTAGATTGCCAGTTTTCTTCGAGCCAATTTTACCTTATGGTCTTTAAGGTATGAATGATAATCCATCTAAATCAGAAATTCTTTCAACTTTAACATGCATGGATTATAATAAGGCCCCTGGCCCAGATGACATAGATGTTGAATTCTGTGTATTGTTAGTCGCTCGGCCATGAAACACGACTTTTTTTTCTAATATGTGTAATGCTAACATTTTCCTCTTACCAAAGATACATGATGTTACTCTATGTTCTCAATTATGACCAATTTCTTTAAATAATGTTTATTTGAAGCTTATCTTAAAGATAGCAGTCAAAATATAGAAAACATATATGTCAAGCTAGATTCATTCTGCAAAAAGCACTTTTGTCCTAGGTGGCAATATTTTTTATAATATAATCTTAGTCCAAGAGCTTATTTATAACATGTGTCTCCCTCTTCGACTCCTTGTTTGGATATAAAAACTGATGTATCAAAGGCCTATGACCAAATGTCTTGGTCTTTCATTTTGGATACTATTACCCATGTTATTCTACCTCTAAAAATTATTAACTAAATTTTGAATTCTTTGTCTGGGGTTGTATTAATATTTTGTGGAATGGAGATAATTTCCTAGATTTGGGGCTAATATAGGCATAAGACACAAAGATCCTTTATCTCCATACCCATTTGTTTATGTCTTAATCGCCCAGTCAATTAATCGATGGCATTGTCTCTATTCGTAATTGGATGTCCATTAGATTATCTCAGCAAGGTCCTAAGATTTTTCATGTTGCCTTTGTAGAAGATATAATCATGTTTTCTAGGAAAGTTGTTACCAATATATAGGTTTTTATGAAGTTCTTTTGATTGTTTGAATATGCATTAGGTTAGGATTTTCTACTGAAAGGATTGTTATCTTCTTCTCTACATTGGTGACTACAAATATTAAAATGTAGTCGGTTCTTTTGTGGGCATGACAAGAGTTTATAATCTAACCAGGTATCTTAAAGTCCATACCATACATGGTAGAGTAGATAAGAATACTTATAGTAATGTATTTCAAAAAGTACAGTCATGGATTACCGGTATGGCAGCACATATTTTAAGCCTATAAGATAGATCTCTATGGTTTACTCTATCTTGGGTTCTTATTGATGTATACAATGCAAACAAGTATATTGCCAGTTAGCTTGTGTACAAGATTTGATAGACTTATTATACTTTTTTTAAGATGAATCCCTACTCGGAAACCTCTATCCCTTGTTGCATCAAAGAAGTTGATAGCTACAAAGGAATATGGTGTACTTGATATTTCTCTTATGCACTGTTGGAATCTTGCCTTATTGATGAAGCTTGTCTGAAAACTTATTGATAATAATGATAGTTTCTAGGTGCAAGTTTTTCTTCACAAGTACAAATCTTATAAACCCTCAACTACTTATTGATGGACATCTTTCTAAAGGAGTATTTCCTCTCTAAGAGATATTGTAGTATCAAACAATACTATAACAATCACTAACTGTGAATTAGTTTCAACTCAGCATGATTTTTGGGTTCCTAGAGAAGGGTGTTTGAGAAACAAAGTGCTACTGAACATTCCTTTCAGACCCAAAATATTTGAAATTTAGATTGATAGTTATTGATGAAAATCAATGGGATTATGAATTCCTTGAACACTATATGCCATCAACAATTGCTGAAAAAATCTAGACCTTCTTGTACCATACAATAATGTTGCTTTTGATAATCAATCATTCAAAGTTTTTCCTAGTGCTAAGTGTTGCTTACCACTCATTGTGGATATTCTAATCAAGGAATGGATAGTGAATATAGTTAAAATACCTCAATCTATGAATACAAATGTTGATGCCATTGCAAAACTTCACCAACAATTTGCTATTCAGCAGCTAGTTTATGATGAGCCTCCCCATGGGTTAGTAGGTACTATACCTAATGATATGTGTATGGGTTACCATATGGTGGAACATCTTAATAATTACAATAATGCTTTTACTCCTATAGTGGTAACGCAAGATAGACAAGGGAAATACTAATGTTTCCAAAAAAAGTAGTGATTTATAGTGCCTTTTCTTGATAAATATAGTATGGTCATCATGTCCTTATTTGTATTCAATATGTATCATGGCAATATGCAACCTATCAAACCAATCCCTTGGTGATTACTTTAGTTCATAGAGAGCCTTGTTTAGTTTGAAGTATCTCCCATTAGCACTGAAATCAGATGTCATATAGTTCTCTTTTTTATATCCCCATTTAAAAAGGCATTTTTTGATGTCTAATTGATATAGATTTTAGTTTTAAGTGTACAACAAGAGAGATGATGATGTGTATAGGCTTTAACTTTGAAATAGGGGAAAAGATTTAATCATACTCAATCCCTTTAGTTTGGGTGAACCTATTTGCAAAAAATATGGCTTTATATCACTCTATCATACCATTGTCTCGATATTTGATAGTGAAAATCCATTTTGAGCCAACAATTTTCTTTCCTATTGGGATGGGGACAATGTCTATGTATTTTTTTTATTCAATGCTTCTATTCTATTTCCATGGTCTTTTTTACATTTTGGTTTGGTAAAAGCCTTGGATAGTGCTTTTGGAGTGCATTCAATTACAATCTGAGTTATAAAAGCATAGTTAGAAGGAAAAAATAGTTCACACATTTTTCAATAGGATGTGAGGTGCATTCTCTTGTTTTCTTTCTAAGGGAAATAGAAAGATCATTATTTATTTCTTGAGTGGTATATTTTCTAAGAGATCTGAACTTATGTCTCATAAGTTCGATTGTGTGTCTTTGAAGCTTTCTTTTGTTGAGAGATTGTTTTCAAATTGGCTTATGTTGGTAAGAGAAAGTAAAATAAAATCATAGGAATTATCCCCTTTACTATAATTATGATCATAAATGTTCTCTAGAAAAAAACATCTTTGGATATGTTCATTTTCTATCCAATGTATCAATTTGCATGTATCCCTTTTTTGGAGAGAAGTGGCTTAGAAAGATTCCCTTGACAATCTTACCATATAATTTGGATTTACTAGGACCAAGCATTTTTATAAAATATAAGCACCCAAAAGCACATAGGGTAAGATTAAAGTAGGGCTTTTCGTGATATATAATTGAGTATTGAATATTTTATTTGAGAATTCATGAAAGAATCGTGTTGATTATATAGGTATATGCGAGAAAAGCATCACTCTAATAGCCTTTTGATAGCTTATGATTAGGAGGTAAAGATCATATAGACTCAATAAGATGGATTTCCTTTGATATGTTATGCATTTCTATTGTGGGTGTAAGCATATGTTGATTCATGAATAATACCATATTCCTCTAAGAATTCAATCAAGGGGCCATATATATTCTCTATCATTGTCACTTATTAGGACATGGGTTCTTTTCCTTAATTAAAATTCAACCATTTTAATAAAAATAGTAATAACATATAGAACTGCTTCTCAATATCACAATAAATATGCCCATGTGCACAAAGAGAAATAATTGATTAAATAACAAATATTTCATGCCATAAAATGCGGAGTTGCTTGAAGGTCCCCAAACATTTTAATCAATAACATGGAATATAGAATCAATAGTACTATTAGATATAGAAAATTAATAAAGGCATTGATTATCCAAATGATAGACTTCATACTACAAATTAGATAGTTCAACAGACTCAAATAAATCAGGTTAAAACTACATGATGGTAAACAATCAAGTGGTCTACCAGAAAACTCTCGAGTGTGATGGCTCTCTCACCCTAGCGCCACTAGGGTTTCTTCATCCAAAGGTGGCTGGCTAGGGGAGGGGTATTTGGCTACCGCAAAGCACTACCCCACTCCTCCTCGACCTCTTCTTGCCTGTCTTCAGCATGGTCTCTTTTTTGGGAGGCGTGTGGGTGTGTTGTCTTTGGAGGCGCGGTCTTCTTCCTCCCTGTCGTTGAGCTGGCTGCAACGAGTTTCCTATCTCCTTTCTCTTTTACTTGCTTTCTATTTAGACTAGGTTGTTCTCTTATTTTGTCTCTCTCGCTGTATTTTTTTTTTGTGAAACTAGTTCATCTATTGCTTTTTTTTGTGTTTTCTGTAAATACATGTGAGTATGTGTCATTTAGGGAAGAAGAGTCCACTAAAGAAAACAAGGGCAAAACCCTCTATACAAAAAGAGAACTAACAGATCAAAATAGAAAAATCAAAGGAGGTCGAAAAAAGGAGAAACATCTCCTATACAGAAGGAACAGCAAGAAAGACACTAAGATCATTCCAAATCATATGCCAAGTTTGCACAGCAGCTCTCTCAATGCCTCTATGAATTCTATCATTCCTTTCTTTCCAAAGGCCATGAATGACAGATAAAGAGATCAACAGAATCTTTTTACCTTGTAAACCACACAGATCATCCAAGGTTCTTGGAATAGTGAGACCAAATTGAGTGCTGGCAAGCTTCCAAACTTCACAGGAAAAGGGACAAGAAAAGAACAGATGCTCAGTTTTATCTTCCTCAAACTTGCACAAAGGACATCTAGAGGCAAGAGAAATACCAAAACGCTTGATATACATGGAGGCTAAGATACCCAACCTTCCACCCATGAATATGAAGCCTGCTGGGGACTCTGTGTTTCTATAACCACTAAAAGTAAGGCCTAGGACTGTCTTTTTGAACATTCCTCACAGATGACCAAACCGATCTGAAGCTAGCATCAGATTTTCCATTAAATAACAAGGAATCATGGGACTCTTTAGGTTTGGGAAAGGATTTTAGAATATCAGAAAATCTTCTATGTAGCCTAGAGCTCTCAAAACACCATTCCCCTTTGTTAATCAGGCATTTCACTTTCAAGTTGGATTCAATCCCCAACTGAATAACACTTTGCTTACCAAGGACCTCCACCAAGAACTTCGAGCCAGGCAAACAAGGGTCTTTCTAGACATAGATATCAGCACCATCACCAATCACATAAGACAAGAAAGGTCTCAAAGCATCCCTTTCCGACAGAATTCTTCTAAAAAGCCAAGAGAATGAGTCATTATTGGAGATCGACTAAACGATTGTTTATCTAGATATTTCTCATGAATCCACTTGATCCAAATACTATCCTTCTTCTTAGCTAACATCCCATCCATTCAAGAGAATACAATCTTTCACGACATCTCTAATGCTTTTAATTCCAAGCCCTCCTTCATCTTACACTTTTACAACATCATTCCATTTAATGAGATGAACAACATTTTTATCATTAGTTTTACCCCAAACAAAGTCACAACACAATTTATCAATATCATCACATACAGCACAAGGAATGGGAAAGATGGAAGCCCAATACTGTGACATAGCACTAAGAGTAGATCTGACCAGTTCCACCCTACCAACCATGGAAAGTTGACTAACTTTCCATCTTTCCAATCTTCTTTTGACTCTATCCACAAGAGGATTGCAATGCAATTTTGTGAGCTTCCCAATAAACAAAGGAACTCTAAGATACTTTTGAGGAAGAGAACCCTCCCTAATGCCTAAGATATCGTCAATCCTTTCTCTGTCAATGCCATGATTGTAAATGATAGAGCTCCTCTCAATGTTAATCTTGAGACCAGTGGAAGCAAAGAGGTTATCAATGACCCTCCTAATAGCCAAGGCACTGTTATCATCAGCCTCTAATAAAATTAAAAGATCATCCACAAAAATCAAATGAGAAATAGAGAAATTAGAAGAATATCACAAAGGAATGAGGTTCCCATCATCCACTTCTTTGTCAAGGAGAAGGGTGACCACCTACATAACAAGAACAAACAAGTAGGGGGCAGATGATCCCCTTGACGAACACCATTACTGGGTTTGAAAGACTTTGAAGGTTCTCCATTCATAAAGAATCTCATAGGACATAGTATTAAACAACTCCTTAATCCAAATGACCCAACAGTGAAGAAAATCTATGAGATTTAGAATAGAGAAAATAGAATCCCAATTAACCGAATTGTAGTCTTTTGAGATATCTATATTGATAAACATTCTAGGTTTCCTCGATTTCTTATTGAAATCATGAATAAGTTCATTTGCAAGGAGAACCGCATCTTTAATACTCCTGTCTCTAACAAAGGCACACGGATTCTGACTTATAATAGAGGGAAAAACACCTTGAAACCTATTAGATAAGAGTTTGGAAATGACCTTGAGGAAAATGTTGCATAAGGCGATTGGACGAAGATTTTTCAACTCCTTGGAATCTTTGTTCTTAGGGATAAGAGTGATGAAGGTGTGATTATCCTCACTAAGCATTCTACCAGAATTGAAGAAGCTTAAGATGGCTTGAACAACATCAGAGTAGATAATACTCCAACTTATTGTGAAAAACCTTCCATTAAGACCATCGGGTCCATGACACTTGTCAGGGTCGAGGTTCTTGACAATCTCAACAATTTCCCGAACAGTAAAACTCTATCCATACTCTTTTTTTCGACGTCATTGAGTTTAGGGAAGGCAAGATGACTGAGAATGTTCAGATTGACTTCATGACCGGTATTAAATACTTCAGAGTAGTAATTCACAATGTGATCCTTGATGACAATTGGATCCATGCAAACAACATCATTAATGAGCAAAGATTTGATATGGTTAACATCCCTTCTAACCTTGATGGATGCATAAAGAAACTTTGAGTTAGAATCTCCATCCTTTAGCCACTTCACCCTCGACTTCTGTCTAAGTAAAGACTCCTCATGAAATCTCGCTTGCATAGCTTCTTTTCTCTTTTCACATGCGTCAATTTGAAAGAGAACGTTTGAAGGATCAGTGTCCAACTTATGTTGCACTTCTAAGGCAAGAGCTTCCTTTCTTTTAGCATCATCAAACAAATTACCAATAGAGCTTTTATTCCACTTTGAGAGGTCAAGTCTCAGCCTCCTGAACTTAGAGTAGACTTTAAAAATAGGAAAACCAGAAAACTCGCAAGACCAATTATTCCTCACAATATATAGAAAAACAGACTTTTTCATCCAAACACTAATAAACCTAAAAGGAGCTATGACTTTGTGACTGTCTCCAATATCAAGAGAAAGGATTTTATGATCATTGATGGTGTTAGGATGAAGAGTGCCTCTGCATTCCAGAAATAGAACCATTAAATCTTCGTTATAGAGGATTCTATCAAGAAAGGAAGTAACATAATTTTCATCACTCTGATGGCTATCCCAAGAGAAGGACGATCCATTGAGAGTGAGTTCGAAAAGACCACAATCAAGCATGCAACTATTAAAATCCTCCATGGACTTCTTTGTTAGAGGATCTCTTCCCAACTTCTCCTCTTCTTTTCTGACAACATTAAAGTCACCAAGAATAACCCATGCCATAGACATGGTGGAATAAATAGACTTGATCTCTTTCCACAAAAGAACTCTATGCACATTAGGATTATGACCATAGACTACAGTTAAATAGAAAACTCTATTATCACAATGAACTTCAACATGAACAGGCTGGTCGCATTCACGGATCTTCCTCACATCACAAACACCAGATTTCTAGAGAAGAACCACCCTCCCAAGAACATGAGAGGAATGATTAGAAACCCAATTGTAGTCAGGGAAAAACTTATTCATCAATTTTCCCATCTTACTCTCTCTAACTTTAGCTTCGTTCAACAGAATAATATGAGGCCTACTCTCATTGATTTTACTCCTGACTTAAGAGGCTTTGAGGTTAATCCCTCTTACATTCTAGGAGAAGATGCTTAAATTGAAACCATTCATTGGGAATTAGTTGGGACCAGTACTTCATTGGTTTTAGATTCACTTGTAGTCAAAGAAACTTTAGAAGATGAGATTAGATTCCCAAACTTACTTGAAAGTGAAGTACCTTGATGAATCTCTTTAGATACAATGGGAGCTTTCCTACCATTAGCTTTGCCTTTTTTTCTCCTGTTAAGCTTTTGTACTTCAAACCCGTCATCCTCATTGGACGGGTCAGGAGTTGGAGGAGTTGAAAAATTAATTACCATATTAGTAACTTGAAGGTTACCAGTGATTTCTTCTTCAGACTGTTCAGAATTTGATGATGTGTTATCTTCAAACGAATCATTAGGCACATGGAATTCATCCTCCTCAAATGGGTCAGTAATATTAATAGCCTTGGCTAAATTAGTTGAAGGAATATATACTCAATTATCATCTGTCTTAGAAATAGCAACATTCTCAGGCATTTTATCATTCACCTGGGAGACTAAATTTTGAACAGTTTTCTTCACCCACACTTTCCTGACCAATGGAACAGTGACCGGAGTAGAACAGTCATTATGTCCAAATAGATTGCAAATAGGACACGCTTTTGGTTTCCACTCATACTCAAAATCAATAAGGTGTGTAACACCCTTGTCATTGGCCATCTCCAGGCTCACCGAGAACTCAGAGTTAGTAGGCATGAGAATTGGTATCCTAGCAAACTCCAAGTTCCTTAATTCAAAGGTGGTTTTGTCAGTGCGAAGAGGGTTCCCCAAAAAGGAACCAATCCTGGAAAACATTTCCATATCCCATAACTCCAAAGGGAGGTTATGGATACAAACCCATATCAGCATGTCAGTCAATAGGAACCTCTTGAGTGGGTCACCGGGCTTCCACCTCATCTATACCATCGGTTTGCCTCGTATAAAATAGATCCCATTATCCAGGACATCGTCAAGGTCCGACTCCTCTGAAAATTTAATGAGAAAGAAACCTTATATGTGATTCATAACCTAAATGGACCCTTTCAAAATCCAAATCTATGACAAATGTCTCTCCAATGATGGAAGATAAGGCTTAAACCCAACAATATAACTGGAAACGCAATTCTTCCAGCGAGCAACATTCCTTTCTGCCTCCTCCCCTAGGTAGATAAGCTTCTCATTCTTCATCTCGATCTCAACTTTCTCAAGAGATGTATCATACACCTTTGGCTTCATCAAATTTGTCCATGATTTAGTAGCTTTGTTTAGAATAGGATTGTCATTGGAACCTTGAGTCACTAGGACGCTCCCCACAGTGTGAGAGCTCTCTCGATCAAGCTCAGACACACCCCCACGCCGTCAGTCACCATCCACATTTATCGCGCCACCAGGGAAGCCACTAGAAGAGCCATCAATCGCCATCCTATATTTTGATGGATGTAGTTCTATCTATTCCTTTTTGTATAATTTCATTAATGCAACAAAGATTTTTTGTCTCTCTCGTTGTTAATCGGCACTTCTTTCTCTTCTCCTAGAGTTTTCTTTCTCGGTCAATTTTGTTGTGGTGCTATATGGCAGCAAGTGTGGGGGAAATATCTTTTTAGAACACCGATTTGGTGTAGGTATTCTACCACATATACATACTGAGGTTGAAGGTATTCCTCATAGAAAGTTGTGTTAGCCAGTGAAGGAGAAGAGGGATCTATACATCATTTTTCTTATCAGATTCTGATATGAGTTTTTGTGGTGGTTTGTATGTGTTCTTGATCTTTGTGTGGTCTTTTAGCTTATTTTTCTCCTCATGTAGATGTCATATGGCTCCTCCATAATGAAATTTGTTTGTTTAACTTCAAAAAAAAAAGGTTATAGCTACATGAGATATAGATCATTTATATGTACAAGACATTGACGCTAAAGATTAACCTTCACTATTTTCTTATTCGGATTGTAAGAAATATGAATATATAAATTCCTCCCTTTCTCAAAGTACTACAAATTGCTAATATTACAACGATTCATGATTATTTTCTTCATATCAAGTCCTAAAACATACATAACTATAACATCCCAGGATTTGAGGCCTTGGATAAATGATCTTAAAAGGAATGAGGACTATCACCAAGGTGTGCCTCCTTTTCAGGAGCCCATCACTAAAGAACTCCATCGGTAAGTATCCTCAGCTTGGACTGTACTAGGATGGGTGACCAGTTGGAAAGTTGATCATGGCTTGTGCATGAGTGAGGACAAAGCACACAATTAAGGTTAGTGGTGGTCTGTGGGGCCAGTCGTCATTCTTGAAACTCTACTAGAGCCTTGTGCAGTGGGTATGAGTGTTACAAATGGTATCAGAGTCATATCCTCTCTAGTAGGTGGGGCCCACATGGGCATGTGGCATGTCAGTCTTAAGCCATGCGGTTCAGGCAAGTTGGAAAGGGTTGTTCGTGGTGATGTAGCCACCCTTGTGTTGGTATTCCGTGATTGGGAGTTGGGTGTCCATGCAACATTCTGGGTCTGCACTGAAATGGGGAAATATTATGAGGCCATATAGATGAGCCTTGATGAGGACGTAAAGAGTCTAAGTGGGGAGATTGTAACGTCCCAGTTCTTAAAAGGAACGATTGAAATACCCATATCACCAAGGTGCACCTCCTTTTCAGGAACCCATCACTAAAGAACTCCATAGTTAAGTGTGCTCAGCTTGAAGTAGTACTAGGATGTGTGACCAATCGAGAAGTTGATCCTGGCTTGCACATGAATGAGGACAAAGCGTGCAGTCAAGGCTACTGGTGGCCTGTGGGGCATTTGTCATTCTTGAAACTCTACTAGATCCTTGGGCAGTGGGCCTGAGTGTTACAATAACCATGGATTTAAGTGTAATAGAGAATCAAGGAGATCATATAATAGCCACAATAGAAATAAGATTTAGATCAATATTTGGAACATTAACTTTAGCATACCAAAACTAGCATATTAACTCTAGAAACTCTAATTCCATGATTAGGATGTTAGTATGATTGATTCATTAGATTTGACCAACAAGGATGAGTTTATACCCCTAATATATTTATTTTATCTTTAATTAATATAGTTAATGCATGTAACATGAATTACTACATGTTAACCCTAACATACATAGACTTGAAAACAAATATAACACATTAGGTGGCATTAGGTTTAGAATCAACATGACATATCATGAGACATGCATATATTAACCTAATAACATAATTATGTGCTAACATGTAAGAGACTTCATGAAACATGACACATATGTTTCCTTTACTAACTAATATACACATAAAGATATACCTAGTGAGAGGTATTACTGTTGGTATGTATGCCCTGAGAGCCAATCATATGATGATTGTATTGGCATACGTCATGATTGATTTGATAAGTATCAAAGGCAAGCTTCCAATTTATTCTAGCTCAATCGATTATGAGATAAATGATGGAGCAGAATGAATGTCTAAAGAATGACAATACTCAATGACGTATGTCTTCGGGTTGAGGACCTGAACAATGAGATCATATGGATGCTAAAAGTATGTACATTCTTGTTATGTCCCTAGTCGGATGTCATTGTGGAAGGTTGATAGACAACAATGACACATCAAGACTAGAGTGTGTGTTGGTTGATGACAGTGTCTCATTAGTTATGATATATGATATCAAACCAAGCACACATATACATGTTGGAGAACAGTGTATCGGATAGACCTCCCATGAGAGTGATGCATGGAACCATGACATGGTAGTCAGAATCATCTATCAGAATGAAGGTGGTGAATGTGATTCTTAGACCTAAAATCACTGTACTCGTCGAATGTGATTGGGTACACTTTTGCATCATCAAACGCAGTCTTGAAACATGGGTTGTTATAAAGGTGATGATTGTGTGGCTTTGACACATGAGATAGACTGTGAGTGATAAGTATGGGATTTGTCCCTCCTAAGTGAGTATGATGTCCAGGCCACTTGATAAGCGAGACTGAGAAAGGCATGTGCATGCACATGTGAATCAATATATGATATTGTTGTCACACATATCTCAGATAGTCTTCTCTAGTTCAAGAAACATGAATGAACGTTGAAAGGATGACAATTCCATGTCTTGGGTTCATTCAGGATATTAGAGACAAAGGAATTATACATTCACTGGAACACCAATCACATACTGTAGGATTGAAAGTTGTTCTCCAACTTTCCTTTTCACTTGGGTAGCACTAATGTGTGACTAGGTACTGCTCTTTGCTTGTGATGTCATAAGCTAGTTATGGATATTCACTGCCAACATGAAATGGGACCTATAGGGTCACACACAAAGGATTTAGGTACTCAATCAAACATTCAATCAATAGACTTGACTCAGAATCATCAAGTTCAAGTATTAAACCAACTGATTAGAGTGTCAGATTGATTGAGAACTGAATTGATTATGTTCTGCACAATCTGGACCACCAACTGACCGGTTCACTGGGTGAACTGATCGGCTCATGGTCAGTGAGACGACCGGTTCACTCTGGTGTACTGATCGGTTCAACTGGACCAAACGAGCAGTGTTGGGTTGTCCTGATTTGTGAGAAAAAAAATTCGGTTTCACTTGTTCAGTTCGATTGGGACAAGAACTTATCTTTGCATTAATTAGAAACGAATAAGGTAAGTCAATTGTAGGCAGGTCTAGGAAGTGAAATTATTGGTTCACTAAGTGAATCGACCAGTTCATACTCCCAAGTGACCGGTTCACTAGTGAACCAATCATCTCACCTTACCAAATGAACGTTTTAGTTATGAAATGACTGGTTCACCTGTCGCAGTGCAAATTACTCATAGAAATTTCGAACCCTTCTACTCCCCCATAGACTGGGAACCCTAACCATGCCCTCTGCTATAAATATAGGGATACAAGGGGCTTCTCCAGAGACACAACTTAGAACATCAATTTCTCTACAAAGTTGTTGTCCTCTCGGGTTGTGGTAACTGAGAGAGCCCAAGCAAGTTCTACCCGTCCAGGGAGGAACAGCGAGGGAAAGACAACTACAGAAAAGTGAATGGTGGTGGGAGACTGCTTTGGTGACTAGTACACCAACAGAAGGTGACAAATCCTTCTAGTCTATCCTTCAGGATGACTAGAGTTCCTGATAGTCCGTGTGGACTATCTATAGAGGTGGGAGATTTTTTCCGCTCAAGAGGACGACAGTCAACCATAGTCTAGGTCAAGACCAGCAGCTGCACAGATGTCATTGAATATAGGTGGTTGAAGACTGCACTTGCTACAAGGTATAGTCACTAAGCAAGACTTAGGGACAGATATAACTCGCTAAAACCATCATTCCCATTACATAGATATTGATGCAATCTGTTGTTTATGGTTTTATGGTCAAGTAAAAAAAAATTTGTTTCCGCTGCCTACTCCGACCACGTAAAATCCAATAGTGGTATCAGAGCCATGTCAATACTCTATGTTTTAGGATAATCAATGTGATTGCATTTTGGTTTTAGCATCTTTTATTTATTGCATACGATGTGAATATTCAATTAATACTACATGATCCCCAACTAATATATACATATATATGATATGGTATATATATAATCAATATGCACCGCCCTAAAATGGTTTTGATGGTGGATGTGTAGCATGGTTATGGCCTATAAACCCTATGTGCATGTGTGTGGTTGGTTATGGTTGCTTGCATCTCGGTCTATGTAGTGATCCCTCTTCTTCTATTCTAATTGTAACTCGAGATAACTTGAGATTCTCTTCGATCTTTGCTCCCCTCGAATGTAACTCGAGGTTTCACAAAGATTATGTAAAATAGGATTAGCTTTATTTTTTGTTATGATGAAGACTGAAGATGACCGCTTGATGGACCGAGACAACTGAATTAGGAGCAGTTGGTGGACCGATGAAGAGCCATATGACTTGATGAACCGACCGTCTAGAGGAACCATAGGATCAGTTGGTGACAACCAACCGACTGGCTAGGAGGCAAGCCGATTAGTCATAGGATGAGATGATCAACCCAGAACTGCTAAAGCATAGATCTTCATCAATAATAGGTTGCATGTGATGTAGACCTTAGATGACCGTACTTCTATGTGGCTCCAAGGAACTATAATAGGATGGCCATAATCTTTTCTTTATTGTTATTCCATGTTTTCATTTGTAGGATATAGCATGTATATGATATGTACTATATATGTGATGATTGGATACATATATGCATATATAAGCATATTAAAACCCCTCAACAAACATATTAAGTTGAAGATGCCTTACAAAAGAATCACACATGAAAAGCTTTATCGACTAAGTGTGGGCATGCCCTAGCGTGGTGCAATGTCTATCTCATGGAAGTGTGATGGTGAATATGTGGGTCTGCCCTAGCAGGGTGCATATTCATTATGTTGGATTTTGGGTCGGACTTGACAAGGTGACCTTGATCGGATCAAGTACCTTGAGGCATAAAGATGAAGATGTCAAGGAGTTGCGCATGACATCTATTAAGAGTTGCATATGATGCAACTGGAAAAAGTTGCCTACTTGAAAGACTCTAGTTGTGGGTGATAGCCCTAGCTAGTCCATGGCATAGATGAAATCAGGATCTTGCTCACTAGAAGGTTGTACGCTGTAACCTTCAGAATTAATAATGAGGGTTATCAATTTGAGATAAAATAGTGAGAAACAAACATTAATTAAATACCTAATTAAATATCGTCAAATTTCAAATCAAATCAAATCAAAAGAGTTTTGGACTAAAATTGTAAATTTCCTTTTTGTAGAATAAATTGCTACCAACAACAATCATTTTTCATTGTGATCTTCCTTGAGAAGGATAAGCTAAATGAGTAAAACTTCCATGACTGGGTTAGAGCGTTGAGAATTGTTCTCACTCAAGAGTGAAAGCTCTATGTCCTAGATACACCAGAGCCAAAAGAACCCACTCTCACTGCACCAAAGGCTGAAAGGGATGCTTACTGAAATGATATTGAGGATTCCATTGATGTGAAGTGCTTGATGTTATGCTCAATGAACTATGAGTTTCAAAGATAACATAAGAACATGTGATGTCTCCAAGGCACCGTTCAAGTGCGTCATGACAGAAGGAGATCCAGTAGACCATCACATACTCAATATGATTGGGTATGTGGAGAACCTAACTCGACTGGGATTCCCTCTGAGTCAAGAGTTGTCTACTAATGTGATACTGCAATCGTTCCCAGAATCCTACAGTCAGTTTGTGATGAACTACAACATGAAAAAATTTGACAGGTCATTGACAGAGTTGTTGGGCATGTTGAGGACAGTCCAGGCACAGATGAAGAAAGACAAACTAAAATCTGTGATGATGATCAGTAGAAAGAAGGGAAAAGTCTGAAGGCAAGGGCAAGGGTAAAGCAAAGAAAGGTTTTGATGCTAGCCAGCAGCCCAAGTCATCTTCAACTCTCAAATCCAAGGGAGGGGTGAACAAGGGAGGCAGATGTCACCATTATCATGAGCCAGGACATTGGAAGAGAAATTGTCCTCTCTACATAGATAAACTAAAGAAGAAGAAGAAGAAAAAGAAGGGGGTGGAAGTCTCCATCTCAGTTATTATGAAATAAACTTAAAATGCTTCTTTATCTTAGGTATATGATACCAAGATATAGATCTGACATATATGATGTGCATGATCTGAAAAGAAGTGATGGCCTTTATGAAAGGACCAAGAAGGAACACTCATCAACACTGGAGTGAGTGTTGTTGCCGTAGATTGTAGTACCTTTTAATTTATTTTAGCCCAAAGGGCATGTAATAGAGTTATGAACTGATATTTCATTATGCCACTAAATAGAATCATTTTATTTTTGCATCTTGTAATGACAAGGATGTTTATCAATAAAGTTCATGCTTCAATTTCAAAGATATGATCTTTTATGGAAAATGCCTTATTTATATTGTGGTACTTGATATGCATGAGATAAAATAAATGATACATAAAATTTATTGATGACTCAAACAATTAATTAGCATTATCATCTAAACAAATGAATGAGAAATTCATCTCTAGGTTCCATGTTGATGGATAAAGCTAGACTCTCTTGGTTAATGAACCCTTAAGAGATATGAGTGTCTTGTTTATTGGTCATGATGACAAATCAATCTTTACTAGATATAGTGGTAGAATGACTATTCTATTAGGTATAATACATATTAATGTATATATATACCTATTGGAGTAAATGCATTACTAAAGTATTTAGGTACTCAGTCAAACATTCAATTAATAGACTTGACTCAGAATCATCAAGTTCAAGTGTTGAACCAATTGATTAGAGTGTCAGATTGATTGAGAACTAAATTCATTGTGTTCTTCACAATCTGGACCACCAACCAACCGATTCACCGGGTGAACCGATCGGCTCGTGGTCAGTGAGATGATCAGTTCATTGTGGTGAACTGATCGGTTCAACTGGACCAAATGAGCAGTGTTGGGTTGTCCGGGTTTGTGAGAAAAAAAATTCCATTTCACTTGTTCAATTCGATTGGGATAAGAATTAATCTTTACATTAATTAGAAATGAACAAGGAAAGTAAATTGTAGGCAGGTTTGGGAAGTGAAACAACCGGTTCACTAAGTGAACTGATCGACTCACCTTACCAAATGACCAGTTTGCCTTCCATTGTGCAAATTATTCATAGAAATTCTAGACCCTTCTACTCCCATACAGACTGGGAACCCTGACCCTACCCTCTACTATAAATAGAGGGGTATAAGGGGATTCTCTAGAGATACAACTCAGAACATCAGTTGCTCTACAAAGTTGTTGTTCTCTCTAGTTGTGGTAACTGAGAGAGCCCAAGCAAGTTTTACCTATCCAGCGAGGAACAACGAGGGAAATACAAATGCAGAAAAGTGACTGGTGGTGGGAGAGTGTGTCAGTGACTAGTACGTTGATAAATGGGAACAACTCCTTCTAGTCTATCCTTCAGGATGACTAGAATTCACGGTAGTCTGTGTGGACTGTCTATAGAGGCGGGAAATTTCAAATGCTCAGGAGGACGAGAGTTAATCGTAGTCTGGTTCAAGACCAGGAGCTGCACAGATGTCATCGAAGATAGGTGGTTGAAGACCACACTTGTTGTGAGGTATAGTCATTGAGCAAGCCTCAGGACCAGGTATAATTCGCTAAACCATCATTCCCATTACATAGATATTGATGTGATCTATTGGTTATGGGTTTATGGTCAAGTAAAAAAAATTTGCTTCCGCTGCCTACTCCGACCATGTGAAACCCAACAATTACATGTTCAATACATGATTTGGAATAAAATTTGGAGTTTTCATGTCCACGGGTATGAAGAAAGCGTCATCATCTAAGTAAATATTAAAATGTATGGACTTGATGAGTAATTGAGTAAAATAACCTAATAAGTATCTAAAAATATGAGATAACTCTTTTGGTATATGTTGATGATAATAATGTGATATTGTGATAAATATGAAGTTAAATAGCTTAAAACTTTAATTATTTTCTAACTCATAAGAAGAAGATACAAAATCCAAATCCTAGTGCATAATTGTGTTTGTTGGGTCCTACTTAGATTGGTTGCCAAGTTTGAGATTAATTTTGTAATCCTAGATGTCCTAATTTCATTAAGAAAAGAAAATATAAGATAAGGCCAAATATAATAAATAATTTATTGGATGACTTCAAAAGTGGAAACAAATCACAAATCTAGATTTTACATGTCTTAATTATCTTATGTGTAAATTTTCATTATAAGACATTATTTGCCCTTCCAGTTTAAGTAGGAAAGAGAGAGGTTAAATAACTTAAGATTTATTGATTTAATTGCATTAATTTCCTGAAGTTTCTAATTTCAATGAATGTCACAAAGTTTATTTTTTGATTTCATTTTTCCCATGCTATCATATAGACATGTAGAATACATGTCCAATAGCAGTTGTTAGATCTTGATACTACGGGTCTAGACATGTCCCTACCTTGTGTAGGAGATAGTTGCTCATGTGTGAATAGTCACACCGGCCTGCTCAATTTTTTTCGTGAAGATTTTTGTCTTGGTCTATAAAATTTCTCGTAACTACTCCCATTGAATTCGAGAGGATAGTCCACACATAAAATCCTTACTCGGAATTTGTTTTACCTTGTTTAAAAATTCACCCAAATCTTCTAACAATATTCTCGAAGATACCCACTCTTGAAGCCCTAAAACGCAACCCCATCTATAAATACATCTACTCCAACCTCGGCTATCCCCCTTACAACTTTTCTCTCGCACCAAATTCACCCAAGCTTATGTTTTTTGTTGTCATCAACTCGTTCATCTCTGCTCTGTAAAACCTCCTGTCGGCGGACCTTCCTCTACTTTTTTCCCAATTGCCCTGAGACTAAGGTACATCATGATGTCCTATTCCTTTATAGGTAGTTATTTTTGCACAAGATGCAGTCGTCCATTTTTCCCCAAATTTTTGATTCTCAATCTACTAGCTTGCTGCTTGCATCCATGGTAAGGCTGAGAGAGGATTATGAGACTCATCATTATTTTCCCCAAAATTGTCCTCTATGCCCAACCAGTTTATGATTCCCTCACAAAGGTAAACTAGTACTTGTCATTGCATGTTTTTTCTAATCACAATTTCCCTCGCATGTTGATTGCACAATAATATACTATCATGTTGTGCGGATTTTAGTTTTTGAGGTGAAGGCTTTCTCGTCTTTTGTTAATTATTTTCTTTAACTAAATCAGTAAATGTAATAATATTCAAAAATTCATAATAAATTATATACAGCTAATAAATAATAAAATAAATATGTTTTTAATCATGTGGTGTTTCCCATCCAATGGTACTAGTATTATCACCTAATTCCCGTCTAATAAATATGTAGTTTGTCATGGATTTTCTTGATTGGTTAGAATCTAGGAAAAATCATATCTAATAATATATTACCCAAAAATAAAGTAAAATATGATATGGATTTATTGAAATAAAATCTAAGAGATGGTATGGTTTTCATAACTTAAGTTAGTAATGATTAAAATAGTAGTTTTAGGGTTTGTTTAATTAATGTGTACTTTATAGTAATTTCATATATGTCTTTAATAGATGACTTGGAACCCTGATGTGAACGTAGGGCTTATCATAAATTTTGGTGGATCTTATATGAAGTATTTTGCATCTCCCTAATCATTTTGAGTAATTGGCCTAACTTTTCTTTCTATTGGTCCTTATGGACATGTTACCCTATACACTCCCATCTCTTTTAAGATGTTGGCTTATATGTATATGCAAATGTTGATCATGGGATCTCGTTATTATGTTATATATGCTTATTGGATCCTAAGTTGTATCTTGTCCTATTATTCCATGTGGAATCCTAATTTGAGATATAGAACTAAATAAAACCCTAACTTTCAAGTGGTGGGCCTTTTTTGGTCTTTTGATGCAACTTACTTGTGAGGTGGTTGTATATTTATTTATGGGCCCTATGACCTCACTTGATATCAATTGAATGTTCTCATCCCTTATTTGAGTTTTCCTATATTTTATCTTAAATGTCCTATCTGCATGTATGATTGACTAGTCACAACTAGAAGTAGTGACACCATATAGGCACTAGGCTTTATTCCCTTGCCATGTTTGATATAAGGCATTGGGTTTTATTCCCATGTTAGGAACTAGGTTTTATTCCCCTTCCACATATGATATTAGGATCAGGTTTTATTCACCTTTCTTGAACTAATGTTTTATTCATGTACTATATTTGATATTAGGCACTGGGTTTTATTCCCATGTCAGGCAGTAAGTTTTACTTTCCTACCATATATGATGTTAGGCACTGAGTTTTATTCCCTTTCCATGCACTATGGTTTTATTCCTATGCAAAATTCTATATTTATTTGGTAATGAGGTTATAGTCCTCCTGCCCCTTAGTATCGAATATATGAATTCCTAGCCTTGTTTTTAGTATATTCTAGTCTGTTGATTACTCACCATGTAACTATCTAGGGTCGTGTTCCATTGTTGTGAGATTGTTTACAAGGCAAGAAATATTCTTTATCTTCTCTGAATGTTCTCTTTGATATCCATTTAGATGTTCACTTTCCCTCTTCATTTGGGAATCCTTGAAATTTTATTGATGTCCTTTTCCCCTGATATTTCTCAATTCATATTTATATGCACATATTGGCTTTTATGATGACAACTTCTTATTTGTCTTCTCTTGTGGGGTATGCTTCCAACCCCTTAGGTAAAAGGTATGTAAGATTTGACATGATAACATGACATGGATTAGTGGAGCTAACTCTTGGGATATATACTATAGATAGATTGGACATCCCTCTACCTAGTGAAGAAGTCATTTCTTTCATGTAAACCCCAAGCAGGAGATTATTATATAAACATGTGAAATTGAATATGGTCATTACATTTATTTCCACTAATATACTTTGGTCTTGTATACCTTTCATTTGAGAAACGAAAATACACCAATTACAAGATACTTGTTAATGTGTTTGGATTAGTTGGGTTTATTCCTCAAATAGAGTAATTAGTGGATCCCCTGTCGGGACCAACTCCTTGCAAGATGGTATCAGATCCATGGTATTTGGATTCTGGCTATTTCAATTTTATCTCCCTTAGGTTTCCTACTTTTTCTAATAAGCTCCTTGAAGGACCATCACCCTATGTGAAAGTACTAGATGAGATATTTACCCTAAATGAGATGATGGAAGGAATATGTAGAATCATATGAGACACATAAGAATCTTGATGGTTACACCCTAATGTGATGATGAGTTTGGTGTTTTAACCTTATAATCTTGGTTAATTGTGATATAAATCTGGAAAAGTTATGATTTTGATGGAGTTGAGGATGTTAAACTAGTTAGGTAAGAAGATCTTAATTGGAAAATTGTGACTTGGTTCTCAAATTGATTTTAAGCCTATCTTCAGTTTTATATGGCAAAGTTTTTTGTCAAATTATTTTTCTTTACAATACTAATTGTACAAAAAATGGATTTTATTGAGCTTCTCTTGAGCTAAGTCATAATGAAGAGATGTATGAAGTATTAATAGTAAAATTCGATAATTAGTTAGAATAGGGGTCTTAAACCCTATTTATGAGTATTGGAGTGATGGCTAGGGATGATATTTATCTGTACTAAAGGTTTAGTGAACATATCCCCCCTTATCTCCATTATATTGTGAAATTGACTACCCATGACTTTTTGGATGTTCATTTTAGGTTAGTAACACAATGACCTAAAACTCAACCCTAGATAGGTAAGACCATCTCGTTACAGGTATGCCCCATGTATATCATAAAAAAAATCCTACATTTACTCGATAACCCAAAATACCCTTAAGTCTTATTTGATTTGGCTTATTAGGTTAAACCTTTAAATGTTGGAGAGTAGTTACTTAGTGGTGTCATGATGGTAGGATTATGCAGATGAAATCCTCTTTAACAAGTGGAGTTTTTAACACTCTAAAACCTAGAATCTTGACTCTAGAAACTCTAATCCCATGATTATGGGGCTAGTATGCTTGGTTCTTTAGATTTGACCAAATAAGAATGGGGTTATACCATATTTAGTTATCTATAACTCTAACTGATATAGGTAATGCATGTAACATGAACAACTCCATGCTAATCCTAACATGTATAGACTTGAAAACAAATATAACACATTAGGTGGCATTAGGTTCTACAATCAACAACACATATCACGATACACATATATTAACCTAATCATTATGTGCTAACATGTAAGAAATTTCATGAAATATGACACATATGTTTCCTATACTAACTAATATACAAATAATGACTAAGATATGCCTACTGAGAGGTATAATGTGGTCAATACATGAACTATAATAACATTTGGAGTTTTCATGTCCATGGATATGAATACTATTGCATCATCCAAGTAAATATTGATATTAATGAACTTAATGAGTAATTGAGTAAATAACCTAGTTACAACCTAATAGTATAGGATAGCTCTTTTAGTAACAATGTTAAGATAATAGGACTCAATGGATGAATCTTGATGATAGTAATGTGATATTGTGATAAAATGGAGATAAATAGCCTAAACTCTAATTGTGTTATAAATCCTATGAGAAAACTTCAAAATCCAAATCCAACTACATAATTGGTTCCTTGGGTCCCAACTAGCTTGGTTGCCAAGTTTGAAATTAGTGGAGTAATCCTAGATGTCCTAATTTCATCAAGAAAAGAAAATATAAGATAAGGCCAAAAGTAATAAATAAAGTATTCAATGACTTGAAAAGTGAAAACAAATCTCAAATTTGAGTCTACATATATTAACTATCTTGTATTTAAAATTTTACTATAATAAGACATTCTTACCATTCTAATTTAAGTACAAAATAGAAATGATAAATAACCTAAGATTTATTGATATAATTGCTCCAATTTCCTAAAGTTTATGATTTCAATGAATGTCACGTGGTTTATTTTCCTATCTTCTTTTGTCCCTACTATCATTCAAATATGTAGAATGGGGGTCTAGTAGCATCCCATGGATCTTGATCATATGGCTCTGAACTTGTCTTCTACCTTGAGTAGGAGACATTTTCTTGTCTGTGAATAGTACCAATGGCCAGCTTAGCTTTTTGAAAAAGATTGCTCAGTCTCTGGTCTATGGAATTTCTTGAAACTACTTCCATTGAATTTGGGAGAGAATTCTGCATGTAAAAATCCTCAACTCGGATCTCGTTTTCCCTTTTGAGTGATTTTCCCAAATCTCCTCCCAAGCTTCTGAATGCTACCTACTCACAAAGCCTAAAAAGCAAACCCCTTCTATAAATACATTTACCCAACCTCATCTAGGCCCCTTGAAACTTTTCTCTCACACCAATTTCACCAAATCTTGTATTTTTTGTTGTCATCAAGTCATTTGTCTCTCCTATGCAAAACCCCCCATGGTGGATCTTCTCTCCACTTTTTCCCCATATTCCCTACTACTACGGTAAATCATGATGCCCTCTTCCTTTATGACTAGTTATTTTTACACAAGAAGTAGCCATCCTCTTTTTTCCCTCAATTTGCTAGCCTGTTTCTTGTAGCCATAGTAGCACCAAGAGAGGAGGATGAATATCCTTGTCATTTTCCCCAAAATCACCTTTTGTGCCCAACTAGTTTATGATTCCCTTGTAAGGGTAAACGGGTACTTTGCCATCTTGTTTTTGTTCTAATCATAATTTTCCTCACACCTTGTTTGGATAATAGTGCAATCCCATGCTTTGTTGATTTGTGTTTTTGACGTGAGGGGGTTCTTGTCTTTTGTTAATTATTTTCTTTAAGTAAATTAGTAAATGTATTAATCTTAAAATTTTCATAGTGAATTACATATGGCTCACAAAAATAAAATAGAAATTGTTTTGGAATTGTATGATTTTTCTCCATCCAATGATATTATTTTTATTGCCTAATTTCCATCTAGTAAATATATAATTTTCAAGGATTTTTCTAATTGGTTAGAATTTATAAAAAATTATCTAATAGTATATAACCCAATAAATAAAATAAAATATGCAATAGATTCAGGAAATATAATCTATAAGATGGTATGGATTTCATAACCTAAGTCATTTATAAGTAAAAGAGAATTTTTAGGGTTTATATAACTAATGAGAACTTAACCCAAATTTCATATATTAATATGTGACTTGGAACCCTGATGTGAATATAGGGTTTAGCTTGGATCTTGGTAGATTGTATATGAGGTATGTTGCATCTCCCTAATTGTATTTTGAGATCGATCTAACTTTCCCTCTCTTGGTCCTTATGGGCATGTTACCTTGTGCACTCTTATTTCTTTTAAGACGTTGAGTCATGAGTGATTATATGTTGATGTTGATCTTTTGATCTCCTTATTTTGTTAGATATGTTTTTTTATCCTGTGTTGTATCTTGTAACACTATTCCATATGGAAACCCTAATTATAGATATTGAACTAAATGAAATCCTAACTTTCAAGTGGTGCACTTATTGTGGTCTTATGATGTAACTTATCTGTGAGATGGTTGGATATTATGGGTCCTCTAACCCCACTTGCTATTAGTTATATGTTCTCATACCTTATTCAAGCTTGACTAAAGTTACTCTTGACTATCATATTTGCATGTGTGATTGAAAAGTCATAGATAAAGTAGTGACACCATTTAGGATGTAGGTTTTATTCCCCTACCAAGTTTGATAATAGGCATCGGGTTTTATTCCCCCTACCAAGCACTAGGTTTAATTCCCCTGCCACATATGATATTTGGTATTGCATTTTATCCCCCTGCCATGTTTGATAATAGGCACATTCCCCTATCAGACACAGGGTTTTACTACCCTGCCATATATGATATTAGTCATTGAGTTTTATTCCCCTACCATGTATTGAGGTTTTACCCCCTACAAAATTCTAGATTTGTTTAGCACTGAAGTTTTAGTCTTCATGTCCCTTTTAATGGAATATATGGGTTCCTATCCTACTTTTTAGTATATGCTAGTCATCTTATTACTCACCATGCAACTCTTTATGATTGTGTTACATTGTTATGAGATTATTTAAAACACGAGAAATCTTTTTCTTGTCGATAAAAAAATCCTGTTACTAAAAAGATGATGCCCAAAACTTTGGGTACAAAGAGTTTTGCGCCCCCATTACAGACATGGATGAGAACATCCAAAAACTATAAAAGTAAAAGACTGAACACATAAAGCTACTAAAGCAGCCTACTATCTAGAAGAAAAGAGGGAAAAAAACCCTACAAAACAGCTCCAACAGCTAACAGAACTAGCAGAGAACCAATCCAAACTACTCAAGCCATCACTGACAGTATGCACATCCTTCAGAAATTGTGAGGCATGGGCATCCGAATCAACCCTTCAGTAGTTTGGTACCACAAGAGGATGTGAAAACTAGGTAGAATTACTTCTATCATCTATATCATACATTCTCTAGCATGCAAATCAAACACCAAGAAGATCTCTAAAATTTTGGGTTCTTTAGAATAGAAAGTCCCTGCTAACTAATCACTCACACACTGACAGTAATCTCATCCCTCTGAAAGTTGTGTGGACTAATCATCTAAGTAGAGAGAAAGGTGAACCTCTAACATCCAACACCAAGAGATCAATTGATCTTTCCTTAAATAGAACCTGAGACCAACAACACAAGAAGAAGAGGGAGACCAAGCAGCTCAACTGACCTCAGCCCCCATCTCTTTTCTTCCTTGTCGCTTTCTTTACCTGTTGTCCCCGACGCAACACCTGGTGGAAACTAACCACGGTACTAGAGAAACATCTCTGAGGACAATAAGACCAAGTTGCACTGGTCATGTCCAACACTCCATATAGGAGCAGCAACCTGCTCCACGCACCAAGAGAGAGATAAGGCCACACTTGTCAAAACCCTGCTCGCTCACACAGCCTGAACTGCTTCCATGTCTCAGCGGCATATCATCAAGCACCTATGAGGTGTTCCGACAACCTGCAGCACCACGAGCAGCAAGACCGTCGGGGAAGACATCAGACGTCAATAGTAGCAGAATGCTCCCAGATCCAGTAGGGTCCAAGGGATCAGGCAAGGAGACCCACTAACACCTTGATGTCGGGCAGACTTTTCTCAAGAATTCCATAGTCTTTAGGACCCAGACTCTGAATTGGGGAACGGGAGAAGATAGGTGAGAGAAAGATAGGGTCGAGACCAACCCTTCTAGGAAACGGCCTAAAAGAGTCGCTTGGATCACTGGATGCTAGATAAAGACGACTCCACTCCCACTAACCTCCATTTAGCTAGATGGGTGTCGATCAGATCGACTCTGCCATTTCCACTACCAGATCCAGATCCTTCTTGTGATCTTCCAGTCCCTCACTATCGAACTCTTTCTCAGCCTCCTTTACCTCAACCGAACTAGACAAACAAAGGAGGAAGGCGAGAAGGAGTTGAAAATCCCCTGGCCAACACTCCCTTGACTTCAGGCACAAACCATGATCAACGACTCTATCTAGGTTGTGTCGCTCACCACTTCCACCGGAGACCTTTGTAGGTCGCAAGAGAGGCTAGGGGGAGGTAGACGTCGGCGAAGCACCCCTCCCCCTAGTGGCGGTCGTCGGGAACCCTAGAGAGAAGGGGGAGCGGGTGAACTAGAGAGAGAGTTGCGGGTGGCCCTTGAAGGGTTTTATAAAACACGAGAAATCTTCTTTATCTTATTTAACTATTCTCTTTGATGTCTATTTTCATTTTAACTTTCTCTCTTGATTTGGGAATCCATGATAAAAAATTTGATGTCCTTTTCCCCTGACATTGCTCAATTCATATTTATATGCACTTATCAACTTTTATGATGACCAATTCTACTTTATATTCTCTTGTGGTGTATGCATCCATCCCCTTAGGGGAAAGACATGGAAGATTTGGCATAATTACATGACTTGTCTTAGTAGAGTGACTTTAAGAGATAGAATTGAAATAGATCAGACATCCCTCTATCTAGTTCAAAAGTTGTTCTTTCATGTAAACCTCAAGTTGGAGGTTATATAGAAACATTTGAAATTAAATATAGGCATTACATTTATTTTTGTTGTTATACTTTGATCTTGTATACCGTTCCTTTGAAAAAAAATAACCATGTTCCAACATATTTATTAGTGTGTTTGTATTAGTTGGCTTTTTTCCTCGTATTAGTGAGGAATAGATCCCCTCTCAGGTCCCACTCCTTACATGAAGAGTGTCATGTAGATTTGTGTTAGAAGTGTTTGTAATTCCTTTTCCTCTAATAAATGGTTTTGAACCATCATCCAAGAACTTTCTTCTCTTTCTTGAGGAGAATAAGAATAAAACACACTATAGTAACTTGTCATATGATAAGAGACTCATGAATCTATGATATAGTCTTGAGACCCACTTAAAGAGCATAGATTAACATATTTCATACCTTAAATCCGAGTAAGACTAGAGTTAGATTTAGAAGAAGATGTCTCTAGATGGGATAATAGCTTTTTAGGTTGGCTATTTCACAGATAGAAAGATAAGCAAGTCCTTCTTGTTTGAGAATGGATTGGTGGTAGGCGCATGAACTCCCTTGTTTGGCGCATCTTTTCTTTTCCATTTTCCCTTCATGGGAAGATTTTCTAGTTTCTTCTCAACTTGTAGGATCCAACAATGATCGATGTTGTGTTTCCACAACCATAACTAAAGCATGGAGTATTGACTATGTTCCCTTTTTGTTTGTTTGAAGTGGCAAGAGTTGTGTGATTAGACACAAAGGGGGCATGAAAATTAGGATCCATGATGAATTTAAGCATTTCTTTATTCAAGATTTTATAAAATACATGTTCTAGAGATCTGATGGGATCTAAGATAAGAATGTGTCTCCTGATCCCTTCATATTATTAGTTGAGTTTTCAATCTTTCAAAAACATTTCGAGTTTGCCTCACATTTCCCAATCTTCCATGAGATAGTAGTCCAAGTCTTCCCACTTCAATTTCATAGAGCTAAAGTAAGTCATAATAAAAGACAAACTATGTCTTAGACTCTTAAAACAAAGACCTCAGTAATGAGACGATACATGTGCATGCTATCTTCTTTATGCCCATACATTTCTTTAAGAGTGAATCACATTTGAATATTTGTTTCTCCGTATAATTGTTGGTGGAAGATTAGGTCCACAAGAGAAAAAAAATCCAACATTTGATATGAATCTTAGTGATGTACCAAGTATTATATGACTTTGACTCTAGATCAGTGGGTTCATTGATTTTCCCATTAATGTATCCCATTTTCCCAAATCATGCACTACACACTTCTGCAAGAGCATCCTATGTCATATAATTCATGTGACTGAGCTTTACATTGTGATTTGATTATTCTCAACTTTATCTTAGGTTTGCATGCTAACTAGATTTACCATTGCAAACACACAAGAGGAGGCACAAAAAAGAAAGCATGTACAAACAAAAACCAATGTTGTCCTAATTAACTAGATGTTGGCTTGTAAAATGCTAAAAAAATCCTTTTTAAGATAGGTTGAGTGAGACTTGGAGAAAATGTGAGGCTAACAATGTGAATAGAACACAATCTTTTTTTGGTGCCAAGAAAGTTGCTTTTTTTATTTTACTGACGGTGAGTGATGAGGAAAATAAATTGATGGTATTGACTTTTCTTGTTGATTGGTACGTCATAAGAGAGTTTTGGATGTAGAATAAAACATACAAAGGAACGGTCTTGGTCCTTGCTACAAGGCACAAGATTCCTTCACCAATTGTTGGGTATAAAATAGAAAAGAAAAAGAGTATCTTTTTTTCATGGTGTGCAAACAACAAAGAAAAAGGAGAGAAATAAATAGTCATTTTGCAATTGTCCAACTTGATCAAGAAGTCATATACTCCATTGGTGATATTTACACAGCAAAGATAGTGAGAATATAGCAAATTTTCCAATATAATTTGGCTCATCTAGAGGAAAAGAGGTCACCAGAAACATAGACACTCACATACTTAGAAATACGGGGTTTAGAATACAACAAATCATGTTCGAAATAGTTCTCTGATACCATGTGGAAGAACAAAAACCCAAGACAGAAGAGGCAATGTCTTAAAGTAGTTCGGCAATATCACAAAGAGGGATCATATGTCCATAAGAGAAGATATATATATTCTTTGTTGATTTTCTTACATAGTATTTGAGGAACTATATATGAAAAGGAGACTAGGGTTACCCCTACTTCCCTTTAAAAGAAAATATGATATGAGTCCATTTTTATGGGCCTTTCCCTCTAGGTCCATATACACTCTCGTCATGCTCTTTCATATAATCTACCCTAAGTCTCATGATTCTTTGTCATTGTTTGTTGGTCCTCATTAATTCTTCTACTCAAATCACCTACTATAAAAACAATTGTATTTTGTCTCTGGATATATTATCTCACAACCACTCTATAAAAGTTTGAAGGGTTTATATCTCTATCTCGAATGAGTTTTGGTGGGAAGTAAACTCAAGAAAAATAATTCAACATCTTTCTATTTATATTTGGTATGATCACTTGTATTTTTGCATTTTTTTATTTGATGTATTGTGTGATTGTTAAGAGTTGTTGTAATGGTCAGATTGGAATTTCTTGGAAAGTATTCAAGAATGAATAATGTACACATTCTAGAAGAACGGTAATATATTAAGATTTTATTTATTGGAAATGATTTGCATGTATAGTTTTAGGAAATATGGATGCTTTCAATGAGACAAACTTCTATGTACATGACAACGGAAACTACTTCATCTAGTACATATTTTCTAGGAAGGACATATATTCACATTATTATATTGGCACCTCAAAAGGGTTATTAATGCCATAATGAACAACTTGAGGGATGAATGTGTATGTGGTCATGGACAAAGATAGAAGAATCTACTTTTTGTCTATGTCATATTTTACCTACCAGATATGATCTTGTTTGATAAACACACCCATTTTTAGGTAGCACTAGAAGAAAATACTTGTATGCCTAATAGTACTTTTGATGAGGAAATTTTATTAATATTTGACGTATAATTTCAACTGAAATATGAATACAAGGCATACTAGGTGTAATTAGATAACCAAACAAGTCAAAATATTTATATATTTTTATAGGAGATCGTGTAGAATTGATGTTCTTTGTTGATCACCACTTTGCATGAACATGTCTTTTTATCCACATATATTACCCAAAGATTACTCCATAAAAAACTATCTACGACACTTTTCATTTTTGGGATGGTATTTTCAGGGGAAATAAAGACAAAAATTACTAATTGGACACACATTCCAATTATCTAACACATCGGCTATACTCATCCTGATCACCTAACTTCACCCTAGATAATGACCCGTCATATTTTCCTCCACCTTCCCTCTTCATATCCATATTTTTTATAAAGAAAACTAGACCAAAACCTTCTAGCTAGTACCATTTTGTCCCTCGTTCACCAATTCCATATTTCTTCTCATCCACCTTACAATGTCACACCAACCCTTCTCCCTCCATTTCCCAAAAACTATCACCTATAGGTTCATTCGAAAGAGGTTTCAAGGGAAACCACTTTTAGGATATCATGGAGAATATCACTAATTATAAACAATAAAAGAATGACATGAATTAAATTTTCAACCAATGTCTATATTTGAAGTATTCATGCATGTGACATGAGGGAGGCATATCATGGGATGTAATAAATGACATGCGTCCTTATTCCTCCCTCCATTGTCCATATTCTTTGACATCAATCAATTTCATCAATGAGTACTTCTCAAGAAATAATCAAAGACCATTATACATGTATTGAACATTGTTTTTACTTTAGATGATGCCCACTATATAAAATACATGTCTCTAACTCTAGTGATGACTCTACTACATCTAGTTCAAAACACTATTGAATAAGGAATTCATGAATGCATAAGTATACTTGATGATCCGACTAATGAAGTGCAAGAAAACACACATGTAACACCTTACACACCCCCTTAGAACCACTAAGATGTTGAAATATACCCATGACACCCCATGCTTCATTTCTTGGTTACAAAAAATTCAGATAATTCATGACGTAAGTTTATAGGAGACGGTGGGGATGAGAAACCTCATTTTTTTTTCTTTTGCATTTATTTTCATATCACAAACTATTCTTCTTGATGTTTGGTGTTAATTGTTTGTAATATAGGTCTGTCATTTGGAAACTCCATCAGTTGAGAGGTCGTGTTTACCTTTTGTATTGGATATTATTTTATTTTATAGAATATGATAGTATAGTTCAATTAAATGCATCAAATACAATTTAAAGTTGTTATTTATATGATACTTATATGATTGAATATTTTGAATTCTCTAATTTGTTAGATATGTGATGTGTTTAGATATAATGAGAGTGTTTAAATATATGAGGGAAGAACACATCATGAAACCCTAAAAACCATGAATTTTGGATTTTCCCCTTGATGTTGTATTTTGCATCGGGCGCTTATGTAAATTTTTTTCTTGGATGTTAGCTTTATGCGATATGTAAAAGTATGTAGGATGTATTTTACTACAATAGTTTGTAATGTGGGCCTGTATTGAATAAGAAATTACATTCACAAAAGTTTCTTGATTACTTAATGATGTGAAATAAAGGCTTCCATGATTATTCAGTATTAGTATTTTAATTTCTAGAAAAAAACATTTGGTGTATAGTCTAGTCTATTGATTAAAACTTGTCTGTAAGATGTATACATGAGATTTTTCAACGCATTTATATCACTTAAAAATATATATATTAATAAATTCTGAGTCGATCATACCTTCGTAAGTAATAAGAAATCTTTGGCAGTGGAAATTAAGAAACTCCTAGTGTCGGCCAAGTTATGTAAATGATAGAAATATATCAAGAAATTATATTTTATCATGAATAAAAACATATTAATCACTATGAGTGAAAATACTAAGTTGATTCTTAGTGTCATTCATCAATTCGAAAATACTAAAAATGTAATCAAGAGTTAAAAGCAAAAAGTTTTTATAAACATTCCTTTGTCAATATCTTAGTGATAATTAAGCTCATTAAGGTCAACGGTAATGAATTCACAATTTAACTAATTTCTATTTCATCAATAGCAACTTGATCAATCTATTACATCATGAAAAGCATTTTTATTCTTCAATTGGTCTTGACTCAAAGGTTAAAAGAAACAAATATAGGCATTCATCTTTTACTTTGATTAATTCTTCTTATTGAGTTATGGGTATTTATCTTTTCAAATTCCATTCTACCCACATACATCACATCAACATCAGGAAGGTGTAAAAATGTTATTAGAATAAGACTTGAGATTTTTTACTTTTGGTTGTCTTTATTACTCACTACAAGAATCTTTACCTGAAGAGGATGTATTTTTATGGCACAATTTTCTTATAATATTTTCCAGTCATGGGAATGTTACCTCATATTCCTCTATACTTCTAATAAGTTTTTCAAACTGCAAAGAATAAAAATGTTACAAGTCTTAAATAAAACTAACTTTATTTTCACACTTAGGGTTAGGGAACGCAATAATTTAAATCCAATATTTGCAAAGATAGGGCTTTGAGGTATCTGGATACATAAATTATGAAGAAAAAATGAAGTCCCACCAAATTTAATTTTATTTGTTGTAATGTTTATTTAGTTTCTCATCCATGTCATATTAAAATCCTAATGGGATTCATATCTTTTTTTCAATGAATTTAATTATATAATAAAGTCCATACAACAAATAAAATGGATTTGTGTTGACGCAATATAAGGAACAAGGAATTGAACAAATTATAGAGATAAGATTGGAAATAGGTAAAGTGTTTCAACTCAAGTTCCAGGGTAATGCACACACACGTAGATTTTTAACACAATCCCCTCAATATCGATCATTATCCTGCTTGAATGAACACCAATCACTTGTAGATGAACACAAACAACATACGCCTAAGAATATCTTGCATAGAACTTTCTTGAGGATCAATCTGGTATGGAGAAACTCCACCAATTTGTATGCAAAACATGGGAACAAAGGGAAATCATGTTGTTGGCTAGAGACCTAGGGGAACCTTCCATTTTCTATACCAAAGTGGAAACTATCCAAAGATGGAGTTATAGGTCATCAAAATGGATAGAAACAAGTCAGTCAACTACCTAGAGGATGAACAACAAATATAATGTGCGGACATAAAGAAACATAGGAATCCAGAAAAGGGAACAAACATGTAATACATAATCAAAGAGATTGGATGCAATGATGAAGGTGGTCAAGAAAAGGGTAGAATCAAACTCATCAAAAAGTTTCAAAACCACAAGCCGCCAAGACCTGTTTAAAGGCCCTTCTGTAGGCAACCAACATCCATCTAAATTAGATTACATGGATACATCGACCGTGGTTCTACAATAGCTTTGTCTACTGCTTGAGGTACCCACCTCTTATAGGTTCTTAATCATGATATAGCATGGAGGAAACTTAAGACAAGTAGGTAGGACACATTGCACTTTGCGCTCCTTCCTCCTCCCCATTCGTCAAGGTCAAGGAACCTCTTAGGAGACCTAGTGTACTCATGCTAGTGCCAAAGACGGAACTAATTACGTTGTTGATTGTAAGATGCATGAAAGTTAATATGGTTCATTTCTCATAATGAATCATGGAATCAAACAATATAGTTAACATACATATTCAACTATAGCCCAAAACATATATAAGCATGTCTAAATTGCAACCTTACATCCCAAAGTAGCACATGACCATCTTTAGCTAAAAACCACATAGGAGTTCACTAGATCAAATTTGTTATATGAGCCCTAGTCTATAACATTATGCATATTAGTGTTGGTAAATATCCAGGGCCAAGGGGAAAAGTGGAATATAGACATAACCTACATACAAGTGTATTTTAATGGAAAATCTATTTGGGCAATAAAAAGTAATTAAATATATAGTTTTGGACTAGAAAACAAGTTAAAGAGGGGATGTATCTTAATTCATACAAAAGGAACAAAAATAATAAGAATAATTTATTATGGTAATCAAATGACCATGCTTTAAAGAAATCACCATCCAGAAATTCAAGAAGTCTTAAGACCAAACACCCAAAAAATTGCATGATTATCATATTGTAGTATATAAGTCATAATAACAAGTAGCCTTATAAGAGTCGTCACTTCAAGCCATGTTAAGAGGTACCACACCCCCAATACCTAGTATATGTAAGTATACAAAAATAGCCATGGGTACCACCACCCACATACCTAGGGTTAATAAGCACCACTTAGACTAAAACAAATGTGTATTTAATTTAGATTGGGCTAACTAATCAACACAAGTAGTTCATTAGAAATGGATTGAGATATAATGGGATTCAATAAAATATAGACACCTAATTAGGGTTTAGGAGTTGAAAATAATAAAATGGTAACAAATGTAAATTAGGGATTTTACGGGAAGTTTGAACCAAAAAATTTAGAGGTCATGACATCCAAAGTCATCAAAACCATAAAAACATGTCAATAGAATATAAATAACATATCATGGAAATTTAGGTATATAAAATTATATCCAATTTAAAGAGGGACACAATGATTCTAAGATCTCTTTAAAAAGAGGAAAAGTAAGTTAGGGTGCAATATTGGGTTCTAAAATTGAATGTGGAAAAAATATTCAAGTGTGAATAAAGAGAGAAAATAAAACCCAAAATATGTGTAAAATAGTGACAATGTCTCAATCTCAAAGAGAAGCATGATATGGAAGGAATGTGAACATGTAAATAAAAGTCAAGATACTAAATCATTGGTTATAGTTTCATACTAACCCTAGATATAGATTATACAACACCTACCACAAGATAACACATCAAAATGATATATACATATATATTATAGACATTCTCACACACACTAATAAAACCTCAAAAATGTACCCTTTTAGTTATAATGAAATATGGTTATTTCTATTACATAGTTAGGTGAAGAATATTTTATGTTTCCTTGTGCTAATGATAAGTGGATTATAATTGTGAATAATTTAATAAACAAGGTTTTTAGTCATTTATAAAATGACATAGGTGTCGATGGACCAATATACCCCACATCATGCTACAAAACATATGGAGTTACACATGCAGACATATGAGACATATTATAACATTAAATTTCATTTACTAGACTATGACATAAAAAGGATGGTGTTATCCCTAATTGTATGACATTGACAAATTGGGATCAGTGGTAACAAGTAAATCATCTACATGCAATGTATCTTCCACTTACGTGAAGAATATTGAGAAAAAGTATCTTATTGGTCGACTCCCATGAGATGAGAGAGCCAAATCCCAGATTCCCTTCATACTTTTGAGACATCCTCCAATGCCAACATCATGTAATTAAGTAAGTGAGTTCTCAACAAGAGGAGATAATGAGTTGGAAGGAGGACAACATATATCTTGGAAGGCAAATAGCCATGAATTGGTGATAGGGAGTGGGGAATGGGAAACCAATGAAGACAAAGAAAAACATAAATTTATGTAATGAAGCATACTCATCTAAGTCCACAAAAATCTGTTGAAGTCAGATAAACTATCAATCAAAGGGGAAAAAGATAATACAATGAATTTAATAGTTGGGTTCAATGTACTTATTGACATAGGTCCAATCGAGTATCCTCTATGTACTGACATTTTTTGAGCTAGTATTCATATTACCTTTTAGGATGCAAGTTAGACCATATCTGTGTTTCTATTGATCCACAAGGCTTAAATCTAGTTGATGGTTTTTCTTTACTTACATGTCATAACTGGAGTTGGGGATGTGTATTGAAAATAAAATCAAGATAAATTTGCCCCTTAAGGAAACTTGCTAAGGTGGGTAGAAATTCCATAAAGAGAAAAATTAAGCATAGGGGACAAAAAAGGTTTCTTTCAATACAATTTTATGAGGTTGAACACAATCTCTCTGTCGGGTCATCTTATGTCATTCCCTCAAACTGAGAAGAGAAAGGGTCAAAAAGGAATAATCTGAAGGGATACAACACTAATTTCTTGATGGATGTATAAGATACAAGACGTGGAGATCTATGAAGGTTTGGGTTTGAGTATTCGTGTCATCATTTCCAAAAAGTGGGTGAGTGGGGGTTTTATCAATTCAAAACAGCCTACAAGAATCGCTAGTGGCAAAAATGCAACAAAAAGATAAGGTATAAAGGAAATATAATATAGAAGGTGAGTGTGCCTATTGTATTGGTTGAGAAACCCTCATGTAGTTGTAGGAAATGAACTTCTCATTACAAATTCAATATATAATGGATTTGGATTGAGACTAAAAATAACAAACTAAGCATAAGATATCCACTTTGAAGAGTAAACTGGTAAATTGACATTATCCTAAACAGTGTAAATTATTTATTGGTTTTTTCATGAGGATAGAGTCTAATTATCATCATAATTGGCAAGTCAATTCCAATGCATGTCTTATATAGTAAAAATGTCATATATAAAGTTAAAATGTCATTACACTCAACATGTAGCTATATTTAAACTCTAATTGATCCCAAATATGGATCTATTATCCTCTATGAGACAGTAATTTTTGCATGTATATTATCATTTAATCAACAAAATGCATTATTAACACAGTCAAATATAAATGGAAATTTATATGATTCATGATTTAATAAAGTATTTTGGTTATAATTTTAGATTCAGGGTAGCTTTATATATCACATATCATTATATAGTTGATCAATTCGTGTTTAGTTAGTTTAATAGATTAAGTAATGGATATATTGAGAGTAAATGTGGCATATTATATACATAGATAATTATTAGTCATTTAGGATTAGGGTTCATCTGTATCTAGCATCATTCATACTCATATGGATTTTGTCACACTCGAGTGATCCTTAATAATAATTTTTATGTTGTCTACATTTTGCATGTATATGTGTATGATATTCACCCTACCTGATGGGATGATTAGGCCTAGAGCATAACTATGAGTTACATGTTCATTTCCCTACTATCTAGGGATTAAAATGTGTCATAAATATCGTTTGATATGTTCCAGACACTATAAACCATGATTCATAATTTCATAATTTCATTTGTACAATTGTTAGGCTTTCAGTATGTTACATCATTCCACATCTTAACAAGGATCTCCTTCTCAAAATTAGCTCAACCATAACCTAGTATACCACTGTAAGTGTTGATATTACACTAGTTTACATTATCTAAGCCAATTATAAGGTTTTATATAACTAAGTGTCGAGATATATATTATATGTAGAAACCATTATGCATATTCTGATATGATGACTATATCAGTTCTAATTAATATTATTTATAAATTTCTCATTCTCATAATACGAGGTCATTTAAAAATGATACTTAAGGATTGAGATTTATAACACAATTACACTTATGAGGGAGTTATGTTTGAGTACCCATACACTATATGATCATTTTAATTTTTAATCCATATTTGTTTAATTATATGGAACTCCATACACTTGGTTACTAAGATGTAATTAGTTTTTAATCATGTATAGCACAATTATGACTTAATGTGGCAATCTAATTAGGTTCTCCATAGCATCATGGAGATATGTTTAGAATACTAATGATAGGGCCATACATTGGGTACCATGTGGGCCATAATATATACTTGATATGTTCAACGCTCTTAATGATTTAAAATTATTTATATGGAGATAGATATTTCATCTTATTATGTTTAAACCAAGTTAAAATATATGGGGAAAATTTTCAAATAAATGTTATAACACATAGTTTAATGTACTAGGTCACTTAAGATTTTCCTTTTAAATGTTTTCCATCTTAATTACCTTCCCTTATTTAAAAATATTATAGTCATTGGAGTTTTATAGTCATGTGATAGTCAAGAGTTTCCATCTTTTACTAATTACTTAAACTAAAAATTCACTATTTTTACGTTTGTTGTTTTAGATAAATGCAAAAATTATTTAGATTTGTCTTATATGCTTAACCAATGTGTGTGATGGAAATATTAGGAAGTTTTATACATCTAACTCAACTGTGAATAAATATAAACAATTATATTAAGTGAAAACAAAACCCAAAATTTAATTCACTCATGTCGTAACTAGTATATTATAGCTCTAAAACCTCAAATAACAACCCAAAGAGGTATAAAAGGGCAGGTAAACCAAATTCATCATGCACTCCTTACACATTACCCTACACTAAAGTCTAGGGTTATGGGGTTTGATGTAACCACTCATTTAGTTATATAATATAAAAAATTTAATTTCACCAAATCCCATTACTTGATGGCTTGGTTCATAAATCACAACCGAAATCTACACTTTGTTTTAATACATATGGTAGGGTAAGAAACTAAGTTTTGGTGAGGAAAAATTTATGATGTAAAAATGTAAGTGATGCCAAAAATCAAGCAAGAAACAAGTCAACTAATTTTCATGATACAAACATCTTAACAGATAACTTGTTCACCATAAATTGTTTCAACCTATAGATTCATATATACACATATGAAAAGGACACATCATATACATTTAGACTTGTATTGTAGGGGAGAAAGACCATTTTTCCACTTGACATTCAACTATGAAAAATCCTTTATAGAATAACAATGAAAATGGTACCTTCTTTATTGAGATTATAGTCTATGTCTACCTCTAGTTTATGACGAATTCAAAACTCAATGAAAAAAGGTAAAGCCTTCATGACTAATGATGTTCAGAGAAACTGTATTGAGGAAACTTCATGTTAAAAGATAAGGTCATCTTAGAGATAATGGATCTATATTAGGATACTACTAGATAGAATGGGTATCTTAATCCTAGATATCAATTTGAGGGTTAAGGTTGTCATATAAGCATGCTCATATTCATATACAACATGATAAAAATAATACTTAAAAGAAAACAAAGTAGACATTTATTGTAGACACCACAAATAATCTATCTAAATATGTTCATCAAAGATAATTATGATGAGCTCTAAGATCAAGTTGTAAATATTGGGTTTTGAGTTGTACTTCGTAAGAAATCTAAAAAGATCACTAGTTACTCAAAGTAATACATGGAAACATCCCTGATCCCAAACATCACAATATTTTTCTCTCTAGAGTAGGTAATTCAATATCACGAGGGTGGAGTTGGAAGATTGTGTTTTCCATTATTAAATCAAGGTAGATTTCATCTCAGTGGACACATAAGATGTCACTTTCATCACTATTCAATTTATATGTTTCAAAATACCAAAAATTTAGTAGCAGATAAAAGACTCTAAATAGTACAATTTCATAATGCTCACAACCTAATGGGTGGATTGATGAGGAAAAACTATGAACAATAACCATTCTAATTGGTTGTAAAGGGAAACACGACCAGCTCCTTTGTATATCCCAAAGAGAAACTATCCTTGAGAAAATTTCTAAATTATAATAAGATAACATGGTTCACGGAATCACAACAATATAATAATGGTCATCACAAACTCAACATAAATAAAAAGAGGTGTCACCATCTTAAACGATGGAGATTAACACCCAATGGATAAGAGGCATCACCACCCTCCATCAATAAAAAAGAGTAGCATGCATCACCTCCTAATTACCCAGGAATAGGCATCCCCCCCATTACCTAGAATAAGCATCACCGCCTATCTTAAATTTATGAAAAGAGGCATCACCACCCAAAAATGAGCAAAGGATCTCCCTGCTGAATTACTCTGGAATAGGATTCACCACCTAATTCCATTATAAACAAAATATACACAATAGGAATCAACCCTAAACTGTTTCCATTGATTATATAACAATAATCACAATAATGACATGCATAATAATTGAGAATAAAATTTAAGTTTATCCGGAATCATCATAACTAGTATTACATTTTTCAATTGTAGTGGCTCTTTTAACAACATCATTTATTGTTAAAAAGCAAACACTATACATTCTAGTGTTAGACATAAGCCGGGTTGGATTTTGTTGCATTTTGATTGATTCAAAATCTAGAAATATGTTCCATATGAGTCAGTTTTTTAATTAAAAACTGATGCTACTATAGTCCCACTAATGTTCCAAAAATAATATTTTTCCTCATTCTATATCCACAAAACCCTCGACACAAGCTTGAGTCAGTGTCTCTTCTTGCCACATGTTGTCCCTATTGTCGATTCTCTTGTGTCCCCTACTCTTGCCACTACTACCATTTGTTTGTGTTGCCACTACCATTAAGGGAAGCTATTTCCACCATCCTTTCACTAGATCCTTATACTGTCAAGTTTAATAGCTTGTAACACCATCGCCGCCCTAGATTGTTGTCATTGTCATTATTTTAGTAGTTGTTGTTACTAGCATCCCTCTTTCCAAAAATCGTCATCCCTACTTCCATGCTGGCTTATGGTGCATTTATCCATACCACCTTGTCCCATTTCCTTAGTGTTTGTTTCAAAAAAATACATATTAGGGTTTGTTTGATTAATGCAACATTTTTCAACATGTTTAAAGTTACAAACACTCTAGTACAGTTAAATTGTTAAACCATAAGATTTTTGTCTAGTAAAAAATGGTCATAGTGGAAGTGATTCAATGCTAAAAATGATGTAAACACAAGAAGTGGGTGATCATGTGTTTGGTAACAATGATTGCCTAGTAATTGCAAGTTGCCTGAGTGTTGCTTGAGCAATAACACCACTTTTCCAAATGAAGCATTGCATATATGCTTACATAAATGAAAAGATGTGTCACCGTCATTATAAATTATTAACGGAGATGTAGATCAATTGCATATATGTTTGCTTGGTTTGGTTTGTTTTGTTAAACATTTCTTTTTTGTTTGTCAATCTTGAAGAATGAAAATTGCTTGTTTGGTTTATTGATCTTGAACAATGGAAATGGCTTGCTTTGTTTGTTGATCTTGAATAATATATGTCATGCATGGAGTATCTAATTTAATGAATATTGTCTAGCTCTGGTGTAAATAGAATATGATGAGTATTGGCTCTTGTTTATCTAGTCTCTTCTTTGCCTAAACCCTAGAAATTGTGTTTTTGTCTTATGTGTATTTGGTATGCAAATTCTAATAAATATTCTCTTATCAATATTTATGTTGAGTATATTGAGTAGTTTTAGTGATGTGAGTGTTGTATATATGAATGAGAACACCTAGGAGCCACAGAGGTGGGATGGAGACCCCAACCCTAAGAATGGTTATTGGTTATCATACCTAAAAACATGCAAATATTGACATGAATTGCATAAATTAATTTGATTTACACTTAACTCGGAGGTGTGTTAACTTGAATTATATATGTATTTTGTTGGTCTAAAAACTCATATAACATTTAGTCATTAGGTGTAAATCTTGGATAGTATCCATATTTGGACTATTCTTGAATACTTATTCTCACATAGGATGTGAGCGTATAATGTGTGTTGGTTTATATATATTTTGATATTTTTTGCTCCATTTGGTCTTTAAGAACATATGTAGGTGAGTATCTTTCCATCTACATGATTGTATCTATACAACTAAGGGGAAATGTTGTCATATTTTTTTATAATTGAGCACACATTATACAATTACTAGTGAGATTTTGTTTTCAATAATGGGATAAGTGTTACACATTCATAAATATGCATGCTAAATATTGTCTATTAAATACGTGTAAGTTTGATCTCAATTCAAGCATATTTTAACCTAAAATTGACCTAACATCAAAATTTAATGCTCATTTTTCTTAGATTTTCCCTTTGATTAGATAATGGATCAAAGTCAGATGATCCATTCTAAATTAATGCACTTTGAACTTTACAAGAGGTATTAATAATTTTGTCTGATTAGTTGAGGAACATAAGAGACTACCTTGAGATAAGTTATATTACCTATGTAGAAATCTTGGTAATAATTTGAAACCTGGAATTGTTGAGGAACTTAAAAATTACCTCATGTGCAATGATATTATACAAGTATATAATAAATGGTCTTGTCATGGAAGCATTCCTATTGTGAGACTAGTAAATATTGTTATCCAGTTGCCAGCTGGGAATATCTTTCTTTCCATGGAAGATAGGAACTTGACTGATGGGAAATGATGTTGATGTGAATGAACCAATTCATAATGATATGGTTGGTGCGGTGCTAGATAGTTGTTGGGATAATCTTACTGATCCACCTTCCTTATTACCAACATTGTTTTACATAATGTTGAGAAACTATTATAACTGGTTGTGCTAAGTTTACAAGGTTGATTGCTATGTTGAGTTTGTTTAGACTAATAGCTAGCAATATGTGGACTGACAAAAGTTTCATGTCTTTTTTGTATCTATTGAAAGAAATTCTTCTTGAAGGCAATGATCTTCTAATCTTGACATATGAAGTAAAGAAAATGATTTTCCCAATGGGAAAGTAGGCTAAGAAGATAAATGCATGTATGAATCACTTTTATCTCAAAAGGACTAAATAAATTTGTTGTTAGTTTTGAATTCTATTTTTCATTTTTCAATTCTAATAATTGTATAACTACTGTCGTAGAGATTTTTGATCTAGATGAAAATTTTCATCAAAAAAGTACTAAAATGTGTGGCAGGATGTGAAGAAATTTTTAAAACAAATTCATCATAGATGTGATTACTGGTTCTAAGAAGAAGGTTCTCATTAAGGGATACAATTTTGTTAACCCTAAAGTGTAAAACAAGTTCCTTGCCTCTAGGAGATGAGATGTGTTAAAGGTATCAAGTAATTAAATGCAATTTGTGTTTTTTCCTTGAACAAAATCATGCTTATATATAACATCTCTTTTGAATTAACAAAAACATCTTCGAGGCTCAAAAATAAATAAGTCTAAAGAATGTATATGGCCATAGGTTAGGGCTCAATAGTTAGATGTCTACTTCCAAAAAAAGGAGAAACTTCCCTTGTTTGGGAATAAATCCTACACATCTCCAACTCCTAGTCTACCCAATATGAGGAATGGATTGATGCTCAAACAACCAGCTATGGAGAATCCTAACCCCACAATAATACTATGTTTTTATTTATAATTGTTACCTTTAACTGAATATATGCATTAATTGTGAATAGTGAAAGTTAAATGAGCAAAAATAGAAGGCAAATTCATCCCTCATGGCTAAAGGAATGAATTCATAGTTGCTTTTGGTCCTCAAGAATATCATGATCATGTTAGAGGAGTAAGAGTTGGTGTCAGACTAGAATCTTTTTTTGTCTCCTCACAAAACACAAATCTAATCAAGGAGTTGGTCTATCACGGGAGCAAATAGAAAATTTCATACAACCAAAAGTTCCTAAATCAATGAATACATATGCATTCCAACCTTCTCAAACTCCTCAAACTGAATATGTAGTATTCAGCTCCAATGATGAGGTAAAGATTGTACTCGAGGCATTGAAGGTTATGGGAATAATCCCAATGACCCACCAGACCATCATGATGAGGTTTGTTAGTAGTATAATTGTTATATTGTTATTGATATGGTAGATGGGTACAAAATGTCAGCTTGCTATTAAAATCCTAAACTTGAGTATGTGGTAGAGGACAAGGTCTATCACCGCCTTGGTGGCACATTGCATCGCACACTAATGTTTGACGATGTTGTATATGTAAATATCATATTGGTATGTGATGGAAAGGGCAGCACGACACTATAAATGCCTCAAAGTGAATATTGTGTAGTATAAGTAGAAGGTGGTACCGCAAGTGGCCCAAAGACCTTTTTTTATGAGAAGGCCCGCCAAAATTCATTTTACATTTGTATTTTTGGATATTTTCTATTTGTCTATGAAATCTAATGATACTAGGAAAATATAGAAGATTTAAAAATCACAAACACAAAAAGCTAATAAACATACTTGTGGCCCAATTTAGCATACAATTCCTTGTTGTTTTCTTCAACATTTATTGTTGGAACACCAATAGAGAAAGGAATTGACATGTAATACTTTCCATGGTATTCATAGTTGTTGATTTGATATATTTTACATTGACTTTTTGTGTGAAGTACAATAGATGGAATCTTATCTAAGGATTGACTAAAAAAACTTGACATTCTTGTGATGTCATGATGAATGGTTCATCTTTCTTACCAATATTTTCAAAAAGTTATTAGAGAGAACCCAATATCATATGCCTTTAGCCTTAATTATTATCAAAATAACTACATCTATATATCTGAACTCTAGAGTCGGTATACTTCAGTTCCCAAATATCATCCATGCCATAATATGACATCTTCACTTGTCCTAACCAATTGTCCTTTGTCAAATATTATTAAAGGATGGTGTATGTAAAGTAACTCCATTGCAGAACACTCTTCTCATGTTGATGTCTAGTCTAGAATAAATGCATTTTCATTTTCATTTAATACCCTTCATAACAATTTACATGTATTTTGGGATCATAAGTGAACAATTTCACATTTTCAAGAATGTTGTTCAATGGAAGTGACAAATGAGAAAACACATCTTCTTTAAACTACTCAATGAAAGTGTAGCTATGTTATCTATCAAGCCACATTTAGGACATATGTGGATATAATTTTCTTATCAGTCATTCCTTCTCTGACACATACTTTCTCACACCATACATGTTATGTAAACATACAAGTGTGTTTGCATCCATGATTCACGATAGACTCATCTCTTAATTCTACCCTTTCTGAAAAAAGGTGTCACTATGGTGAGACATTGGTAGGTCTAAAGGTCCAAGTTTAGATAAAATATCATTATAGAAATTCATTAGTACCATACAACATAACCTTCAATAATGCAACTTTCAGGACAAGAATAATTCAGAATACCCCCACTTGAAAACACTCATATTTTTCTTGAAGGGACATATCCAATGCACATACGCATGCCTCAGCATATTCACCTCTCAGATAAAGTGAATAACTAGGTGAATTAATATATCAAAATGAAGGTGCAAAATACATCTCAAGTTGACATAGAATTACAATCACTTTTGTGTTTAGCTTGTCTAAATTCTTAGTGCTAGTCACTTGCAACATGTTTCATTCAAGAAGAAATAGGGCCTCATGATGAAAACCTTCACATGTCTTGGGAGTACAGATTGAATTTCCACATGTAGATTTTCTTGCATCAAGATATGACAATCATGAGATTTAATGCCAATTAGATCTTTCATTGAGACTAGTGTCCATATATGAGAAGAATAACCTAGCAAAACCTTTACATTGCATAAATACTCAGTCTTTTTGCTTTCATTGATTATGTATATAAGCAAGAGGTGGATGTAACAACCCCTAACTTCTAGTTCCCTCCATTAAGGTGGATCGTAAAGTCAAGAGGCAATACCTAAATTTTCAAAGATCTAACAAATAAGAATCAATATTTTTTACTAATTACACAAATATTGTTTACAAGACGTATAACGGGGATCCTCTACGGAGTTACATTAATTTTACATGAGAAACTAACACGTATGAGAAGAAGTACTAAGGACCATTTAGCTAATCCTCCTTGGTATGAACTTTAATATCTTCAAATAATTTCCTACATATATCCATATCCCCATATATTTATATATGGCGGTCACCTAAAATGTCGACAAATCTGTATATTTCCATACTATGATTGCGGGTGCAACAAAAATTGCCCATGTGCGATAGCAACATATATTTCATCAATTAAATACTTGTAAATATAAACTAACATTTTTGTCACATATTCTAACACATATTTGATATACCATCTTGGGTGTAATCACTTTCCATCATTAGACCTTGTGTATTACCCCTCGATACATGTAACCTAGGGTTCAAAATATCAAAGTTAAGTATTTGTGATACTCATATTGGCATTGTCATTGAAGTGAAGTAAATAAACATCCAACAGTTTATTTCATCAAACTTTGAGAAATCCTTTGAAAACTTTGACACATTATATATGTGGTTATTCTAAATAACCATGTATCTCATTGTAGTCATCATATAGTTATTTCCATGAAATTCAATCATCAAGGTATATTCAATCAATACACAATCGTCAACATTATTTGAAATATACATACTACCAATGTGTCACTATGTGTTCACATTATTCAGATTAAAACCTAACTTAGGTCCTGATATAGGTTTTAGGGTCATCTTGAGTGTAGACCAAAAATGAGGTTATCAAACCCTAATTCCATCACATTATTATCTCCATGGGTTAGGAATCCTAATTACAGAACAGGTGAAATTCTAACTATCCAATTGAACATATCATGTTACTATGAAATTATACATCCAATTATGAGAACTAATATCATAGCATGTTATAACCATTGGTTTCAAAACCCTAATTTACATGTATATCATGTCAAGGTTTTGGAAACCATAAAAATACATCATCATTATCATTATACTAGATTTAATTATATTGAACCATATCAGATATTATCACAAAATTAATTTATTTACTATATTAAACATCCTAGTTATCAAATTTACAGTTTCCATGTGTTAATCACATTCAATTCATGTATTACCTATACTTTTGAAACTAGGATCAGAGTTATGTGTCAAAACCATTTATTTTGCATTCTACACATTTTATGATGAAAATGATATACAATATGACCCTAATTGGTGTTACCAGTTATTTGCTAGAATATTTCAAGATAAACTCATATGGACTAATTAGATCTTGACATGTTAATAAATAATATATTATCTACAACACAACAAGGGGTCAGGCTAGAACCAACGGGCTTACACCACATTGGCTAGGTGCTTCCAATGTGGGACACTCATATGGCAAGGAGAGGTGACTTAATTGCCCTTTACGTAGTGATCAGGACTAATCACGTGGGTAGGGTATGGGGGGAACTCCATGAATTTTCCCGCCCCTTCTCCCTTTCTAGTTTTTGTTGACCATGTTACACATGTTGGATCTAGGTCTCTAGAGGGGTGAATAGAGATTCAAAATTCTCACACAAATAGATAGATCTTCAAATTATATTAATTGAAACCAAAAGCTTAAGAACAATTTGAAGTCCTAACCAAGCAAGCACAATAAGGATGAGAGAGATTGAAACATACACTTGGACAAGGTGGTTAGAGTGGTTCCAATATCCAAACTAGGAGACCGTCAATCCACTACCTAGAGAGGTCAACCTCTAGGACTTTGCAACCCATGTATACTTATATTCCACCATAAGAGATACAAAGAAACCACCATACATTCAAGGACTTACCTATTCAAGACAAGAGTCTTTCACCTACACAAGGACTTATCCACTTGATCAAGATGTCTTCAACCTTCACCAAGGACTTACCCACACTTGCATCAAGTCTTTGTCCTTGAATGAATTACCCTCTCTTCTTGAATCTTTGCATTTCCCTTCTCCTTCATCTAGAAAAGATCTTCACTCCTTCTTCAACCTTAAAGAAGAACAGAAACTTCACCTTTACTCAGAGAAGCTCACTTCAACCTTTTCTCTATGAGAAAGGAGATTGGGAAGATGGAAGGAATGAGGCTTTACAAGATAACATGAAGGTAGCTCTCTTAAAATATGCCTAACTCATTCATGATCACGAAATTCTTTGTAAATGAGAGAGAGGAAGGGGGTCAAAGGGTTGCAACACACTTAACTATAGTAAGGACCAAGGATAGCATCAATGAAGAAACTTGGAATGAACTCCAAGGGGTCCTGTTTATATATGGGGTGTTCCTTTGAGTGTGGGATCACTTAAGAATGAAAAAAAAGTCATTTTACAACTTGAAATGGTTCTATTTTCATTTCTAACAACTCTCCAACGGTTGGAATCACTTTTTCTACATTTTCCATACTGTACATTTTATCGAGTCTCAATAAAGATAACTTGACCGATCCACTAACCGACAAAGCTAATTTTCAAACTATCGGTCGAGTTTGTTCTGGGAAACTCGACCAATGAGTCAAAATCAATTTTGGTCAGTAAATCGGTCGGTCAAGTTCATGTGAGTGTACAACTCGATCAATTGATCCATTTCCAAAAATCCATCACTGATCGGTCGAGATTCCAACTCGACCGAAAAAGTTGTTGTGACACATTTTTCAAAATGGTTTTAGAGTGACCAAATGTTGGAATTAAGTGTCCCTGATTTTTTCTCATCTTAGTTACAAGTCATATCATCAATACAAGTGACTAGAAAAATATTCTAAGGTGGTTTGGAGTGATTTCCAAAATTGCACACTTGTATTACTTTTACTTTGAACTTGGACAAGCTAGGGCTCTTGTAAATTATTCCTTTTCATGTACCTAAAGCCTAAAATCAATCTTAATCAAACATATTAGATACATATGAATGGAATGGTTAAGCCATTATCAAAATATAAACAACGTATAACTCTCAAGTCAAGATTCTCCCCCTTTTTGACAATGAGAAACCATTCCTCAACATATTGAAAAGGATATGTAAAGATATACCTTAGCCTTGTGAATTGTAAGGGGATTTATAATTTTAACAATGTGAATTGCTCTCCTTCAATCTATGCTCACTCTTGCCTGCATAGTTAGTCTTTCTACACAAAGCATTATAACATGTATATATGTTATGGTCCTTTAGCAAGTCACATGATAAAGCATATATTGAACAAGAAAAGGATCATATAGGCAAAGAAAGCAATATGATTGAGGTTCAAAAAATTGAACTTCTCTCCCCCTTTTGGCATTATAAAAAAGTTAAGGGGTAGAAGAGCACAAAAATAGGTCTTCTTCAAGCATAACTAAAAACATACATTTACAAGATAAAAGATGCATTCTCAAAGCACACATCAAATAGAGATGAGAGAGAGATAAGAAGTCTAAGTCATAATCAAAATATGGGTAACATAGCACCAACTCATGAGATATAGTCAGCCAAAGAGTAAGTGTACATATGATTAAGATTATAACACTGAAAGCATGTCCTCAAAACAATTATAAGATAAAACAATGAAAGCAACATGATGATAGAAATAGTACATCTCATATAATGTGCCCAGGTGTTTTTAGTACAAAATTGTCTAGAAATATATATATGATCAACATCTAAAGACTAAAAACTAAGACATCTAACCGTCCAAGCTATCTATGTCCACAACATCATCATCAACGGTAGCATCATCAGAAGCTTCAGGCTCGTAGTCATCATCTATGTCTGAAGGTGAAGCAGTGATAGCAGCTTCACCTTCATCACCAGATACACCAGTAAATCCATCATCAGGGCCATCTAAACCATCCTCCATCATCTTCAGATGCCTCCTCATCAGCAGTAGTGGCTTCCTCATCAACCTGGTCGGGCATCTCCTCATCAGCAGAAGGACCGAAACCATGACCAGGACACATGGCATTCTGCTCAGCCCAAGACATACCAAGGTCATGCAGCCCTTGGGCTTTATGAAAAGTAGGATCAAAGGTGCCAAGTCGTATAATAAAGGTAGTTGTAGGGCTAGCAGGGAGAGGTAGCACTCCAAGGGTAGATCCACCAATAGTAGATGGTGTAGCAGTGGAAGCAGCAGGTGGAGGGGTTGGGTAAAAGTGAGTGTATGCATAGGATGCATAATCACCTCATGGGTAGGGCCAGTAGACAGGGTAAGGATGGGAACAAGATAGGTTCATGGTAGACATGATAGCATAGATATCCCAATTCATATGCTCCTGAACCTGAAGGTTATATGCTTGCTGATGCATCATGTAACCCATGAGGGTTTCATTGGATACATTAAACAAGACACATGTAGGTCGGGATGGCTAAGGAGGTGGAGGTTCATGGGTGGAGGTGAAGGCTCCAAGTGTGGTAGAAGAAGGGGTAGGCACACTCTTCTAAATTCTGGTCTCACTGATGCAGACTCCTTTTCAAGCGGGTTTGTAATGAAGGTCATGAAAGAGAGACTTGCCAATGGAAAATTGAAAAAGACCACAAATTAGGGTTGGGTAGGGTGGGTGGGTATCACGGGTGTTCTTACCAGAGTCAAAGAAGGTGATGTGATGGGGTATATATATTGAGACCACTATATTCTGATGTTCTTTAGGGTGAGAATGTAGTTCTTCAGGTCTAAGGCAGAGGAGGGAAGAGTAGCTTCTTCCTATAGGGAAATTGAGGCTTCTTCCAGAATTTATGTATGTTAGGAAGAGTGATATCATATTGCTTGTAGAAGGCCTCAGGGTTTAGGAGGTCAAAATACTTAGGGTAATCCTTCCTCCATGTGTCGGTTACCTCAACACTAGAGAAGAATATATTTAGGGTATACTCTGAGACTTCTAATTTCTTCCAGACAATCATGGAAGTAAGGATGACTTGATTTGAGACTCGGAATTTCTTCTAGGCGATCATAGAAGTAAGGATGACTTGAGTATTTGGCGAGGTTACAAGAGTGTCATAATTCCATTGTAAATTTGCATAGAATTTGTGAACGAATATGGTGCTTGTGATGGAATTGTTATAGCACGCGTGTTCAACACTCAGGGTAGACAGGTGGTGGTCGTACAACAACTCGTCAACCTAATCTATAACCTTTTTTCTACAAGGGTGTGGCTCAAAAAAGGTACTAAAAGGAAAGGGGTTCTTAGGAAGGAGCTTCTTGTACCAATTTAGAGCATCATTGGAGACAAAGAAGGTATCATTGAAGGGGATTAGCCAAGAGTGGAGGAGGATGGTGCTCCATGGGGGGGCTTTCTTTCTCATATTGGAAGCCATGGAGACAAGATAAGAGGAAAGGAGAGGTCAACAATGTAGAGAACACCACCAAAATAGAACCAAACTCCCAGCGTTGATGAGCAAGAGGTCTAGGAAGGTCAAGCGGGGTCGGGTTAGGGCTAGGAAAGGGAAGTTTGGGGCTGGGGTTGAGAGCATGAGGGGTCTAGAGAGTGAATCAGTCGATTTTTCCCTAGTTCAGAGGGAGAAAAGTTGGCCAAACCACACTTATGTTTGCTTCAACCCAACCATCAGTTGAGTTCTGAGAAAGGGAAACTCAATCGAATGGCTTTTTCAAAAATTCCTCGACCACCCATTGGTTGAGTTTATATAATTAACTTTATTAAGCAAAACATCCAGGGTTAAAGAATAACCTAGGTCAGGGATGTTACAAATTATCCACCCCTAATAGGGATTTCATCCCTGAAATCATCAAGAGAAAAGAGAAGGGTACTTCCTCCTCATCTCTTCCTCTAGCTCCCATGTAGCTTCTTCAATGCCACGGTGATGCCAGAGAACTTTCACAAGACATATGTATTTCTTTTTCAGCTTTTTAATTCTCTTATCAAGGATCATCATAGGTCCTTCAATATATCATCATTTAATTCTACTTCCACAGGTTGCAAAACTAACTCTGTGTCAGGATGACACTTTCTTAGCATAGAGATATGGAACATTGGATGCAACTTATGCAGCTCAGGTGGCAACTCTAGCTTATAAGCTACCTTTCTAATATGTTCAATGATTGAATAAGGCCCCATAAATCTAGGAGCTAACTTCCCTTTCTTCCCAAATCTAAGGACACCTTTCCAAGGCGAGACCTTGAGATATACTATGTCTCCAACTTGGAATTCTAAAGGTCTTCGTCGTTTGTCGACGTACGAATTATGTCTATCCTGTGTAGTTTTTAACTGTTGTTGTATTATTTTAATCTTCTCAGTTGTCTGCTGCACAAGCTCAGGACCCAAAAGTTGATATTATCCTATTTCGTACCAACATAAAGGATATCTACAACGTCTACCATATAATGCTTCATATGGTGCCATATCAATATTGTACTGATAGCTATTATTATAAGCAAATTCTATCAAGCTCATGTGTAGATCCCAACTTCCTACAAATTGAAGGACACATGCCCTAAGCAAATCCTCCAAGGTTTGTATGGTCCTCTCATATTGTCCATCTGTCTGTGGGTGAAAAGTAGTACTAAACCTTAACTGCGTACCCAAAGCTTTATGTAGTCGTTCCCAAAAATGACTTGTGAAGTGTGGACCTCTATCAGAAACAATAGTGGCTGGAACCCCGTGCAACCGCACTATCTCATCTATATATATCTATGCAAGCTTCTCAGTAGTGTATGTTGTTTTGACAGGAAGGAAGTGTGTTGTCTTAGTCAACCTATCAACTATCACCGATATGGAATCATGACCTTTGGTTGTTCTGGGCAAACCAACCACAAAGTCCATGGTCACATGATCCCATTTCCAATGTGGTATAGGAAAAGGTTGCATTGTTCCTGCGGGCTTTTGATGTTTAGCTTTGACCTGCTGACACACCGGACACCACATAACAAACTCAGCTACATCCTTCTTCAATCCTGGCCACCAGTACATATCTTTCAAGTTATGATACATTTTGGTGCTCCTTGGATGCATTGCATACATCGAAGAATGAGCTTCCTCCAAAACTAACTTTCTTAAGTCATTGGCATCAGGTACTACCATCTTACCATGGTAACAGACTACTTAATCTTTTGACTCATAAAAGCCATCCCGTTTCTCACTATCATACTCTGACCTGATCTGCTGAATCACAGTATCAGCTTGTTGTGCTTCTTTAATCTGCTGTCTCATAGTAGGTTTCACTTGCATCTCAGCTAATAGTCCGGCTAACAATGATACCTTAAGCTGTATATTGTTTTGCCTCAAGGAGATGAGCATATATCTTTTAAAGCACACTAAGGAGTTCAACTATGCTTTATCTAGGGCCGGTGCTAATGATTTCCTACTTAGTGCATCCGCCACTACATTAGCCTTCCCTGGATGATAATCAATTATACAATCATAACCCTTGATTAACTCCATCCAACGGCGTTGTCTCATGTTCAACTCATGTTGCGAGAAGATATATTTTAGATTCTTATGGTCTGTGAAAATCTGGACAGTTTCTCCATATAGATAATGTCTTTAGATCTTCAAAGCATGGACCACAATAGCTAGCTCTAGATCATGTGTCAGATAATTCTCCTCGTATTTCTTAAGTTGTCGAGAGGCAAAAGAAAACACTGGATTATCCTGCATCAACACACATCCTAGACCATTCTTAGATGCATCACATAAAACTATGTACCCCTTCCCTTGCTCAGGTAACACCAGCATAGGTGCACTTGTTAACCTTTCTTTCAACGACTGGAAAGAATGTTGACACTTGTCATTCCAGACAAAAGGAACCTCCTTCCTGGTCAACTTGGTTAGGGGTAAAGCTATAGAACTGAAGTTCCTAATGAATCTCCTGTAATATCCTGCCAGTCCTAGGAAATTGCGTATCTTCGTTGGTGTCTTTGTTTGTTCCCATTGTAGGACATATTCTACTTTCTTAGGATCAACATAGATATCTAAGGCAGATATTACGTGTCCTAGAAAAGAAACTTCTGGTAACCAGAACTCGCATTTGCTAAACTTAGCATACAACTTATGCTCTCTTAGCAAAGTTAAAGCCTAACGGAGGTGATGCTCATGTTGTTGAGCATCTCTATTGTATATCAAGATGTCATCTATGAATACTACTATGAACTGGTCAAGGAAAGGTCGAAAGATTCTATTCATGAGTTCCATGAATGCAGCTAGTACATTAGTTAGTCCAGACGACATAATTATGAACTCATAGTGACCTTACCTTTTCCTGAAGGCAGAAGGTATGTCACTCTCCTTGATACGCAAGTGATGGCATCCTGACCTCAGATCTATCTTAGAAAAGATAGTTGCACCACGCAACTGATCAAACAGATCATCGATCCTTGGCAGAGGATACTTGTTCTTTATAGTTACCTTATTTAACTATCTATAATTAATGCATAATCGCATCGATCTGTCCTCCTTCTTAACAAAGAGAATCGGAGCACCCCATGGTGAAGTACTCAGTCAGATAAAACCTTTCTCAAGTAGCTCCTGCAGTTATTTATTGAGCTCTGCCATCTCAGCAGGTGCCATTCTATAAGGTGTTTGTGCTATTGGTTGCGTGCCTAGGATTAGATTAATCTCAAAATCAATCTCTCAGGGCGGAGGAACACCTGGAAGTTCCTCAGGGAACACATCTTCAAACTCCCTAACTATCAAAACTTCAGAAAGATTAGAGCTCTCCATTGTGGTGTCTACCACATGAGCCAAGAATGTAAAGCATCCTTGTCTCATCAGTTTCTCAGCTACCATAGATGACACAAGACATGTTGGAAGAATCTTTCTATTTCCCTGAAAGATCCATGTGTCACTATCATCTATGAACACATCCTGCTTGGAATCATAATCTAAGACAACCTTATACTTTTCTAGGGTGTCCATCCCAAGAATTATATCAAACCCATGCATCTCAAGTGATGAAGACATATCAGAATGAAATAGTTCCATCTGACCTGTCACAACTCGTGGGTTAACTACTGCTTCGGGTTGATTAATCGCATAGAATCTCGTCGTTGCTTGTTGTTGACCTTGTGCTCAGTTGTTGGGTGCCGACGAACCAACTTGGGATGCTTTCCCACGTCCTCGAGTGCCACTTGAAAACTGCCTCCTCTGAGAGCCTTGCTGACTCTGCCTCTGGGGTTGAGTCACCATTGTGTTCCCGACTGGGAAATCCCTTACCAGATGTCCCACTTGTTTGCACTGATGATAGATGTTGGTCTCAAGATAGGGTCTATGAGGTCCTGTCACCGATGTTGATGTTGTGTTGGGGGCTCTATTTAGAACAAAACTACGGCCCCTACCCCTACTTGATGTCCATTGTGTCTGGGTATTGAATCTTGATGGTGTTGCCGGTGCAGAAAACCTTGGCTTCTTAAAGCTCTCAGACCTTTGTCCTTGGAACTGAGTGTACACCTTCTTACCACTGGTTTGTCACTTCTCGATCACAAACCTCTCTATCCGTCTAACGGACTCCACAAACGTGGCAAACCTCTCCATGTTCTCCAAAGCAAACCCAGGAGTGGTCAATTCAACGTTCAACCCCTTCTCAAAATGTTGAATCCTTTCCTCATCAGTAGTTGTCATATGCAGACAGAACCTCAAAAGCTCCATGAACTTAGCCTCATACTCGTTAATGTTCATCGGTCCTTGTCTTATCTTCTCAAACTGAGATATTTTTTCATCTAGGTAAGTCTTGGGGAAGTATCTAATGACGAATTCTCGTCAGAATTCTTCCCATCTGACCTCGACACCTGGCCTCTTGCCCTCTTCTATTGTCCACCAGTGGCCAGCACTCCCTTTTAAAAGGTACACTGCATGTCTCACCTTTTCGACTTCCGGGATATTGAGGATTCTGAAAGCCTTTTCCAGCTCAGTCAACCATAAGTCAGCATCTGTTGGGTCAGTTGTACCAGCATACTCTGTGGCTCCTACCCGGCAAAGCCTCTCAAAAGTCTTTCCAGCTCCATGTCCCTCATTATAGGCTGGTGCCCTAGGTGCTTGTGGTGGCATCCTGTCCGCCATATGCATCATGGTTGCTATGAACTGCCCAAACAGAGCATGGAAAGCTAGGTTCTCTATCATGGTTGGGTCAAATTAGGGATGTTCATGTTCGAGTTCCTCCCTAGCCTGGTCCCTTGCACCTCCTCCTGGTACAACAATGCTGCTCTCAGCAGCATGTTCTTCGTGTGATCCAGACATCTTCAAGTTCTTCTTCTCCTCCTATATGAGCAGAAGTCACTATCAGATAACTGGAAGACACTAGAACAGACTCAACAACCTTAATCCTACGTCTCTGTAGACTCAGTGAACTTAGAGCTATGATACCACTAAACTTGTGATGACAAATCCCAAACATCGAATAATTACAAATGCGGAAGCGTTCATCAACAACGGATTACTAAAAATCACTAAAAATTAAAACCATTTACAAAGAGATCCATACACTGGAAAACTCTTTCAAAAAGAACCAAAGTAATTCAATTACATTCTGGTTCACAAGTACATGTCTTGTACCATTCCTTCTCGAGGATTACAAGCATCAACTACCCTATTTAAAACTATACACATGCGGCATAAAAACATTGAGGCATCAAGCCAAAATCTCATATCGATTCATTAAACTAATTACTGACTCTGAGGACCTGAGAGTACAGAGACGACACATAGGACTCTATATACAAGATATGTCCGCCAGTGCCTCCACCTGAGTGTCACTGCTGTCCATGTTGCTGCTACTGTTACTCTTCCCCTACTATAGGGTTTCTGCCTCTTCTTCCGCGTCCACCTAAAAAGTGTTGGTGACCAATGGAGTGAGACCCAGTCCCAACGAGAGATATAACTCTTCGCCAGAAACATTATTATTGCAGTTTATTAGAATAAAACTGAACAGAGGAATCATATATATATTCAATAGCAGTTAAATCAATATCTAAATAGGTTAGAGCAATATTCTTGTTCAAAGAATTTCATCTATAACTAAATAAAGCAGCATGTCACTTATCCAATAAGGAATATGAAGAACATGTATAATATTTATCTGCTATACTAAGCAAGATAACATCAACTAGTGATTCTCGTATTTCAACCTTAAGTAAATACACAATACGGCTGATTATATTTTACAATCATACTTCATGCCCTGAAGAGATGAAGTACACCGTTCATGCTCCAACCGACCACGATTACGTAAAACATCGGTACCACACAAGGTCAATGGAAGAGCGAGACTCCAAGACCTCATCCTTGTCAGTCAGTACGAGATTATTTGGCAGAGACATCATGTGTCAAACTGCAATTAGCTTGCCAGGATATATTGGCATCTTTGCTATAGAGTTATAGCCCCCAACATATACTCTCTTCAGGGTTATGGCCTGTAGCCAATGCCTGGTATCATATCATGGAGTCATGGCCCGTAGCCATACTCAAACTGGGGTATGGTCTGTAACCAATCCCGTGCATAAGACATAGCCCGCAGCAATTCCCATGGGGCATGAGGATATAATTGCCCAATTCCCCCCACATATTCATAAATATGCACTCCGAGTTTAACTCATTTCACCATTTAGCAAATTTCGACATTGATGGATCTGTGGTCAGGGCAACTACATTATATGATATTACTTGATTAATTAAGTGTATTACCATATTCTTTTAGCATCAAACAAGTTTCCAAACATCAATTATTTTAACAACTGCTACAAAGAATATGTAATACTTTCATCAAGTATTGTTCAAATCTTTAATAAATCATTGGGATCTCAATCCCTCATCTCATCAGGAGCATTCTCATCCTTTCACAAACTCATCATCATGATTATAGAAAATGGGTATTCAAACCCTCAGTTCAACAAAGAACACTTGTTACCACTTATCAGGTAACTAAACACCTTTAGCTCATCTAACCAAGGTAAACATGATACTTGCTACACAAGCATCTCACATGGCTCTCAAAGCCCATTTCATCTCTTGTTACCTCTTACTAGGAAACAAAGCATGTTATGGCTCACAAGTCCCATTAACAATAATAAATGAAACATCATACCTCATACATGGCTATGCTCATCATCTCATGATACATGCATGGTTAGTACACTTGATAACAGTTATATCAATTATATTTTAGCACAATACAATTCAAAGTAACACCACTTATACCCTTATTAGGGTTAGGGTTTCCCAATTCATATAAATCACGGTTACTCATTCCCCTTACATAAATTAGGGCTAGGTTTTCAAATTAGGGTTTTCACAATACATAACATCTCCCTGGATTAGGATTTCATATCACATTACCCTGTATCAGGGTTCCACATTACATCCTTGCCTTGAATTAAAGTTTCTTTTAACATTTCCCCTAAAATTAGGGTTTCATGTAGCTTTACCCCAAAATTAGGTTTTCATGAAGCATTCCCTTAAATTAGGGTTTTTAATTAAAATGCCCTGAATTAGGGTTTCTCATATCATTATCCTAAATTAGGGTTACACATCATATTACCTTGTATTAGGGTTATACCTAACACTGTCCTAAATTAGGGTTAGGGATTCATCACCCTTCTCAATTAGGGTTTCATGATCTCTCTAACAAGGATCATACCCTAATTACATATTGTATTCATGTTGAGAGTGTTGAGGTTTAATCACTACATGATTATCACTCATGTATAAGTTCCTCTCTCTCATCCTCTCTAGGAGGTTAATTACTTTAATCTTGATTAGATTGAATCAACTTGAATGAAAAATTGACATAGTGTATTACGTCATTGCCTCCATAAGCATCAAAGGTTAACCACTCTAAAGGTACTAATCACCTAAGTACTTTAGAGGTACTTCCATTATAATCAATCTTGAGTTACTCTAATAGTACTCATTTAGTTCTGAGATCAAATGAACCTTCAACAATTTTGACTAATAAACCTTCAAACGATTTGAATCCACACCTCCAAATGGTTTGAGAATGTTTGGACCTCCAAACGGTCTGAGACTGTTTAGACTTCCAAACGGTCTTGATCAACCTTTCAAACGGTCTTGACCAAATGTAAATCGAATCAACCCATTCAGTTTTGAAACCAAATTAACCCATTCGGTCTTGAAACTGAATCAATCCATTCGGTCTTGAAACTGAATCCATCTATTCGGTCTTGAAACTGAATCATCAACCATTGATTTGAAACCGAATGGACATCCCAACATTGAAATTGATTGAGTATTGAAACTGGTTGGACAATTCAAACGGTTTGAGACCGTTTAATTCCAAATGGTTTCAAGACCATTTGGACTCAAACGATCTTGAGACCATTTGGTCCAAACCACCTCAAAACCGATTGGACCAATTAAGGTTTCCAACATCAAATCGATTTAGGATTTGTACTCATTGAACCATCAATCAATTGAACTATTGAAGGTACATCAGATTGTAGCTCTTTGATCTCCAACTATCCACCACAATCAACCATTGACCTCCAAACGGTCTTGAGACCATTTGGTATCAAATGGTCTTGAGACCGTTTGACCTCCACATGGTCTGGAGACCGTTTGGGTCAATCAACCTTGAAATCGATTTCCACAACTAGGGTTCCAATCAATTCAATCGATTAGGGCTTGCAATCAATGGACCCTCCAATATTAAAACCATTGAAATTAGATCAAATTGAGACCATTCAATCATCATCCAACTTATGACATCACCTAACCTCAAATGGTCTTTAGTCCTCTTGACCTCAAACGGTCTTGAGACCGTTTGATCACCAAAGAGGAAAACTATTTGCACAAGATATTCATTGAGGTGTGTGCTTAAGATGATGTCATCATCATAAGTCTTCTATCCTTCAAAATCTACTTCCATTCTTATGGTAATTTTATCAATTTGATCAAAGGAATTTCAAGAAGAACAAAATGATCAACAAGTGATGAAGAATTGAATGTAATAATAACATTTAAGGGTTCAAGTTATATAACCCGCCTTAAAAATTGAAACCAAACTTCAAGCTTCACGCCTTCAATGGTGAATGAAGCTTTCTCAACCTCCCAAGGCTCGTCCTCAAGTCTTTGAGTGAAAAGAATGGCTAAGGTTGAAGATTGAATGAAGAAAAGAGGAAATTAAGCATTGAATTTCGATTTCCACCATGAAATCAAGGTTGAAGATGACTATGGAGCTTACCTACAGGTTGGGGCACGTCCTCTTGTTTCTCCTAAGCTCCCTTGTGCGTGTCAAAAGCAAGGAAAGAAAAGGAATCGAAAAAGCCTTTCATTTGAGTTGGAAATGAGATGTTTATAAGGAAATTTCAATGAGAGAGAAATTGATATAATAATCTTTTAACTCCCAAAATTGGTGCCACATACTCCCCTCCATCCCTTGCATAAGAATCCATCTCCCCCACCTTGTAATTCCTCTTCATTATCCATGAATTAAAAGAAAACAAATTAAGCACCTTAACCATTTTAATAATAATATCCAATATTAGTGGATATTAGTTTTTAGTTAACTAATGTGAGTGGGCTCTCCACTCACTTTAGATATTTCGTTGCCTTTGCAAGGAACAAGGACGTCCATTCTTATTTAAATTAAACCATTCCATTTTTGGTTGAAGGGCACTTCAATTAATATTTTTTTTTGCATTAAATTGAATTTGGGTTTCAATAATGCTTAAATCTTGATTATTTTAATATCAAGATTCTCTCTCCTCCAAACTGATTCAAATGAGATTCCCCTCTCATTTTATTTTCTATACATGATGCCAACAAACATGAGGGACTCTCTAGATATGATATTTTGCATATCGAACCCTAGGTTTTGGGTAAATTGCACATTACACCAAAACTGGGTTTTAATGCACAACATTGCTTAACAAGCTCTTTCTTGGTGCTCAGGCTACCACAAGCCATACCTCTACATCATTCTCATTCTTATGATGCTTCAACACTTGAGGAACATTTTACCATGTGAAATTTGCAATTTAACCCCTCAATTTGGGTAATTTGCACTTTAGTCCAAAATAGGCAAAACTTTGTTTCAACATTATTCAAAAAGGACTAAATTGAAACATAAGTTCCTCTTGAGCCTTAATTACTTTTCAAAATATAAGAGCAAGAATATAATTAACTTTATTAAGCAAAACATCTAGGGTTAAAGCATAACCCAGGTCAGGGATGTTACAATAATATACCATCATTGTCATCATCATCTTGGGATCTCATTATATTCAACCATGTCAAACATTATCACAAAATAAATGTATTCACTATATTGAACATCCTAGTTATCAAATCTAGGATTTATATGTGCTAATTACATTAGATTCATTTATTACCTATAATTTTGGAACTAGGGTAAGAATTAGGTGTCAAAACCATTTTATTTGCAATCTAAACATTTTTCTAATGAAAATGATGTATAATATGACCCTAATTGGAGTTATCAATTATTTACTAGAATATATGCAAGATAAATTCATATGGATTAATTAGATGTTCACATGTTAGCAAATAACATATTATCTACAATGCAGTGGGATTGGTCCTGCTAGAATTGGCTTACACCATGTTGGATAGGTGCTTCTTAATCCTATGGCAAGGAGAGATGACTTAATTGCCTTTTACATAGTGATCAAATTAATCTCACTGGTAGGGGTATTGGGGTAAAATCCCTAGAGGGATTGCTCGCCCCTTCTCCATCACGAGTTTTTGTTGGCCATGGCAGCACAAAGATCCAACGAAGGTTGAGTTTTGCTTCCAGGGCATAGGAACCTTAACTGATGCAATGGTTGGCCTCAGCAGTCTCAATTGAACTCAATGAGCCATGTGCGAGTTCAAGAGGTGGTCGGAGTGATAGACTGACTACAGGGAGATTCCATTAAGCTAAGGAGTTTAAAACTAGGGACTTACCAAATATGAAGACGTGAGAATGTGGATACAAGCTTCATGGAGTCAGTGTAGATCTTCTTGGATTTGCTCCAAGGTAGTGGAACATGTAGCCTCCTTATTCTCTAGCCAGTGGCTCAATCTAGAAAGACAAAGGGAACATAGTGATGGTCTCCTTATGAGTAATCTTATACCTTTGTTGGTCTCCCAACACCCTTGTAATTCTCCCTGCTAATTGAATTGGCTAAAGATGTTGGGTAGGGGCGGGTTCTCCAGTTGGTTGTAGGGGTATGAAGAAGAGATGGGAGAAATATTGAGGAGGTTGTGGAGATGTTAAGTGGATCAAAAGAAGTTGTAATTGATAGCGTGGTGGTTTTCAGGGTTTTATATAGACATGGGGGTACCCAGAGTCTGAGACTGCCCTGATCCTAGAGATTCCTTCTGGTCCTAGATTGGGATTTATATCAACTTGTTGTATATTGATGGATTATGGGGATCGTTGTGACAGTCAGGATAAGAGGAATCATTTGGGGTAGATTTCATGGATTTTGGTTGGAATTTAGTTGAGATATAACCAAGGGAGGGTTTTAGCTATTTTGTATGGAACTTTGGGATAAAGTCCATGTGAAGTTATGACCTCCACATACATTACTCACCAAATCAGAGAGTCTAGATATGGTTGGGGTCTTTCATCTATTTTTTATCTCTTTCCTTTTATTTTTGACAAAACCCAGAATATACAAATATTCATCTAGACCAAATCGTTACTCTACTTTATCTCAAAATTAGGGATAATGTTCCCTTTGCTATTATCCACCATTGCAAAGAAGATAAATCTCTAACACATCAACTAAATATCTAGAACATGATTCCCAAGCAAAAAAATAGATAATCATTTAATTAATTATCTAGGCCACATATTATATTGGAATATTATGTAATTTCCCCCATTATCTAATATCCATTACCTATCAACTAAAATTATCATGGATTTTTATTAGGAGCACAATATACCAAATTCACCATTGAGCTCTGAAGGACCTATTTGTAAACCCTAATTAGCCCAATTGGGCTTAAATTGGGTTCCGAGACCCATGGCTCATGCCCTGGGCAATCTATAGGATTCATGAGATTAATTATATTCTTGATTATGAAATTAAGCTTGAACCAATGTAATTTATCAATTGAAGCATCATATGATACATCCAATCAATGTTGCATTATTTACTTTAATTGAAGACTCAACCTAAGTCTAGAGCTTAAAGTGTTTATCCCAATTCAATCAAAGTCATATTATTGATGTCATAATTTTAATGTTCCTCTAGTTTTCTTAAAGTGATTTTCAATGCATTTCATTGAATTCATAATCATGGAATCTAAATCTACAAAATTGAGGATCTTATAGTAGATATGTATGTCGACCCCTCTTGTCAAGTGTTAAGCCTTCCTTATACACAATTCAAATAGATACTTTTTGGATTTTACATCGTCTTAGTATTACTCTATACATTCAACAAAATACCAATCATGTGGTCACATGTATTTTTCTTTGTATTCATAACATCGATACCGTGCCAAATAGTCTAGAAACATCTCTCCCACATGTGATTCATTCTAACATCTCAGTTAGGTTTTCCTACTCCCTGGAGCTGGTTGTGCAAGTCCTTTTAATTTGGTAAAGGGGTCGTATCTTGCTCCTAAATACATGCATCATATGTTTCAACTCCATATATCCACATCTTCATTACATCTTTAATCAAGGATTCAAGGTAAACATCAATGTCATTTTGTAGTTGTTTGGGCCCTACAATCAACAATGGCAACATGACATACTTGCAGTTCATATATAACCAAGGGAAAATTGTATATGACTATCATAAGAAGATAAGTACCATGTTGGCTTATTAAAGTATCATATGGGTCCCAAATTCAAGGAATGTTGAATCAATTTATGGTTGTTTAAGTAGAAAATCATCCTTTGTCTTAAATTTTGCATGACATGCTAGATCTTCTACATCATGTTTTAGTAAAAAATAAGAATTGAAACTAGGGTATGATGGATAGATACCACATCATATTACTAGGAAAAGCTTTTCTTATCAAGAGATTTGTTCTTCTTATACCTTGAGGATCCACATGTTGGACACTCTTATGAGTTTATGTATTTATTTTAGAATAGTACATAATCATTAGGGATAGGAACAAACTTATTAGTCTCCATACCCATAGGTGAAACTTACCATTCACTACAAAAGTAGGATATGAAAGCTCATTAATTTCTAGAAGCATGTCTTCTCATTAATAATCCTCAGACATATTAGTAATAGTTTCACTACATCAATGTTGTTTCCTACATCTAAATTAGACTCAGAGTAATCAACAACTCCCTCCTTAGTATAGTTTATAATAATCCCATCAAGCATAATATGACTTTTAAGTCTGTCAACATTGTCCACTTTCAAATTATTACCATAATTTTTATGAGGATGGTAAAACATGTCTCTAGATGATTTCATATATATATATATATATATATATATATATATATATATATATATATATATATATATATATATATATATATGTTTGTGTGTGTGTGTGTGTGTATATATATATATATATATATTTTTTTTTGTGTGTGTGTGTCTATATATATATATATATGTGTGTGTGTGTGTGTGTGTATAAAAGTAATAAATGATAAGACTTTGTTTAAACTCTAGCTTGTTACTATTTTCAATAGTCATCCAACTTCCATCCATTTCTGCAATTTTATTATGTTGTCATTAGACACACTATAATAGGGTCTAAATCACCCACTTGAACAACAAACTAGTATAAACTAACCATGGAGCAACTAGATATTTGTTTCATATGTACCACATACCTAGTTCTAGAATCCTTGATCTCATTAGCAGGCAAACAACACGTGCCTTGTTTTCAAGAAAATTTTAGCATAATACATCTACAGTTCTCCAAGTCAATGCAGGTAAGTGATAATTCCCACATATGTACCCAAAGAATAGGAGGAATAATTGTCAAATTTTCCTTAGAACTAGAGCACATCCCACACTCACATCCTAAGTGAGACCATAGGTTCAAGAACTATTTAATCATGGACTATCCAAGATTTACCCTTAGTGGGTAAACTTTGGACGGGAATATCATATAGACATTTGGTGATCTAGAACTCGAAATGAGAATACTATGAGAAGATGAAACCCCATTCACCACCATAGAGTACTATAATATAGTTTGAAGCAAGACAATTGAGTTCATGTGCATTACTTCTAGGCCACAAATTTGAGTTCATATCTCTAATATTGACATGGTTCAAAGTAGTAGTGGTGGACTAAGAAAGTATTATTAACGACAAAGGTAGTAACATCAAACTAGAATGGGATATTAAAGTCAACAAATCTATGTGATAAAATACTTAAGTTTGCATGTTTTTAACTACTAAAATGCAAAAGCATATATAGGGGTCATTTTTTTACGCTTTTTGAGTTTGAAGTCAAATGTACAAGAGCATCCTAAATGGTAAGGGTAGGTGTGGCAACTTAGTGCCTCGAGAAGTTTAATTGTGGAAATAAGAGATTGGATACACAGGGTGACAGTGAAACTTCATGTTCTTGGTGCCAATTTTGTCTCAAAAAACATGTCTAGAATGATATCCATATATTATACTCATCTCTGGCATAACAAGAACTCTTATGGTACTTATACATTCCAAGGTCAACATGAAATCCTATGATTTCATCATATCAAGCCTAGAGAGCATAGTGAATTCTTGATTAGTGAGGACATCATCTCTTGCAAGTAGATCTGATTAACCAAGTCATTCATGGTTGTGATACCATCTTATACCATGAATGCAACTAAGATACATATATCCATCTATTGTTGCATCAACAAGCTGATTAGAACTTCCATTTGGGCTAGAGGAAGAATGAAGCATCAGTATCACTGAAGACAAACAATAATAGAAGGAAAAAGGAGCAGTAATAGGCATTAATAATATGAGATATTAGAATTAAGTACGTCTTATGAGAAGTACATAGGAATATATAAGCCATAAAAGACATTTTAGAGGGATGATTTCTAACACAAAAGATACAATTAACAATAAAATAATCAACTAAATCTTATTTGGAGATCTATACTTGAAAACTTGAAGGCAATGAAGGTCAATAGCAATAAGATCATATGTAATAGTGAAAATAATGAGGCATGGGATGACAACATGATTATTCAAAGCCAAAGTTTAAATACAAACAAATTAGACATACCCTAGGTGCTACAAGATTTCAAAAATATTAGTTTATTGACTATTGAGTCCAACGTCGACGGGAGTGATCAACAACCCAACTATGGTAGGGTGACCAACAACAACCATTAGCAACAACACCAAGTGCAAACTAGTAGTTGTGGCTACAATATATGCAGAGCAACATAAGTGGTGACTAGAAATAGCGACACCAACTATTGGTATAGGCGTTAACTAAAGGAACCTTAGACATTGGCAACAAACATCAACAACGACGTAGGATCAGAGATCATGGAACCATTTATTACCCAAATCCTCACTTATAATGGTTGTATAACCAAAGGTGAGAGGACATGGGCATCTGCCCTTGGAATTGATCAAATAACATATTCATGAATAAAACCACAATGGACAACATAGACAACTAAAGTATATAACAAAATGGCATATCAAAAGAACTAAACTAGTACCTGACATAAGATCTTAACCCCCATATATCAAATCATATGAATTCCATTTGTATGCCATTGGATACCATCAGAGAAAGAGTAGCAGATTATCATATAAGAGCAAAAGCAACAATCATTGTAATAGTGTCATGTGTACCTGGTACCTAAAATCATAAAATGGGTACACATCAACACACCTGTGTTGACTACGCTATGAGGCATAAAATCACAGGTTTAAGAAAACACATAGTGCTTGGAAAAAACTTAATGTAGTAATAAGAAGGAAAAGCAACAACATTAATAGGCTTTCTCATTGACAAGTAAGCGTGTTTTAAATACATTTTCATTATACTAAATAACATTATATGGCCATTGGATAGCTTCCCAGGTAAGTTCTTGTGAGAGGCATATGAGGCTCAAAGACTAAATGTTACCCTAATCTATATGAGGAATCTCAAGACCAAAGTCAGTGAGATAACCATGTTTAAACATGCCTTGTGCCCTTATCCCAAGAATTCAGGCAGATGCACAAGGTTTTAATAATGGACAAGTTGATTATGTTTGATGGTTTTTTCAACATAGTTCAATCAAGATCAAACATATAAATCATAGGGAACAAGTATCTCAATAAAGTATATAAAACAAAGCATTTTAGATTTCATACATACATGTAAGATTTAATATCACTAGTCTAGCCAATTTAAGGATAAAAGAGTACCTTGATTAGATCACAATATTAATCATTGATTTAGAAGACCATATATAGCAATCTCACTAGATCTTAGCGATAGAGTTAGCCGAATGATCCTAAAATTATAACTAAGTACAATAGGATTAATGTTAGCAACATTAGGTTCATAATGATAATCGTGGTGATTGAGTGTGTCACCTAGATCTATATATAAAAACTTTTAACTATTGATTTCAATATCTCAAACTAGGTTGTGCATATTCATTATCATGTTACTTCATAGGACATTGATTCATTTATATCGTAGGTTTACACCTTGCTACCAAAATAGAGATCTAGATTAGGGTTTTAAGAACTTAAATGGAGAAATAAATATATTCAAGTAACATCAATAACCTAGGCATTAATGGCATTCCATGAAAGATAGTCATTGTTATAGTATGTTAGATCAAGTAAGATCAGGTGTCATTAAGATAATTAAGATATTGATTTGAATTCATGACGTAGCATAGGTCACCACTAGATCAAGATTCATACATTAGAGACTTAGTTATCAACATGCATTCTAGATTACATCCCCAATCAAGATTAGGGTGTTTAGTCACATTAAGGCACAAGAGTGACCCATTATTCATTTACGAGCAAAAATCATAAGAAGTTATTCACACAAGAGATTGGGCATAATAACATCAACATTATCTTAGGGTTTAGATCTAATATCAAAAGTACACAAAGTCACATTCTAAGGTACATAGGCCATAAGATTACATTTAGGCATCATAGGATGATCAAGTTTGATTCTTGGTTACAAAGCTGGCAAAGGTTACTGACTTAGTCGAGGGCTTCAAAGGCCATTGAAATTTGACCATCTAGGTCCATTCGATGGGTGCATATTCAAATTTGGTCTCATCTCAAGTTGAGGGGGATTAGGGTGAAAAGCCCTAGTCTTGACCATTGTTGTGCCACTGCTAGATGTGGGGAAGAAAAATGGAGAAAAGAGGTGAAATTATGATAGGGAAGAGTAAGCAACCGAGAGAATAATATTGGAAAAGATATAAGATGAAGGAACTAAATAAGAGACTTAATTGAGTGTGAGGTGGGGGGTACGAGGATAATCCAAAAAGCTTACCATTGTAATGCAAGAGGAGGAAGATAAAGTCGAGATCGTCAGATTAAGGATGGATCTATGGCTTCCTAATCCAAGGCTCTGAGGAAAGATTTTGGACATGTATAAGTCCAACTCGTGTTGTGTTTCTTTCAAAAAATTGAAAAATTCATATCTCCCAAACCATAATTTTAATTGAAGTGAAACTTCCACTATTGGTTCAAAACGTTCCTCCACTTCTTATATTAGAACTTTGGATCCCATATGATAATGTTGAGGGAACTCAATATTCGAAGTTCATTTTCAAAAGTGTAATCGTGCACTTAAATATAGTCTACTAGAACAATGCTACATTAAATTTTGAGGCATAAATTGAGAATAAAGTGACTCCAAGTCATCCAACTAGGGGTTGGGAGTTATTGAATACAATAGAGCATCTAATGAGTCAACATGTACATTAATTAAATGATAGAGAAAATCTAGGTTATCACATCCCCCCTCCTTAAAAGGATTTTAATCCTAAAAATTAAATCTATATATGAATTGAGATTGGGATTTCATATTGCATATCATAATCAACTTGGTATTCTTTCAACATATTTCAAAATCAAGAAATCTAGTTCATAGTCAGCACATAGTCACATATGTCATCAATTGGGAATATCATCACATAGATCAAAGATTAGGAGAGATTATCCTATGGCTCACAAATTTGGATAGATCACATTTTGAATCAAATGAATAGAGCACTTTGAATCAAGAGTAAAGCATATTCTTTCATTCCCAACATTTAGGGGTCTAGATTCTTCATAGGCCTATGTGGGGTTATACATCCATGATTAAGATTTCATATTTCAATAATTCAATACAAGAATCATATTTTGATATCATGATTTTGTGTTCAATATCAATGGAAGGTCCCACCCTGGTCCACACGGGAGCTCACCCAAGTAATAAATTGAGTGAATCAACATAATCATCATCCAAAAATTTTGAGATCTGGGAACATGAAAGTCATCTATAGTATATCGATGATGATCTCAAGATCCAAAATAGGGTAACCATGAGAATCGAATCTATATCGATATTTGTAATCATTAAGATTTCATTCATAAATAAAGAGAGTCAATATTTTTGGACATCAAAAGTCACATGTTCAACATTTTGAAACTAGGGTTTGGGTCCCACTTTAAACCCATCGATTACTCATCCATTTACATTAATAGAGAAATAATCAAGCAATGTTTCATAATATCCATCTTCAATTTTAGTGTCATGGTATCGAGGTTGATGAATGATATCGACTTGGGTCTTTTTAGGAAATTAACTACAAGCTATAGTCAACAACGTCATATTTCAAGATCGTCTTTAAATCAAGATTTTAGGATCAAGTATCAAAATAATCATGGATTTGACCTATTAGAGACTTAGGTCCATATTTCAAAATCGAGTGGAAGGGGTTACCTTTCAAATTGTTAACCACCAATAAGATGAAAGTTGAGAGTCAGCATAATAGGGATGTGACCTAGGTTAAGGAAGTCATAAGTTGACTACCGCCCTAATATAGCACAATGGTGTTGGGTTTTAGGGGAGACGGAGAAGGCAGCGGAAACAAAAAAAATTCTCCCCCAAACCCATACCGAGGAAATGCGTCAACGTCTATATATTAGGAAAGGATGGTTTGTGGAATCATACCTTGTCCTGAGGCTTGCTCGGTGACAATACCTCGTGCCTTGTGCGGACTTCAACTCCGGTCTTGGACGATGTCTGTGCAGCTCCTGGTCGCACCGGGACTAACGACTCCTCCTCCTACCAGACTGTCGGATGACAGTTGTCTTCCTAAGCGGCAGTGTCCTCCCGCCTCTGTAGTAGTCCACACGGACCACCTGGAACTCCACACTCCTTGTCCCACAAGGAAGTGGAAGGAGTCACACCCTCCTGTTGACGTACTAGTCGCCAACACGCTCTCCTGCCTCCAGTTGCAACTGCAGTTGTCCTTCCCTTGCTGCACCTCCCTTTTGCGGGAAGCACTTGCTCGGGCTCTCTCTCGGTTACCAAAACCAGAGAGATGACAACTTGCAGAGCAATTGTTGCACTGAGCTGTTGTTTGAGAAGCCCCCACTACCCCTATATATATAGGAGGGTCATGGGACAGGGTTCTCTATCCCAGGCAATACGGGACTAAACACAGGAGTAGAAGGGTTCAAGATTTTCCACAAAAAGCAACCGGTTCGCAACCTGAAACGATCGGTTCATAGCTGAACCAATCAGTTTGGCCATTGAGCCGATCGGCTGGACCTGAGCCGACCGTTTGGGGCACTCCAACCGATCGGTTGGTGCCTTGAACTGATCAGTTCATGGTCCTAATCTGGCTCAAAAAGACTTTCCTTGTTTCTTTCCAAATTGGTATCGAATACCAATATTATTCCCAATCGAATTGGGCAATTTGAAACCAAAGGAAAATTCTTACTGACCTCACTTTCCAACTAGTCGGTTGCACCAGTTGAGTCGATCGGTTCAACCCTTGAACCGGTCGTTTCAACCTGGTCATGAGCCGATCGGTTGGACATTCCAGGTGACCGGTTCAACAACCTCAGCTGACTGGTTCATCATATGAACCGATCAGTTGGGAGTGCAGGTTGTACAGAATCATTCAATTGCGATTTCAATCAATCCGATACTCCAATCAACGCATCCAACACCTTGAACATTATGATATTCAGCTATCGATTAATTAAGTGTTTAATTGAATTACTAAACTCCCTTAGTAATCAATCTAAACATTGCTTGTGGACAAAACTCCTCTTCCAGGTTAAATCCTATGTGTGTGACCCTGCAGGTCCATTTCACGTTGAAAGTGAAAGTCCATAACACTTATGACTTCACAAGCAAAGAGCGGTGCCTATTCACACATCATTGCTACCCAAGTGAAAGTAGAAAGTTGGAGAACAACTTTCATCCTACAATCCGTGAATGGTGTTACAGCGAATGTATAATTCCTTTGTCACTGATATCCCGAATGAACTCGAGGCATGGAACAATCATCCTGTCAACATTCATTCACTTTCTTGATCTCAGAGTAGATTGAAGGAGATATGTATGACATCAATATCACATACTGATTCACATATGCGTGCGCACGCCTATCTCAATCCTACTCATCAAGTGGCCTTGGATATCAAACTCCCTCAGGAGGGACAAATCCCATTCTATCACTCACCCCTAAAAAGCCCCATGTGTCAAAGCCACCCAATCATCACCTTTATAACAACCCATGTTTCAGGACTGCGTTTGATGATGTCAAAGTGTGCCCAACGACATGTGTTGAGTGTAGTGATTTTAGGTCAAAGAATCACACTCACCACCATCACTGTGAGTACTGAGTGTGACTACCATGTCATGGTTCCATGTGTCAAACTCACGGTGGGTCTATCCGGTACACTTGTTCTCTAACAAGTACCTATGTGTTTGGTTTGATATCTCTATATCATGACTAATGAGATTCTGTCATCAACCAACACCACAATCTAGTCTTGTGTGTCATTGCTGTCTATCTACCTTCCACAATGACATCTGACTAGGGACAAAACAAGAATGTACAAACTCTTAGCATCTGTATGATCTCATCGTTTAGGTCCTTAACCTGAAAGCATACGTCATTGAGTACTGTCATTCTCTAGACATTGAATATGTTCTATCACTATCTCATATGTCTGAACCAGAAAGAATTGGAAGCTTGCCTTTGATGTTTATCAAATCAATCTTAATGTATCCCACCAATCATCCCATGATTGGCTCTCAGGGCATACATACCAACAGACTCCCACTTGCACTGCGAGCCAATCACCCTTGAATCATATTCATAGTGATCTTCAAACATGTCCCACATGTTACTGTGCTCTAGTGCCAACATAGTGAGTAATGGAAACACCTTGCCAAAGTCAATATACATTGCATGTCTCTCATCTCTTCACTGTACGTCGTACGCATGAGATGGAGTTGTCGTAATATGTGATCTAGTATTCCATTGCTAACCTTTAGCCACATTGCACGATCAAGGATTCCAGACTTGTCATCAATGAGCGGAATATCTATAAGTTCATCCCATGAACTTCCAGATCCATAAAGTATCCACTGCTGTTTTCTAACACACGAATACTCGGCATTTCCCTTTTAAATGGTTTTATTGGAACACTTCCAATTATCAAAAAACTTTCACTTTTATATATATATCCTATATATATTTTGCGATTAATTTTCTGTCCGTTCGGAAGTTCGCATCAATGTAACTCTTTACATTGAACTTTTCCTTATCTCCATAGAACTAGTACTTCACAAGTACTTATCAAGTTCTTATGGTATTCCAGTAACCCTTACTGGAAGTAGACAGACATCCACTTGTCATGTCCCACATACGAGTTATCAGGATGATCACATCATATTGCCATGTCCTACATACAAGATGATGAATGCATTTTATTCTTTCCATGTCATACATGCAAGATAATGGGGTGATTACATACATGATAGATCCATATCTATTCTTAGTTTTCCCATTCTTCATAAGAATTGGACACTTGGCCTTGGGATACTAACTCCATGTAACATGGACAAGTTTTCTCCCATTGAATCTGTGCATACTGAACACTTCAGTACAGATCACCAATGTATGCTTTCTCTTTTCAGGTCAAGAGTTTTTCGAGAACTATCTATATAGATCTCTATTCCTATCACATAGGAAAAATCTCTATCTTCCTTAAAGATAATTTCCACTTTTGGATTTCCAATCTAGAACATTTACATTTCACATCAACATGTGGAATGTGAATACACTCCCACTAAATCACAGATCCCTCTTTATCTTTGACATATCAGTCAAACCCTTTGACTATATTATCAAAATAAAGATCCAAAATTGAGTTTCTTGTACTCAATCAATCATATTGATTAGTCCATTGTAACTTTTAGACTTCATTTGCATTAGTGGATTCATAAACCTTATAGGCTGTGTCACGTACACATCCTGGTTTTATTCCTCATAGGAATGCAGTTTTAGTATCCATATGCCAAATGTCTTAGTCATAAAGTTGCAATCAACAAGCATCATCCTTCTCAAAATGTTATCTATGTGTCTTAACATTTAAGACTCAATTGCACTTATGGATTTCATCCAATGGGTGCTACCATCAAGGTCATACCTTATGGTTCACATGGATGTCATTTAGGATGTAATGGTCATAAACCATAACTCAAAATTTGGTTCCTCATATTCATCTAGATAGTTGACTCATCATATGAACAACTCATTATAAAGATAATTGAGGTGTATCTGTTAAGAATATAAGAACTCACAACTCCTTGTGATTCTTGTTGTCCTTTATTAGTGTGGGGTATTTTATTAAGAAGAATTCAGTTATTTTGATAATCATTCTCTAACTCCTTAGAGTATGATTCCTTCTTGATTTAGACATCACCATGCCTTAATCATGAGTTCACTATGATACACCATCATAATCACTCATAAGGATCTCAAACATTTGGTCCAAGTATTTCATTCATTGATCTCATCAAGAATTAACACTTTACCAAATTTGTACTTCATTTATCATATCCTTGAACACTTCAAGATATTCATATTGGTATTTCTCTAAACACCATTTGAAGTATTAGCATTTGTTCCAATAGGTGTGTAAATAAATCACATGTATTTTACCTAATAGGACAATCATGTCCAAGATATTCATGTCTCTTACTGGTTCTCTAACCAAAAGAGTCTAGATTTATCCATCATATGGAAACTAGAAATGAATTTCTCATGATTGATGCTAATTAGATTGTTTGAGTTATCTATAACTTTTAGGTATCATTTTATCTTATTCATATCAAATACAACAAGACAAACAAGGCATTGCCACAAAGATCATATCTTTAAGATTGAAACATCAACTTTATTAATTGCCATCATTGTCATACAATATGCAAAATAAAGTGTTTCTATCTATTGGCAAATATGAAATAGCAGTTCATAACTGTATTACATGCCTTGTAGGCTGAAAATAAACTAAAGTACTCCTATCTATGGCGGCAACACTTGCCCCATTTATGAATGCTTTACACTTTACATCTTGGTATCATATACCTCAAAAAGTGTTACAAGTTTACTTTCATGACACCTTCAAGTGGAGACTTCAGTTGTCTCCTTCTTCTTTTGTTCTTCCAGATAGAGAGGACAATTCCTTTTCCAATGTCCTGGCTTTTGACAATGGTGGCAATTTCCTTTCTTGGTCACGCCTCCTTTGGCCTTGAGAGATGAAGACGACTTGGGCTCCTGGCTAGCATCAGAACCTTTCTTAGCTTTGCCCTTGCCCTTGCGCTTGGACTTGCCTTTCTTTCTCGTGATCACCATCACGGACTTAGGCTTGTCCTTCTTCATATGTAACTTGGTTGTCCTCAACATGCCCAACAACTCTGACAGTGGCCTATCAAAGTTGTTCATGTTGTAGTTCATCACAAACTGACTGTAAGATTCTGGCAACGATTGCAGTATCACGTCAGTAGCCAACTCTTGGCTCAGTGGAAATCCCAGTCTCTGTAGGTTCTCCACATACCCAATCATCTTGAGTGTGTGAGGACCAACTGGATCTCCTTCTGTCATGACACACTTGAACAGTGCCCTAGAAACATTGTACCTCTCTTGCCGTGCCTGATCTTCATACATGTTCCTGAGATGTTGAATCATCTCAATGACACCCATGTTCTCATGTTGCCTTTGCAACTCATGGTTCATTGAACATAGCATCAAGCACTTTGCATCAATGGCATCATCAAAATGCTTCTTGTAAGCATCTCTTTCTGCCTTTGGTGCATTAGGAGCGGGTTCCTCTGGAATTGGAGTATCCAGGACATAGAGCTTACGCTCTTGAGTGAGAACAATTCTCAATGTCCGATACCAGTCGTGGAAGTTTCTCCCATTTAGCTTGTCCTTGTCAAGGACCAATCGCAAAGAAAAGTTGTTGTTGTTTCTTTCCATTTGTACTACAAAAAGGAAAATATGCAATTTTAGTCCAAAACTCATTTTTGACTTATTTGATTGATTGAAAGTTTGACAATATAATTAGGCCTTTAATTAATTATCGCTCCCACTATTTTAGTTCAAATTGATAGCCCTCACCATCAATTCAGAATATTGCAGCGTAAAATCTTCTAGTGGGCAAGATCCTGAAATCCTCTAAGTCATGGACCAGCTAGGGCTGTCACCCACAACATAGATCTCTCAGGTAGGCAACTCTTGCCAATTGCATCATATGCAACTCTTGATAAGATGTCATATGCAACTCCTTGCCATGATCATCTCCATGCCTCAAGGTACTAGATCCCATCTAGATCACCTTGTTAAGTCCGACCCAAAGCAAACACGATGAACATGCACCCTTCTAGGGCAGACCCACACATTCATCCTTCACGCTTCCACGAGATAGACGGTGCACCACGCTAAGGCATGTCCACACTTGGTTGATCAAGATTTTTCACGTGTGTCGCATTTGGAAGGCATCTAAAACTTAATATTTTATTGAGGGATTTGGTTTTTATATACATATACATATCCAATCACCACAATACATAGTACGTATCATATACATGCTATATCCCAAAGAAAACATGCACAAAACGATAAAAGCGATGATTATGGCCATCCTAATGTGATTCCTCGATCCAAGAGGAATCACGGCCATCTAGGTCTACATCACATGCAACCTGTACAAGATGAACTCTGTGCATTTGCCTTCCGAGTTGATCAACTCATCATATGAATGATCCGCTCTCTCTGGCCGGTCGTCTGGTGACACCAGCTGATCGGTTGGCTCCTCCAACCGATCAGTTCGCCTGGTCGTTGTGCATCTCGTCATGTCCGCCACCCGCTCGTCTCGCTCCTCGAACCGATCATCAACCGATCGGTTCACTCCTTGAACCGATCGTCTGGAACGTCAACCGATAGGTTCACGCCTTGAACCGATCGTCTGGGCTGTCGTCTTGATGTCCGCCGGTCTTTGACATAACAAGAAATAAAATCTATCCTAATTATTACATTGCTTTAAAAGGGGAAACCCCAAGTTACATTCGGGAGGAGCAAAGGTAGGAAAGAATCTTGAATTATTTCGAGTTACATCAGGAATAAGAGAGGGAAGATCGGTGTGCAGACCGAGATGCAAGCAACCACACACAACCAATCACAGATAGGTGTTTATAGGCCATAATCACGCTACACACATCCACCACAAAACTCGTTTAAGGGCGACGCGTATCGAGTGCATTAATAATACATATCATATATGTAATTTGGGATTTGTGGATTTAGGATTGGACATGCATAAAGCCGATATTTTTTGCATCGTATGCAATAAATAAAGGCGACAAACCAAAATCGATCATATCGATATTCCTAAAATATAGAGCAGTTGACATGGCTCTGATACCACTGTTGGGTTTTAGGGGAGACGGAGAAGGCAGCGGAAACAAAAAAATTTCTCACCCAAACCCATACCGAGGAAACACGTCAACGTCTATATATTAGGAAAGGATGGTTTGTGGAATCATACCTTGTCCCGAGGCTTGCTCAGCGACAATACCTCGCGCCTTACGCGGTCTTCAACTCCGTTCTTGGACGGCGTCTGTGCAGCTCCTGGTCGCACCGGGACTGACGACTCCTCCTCCTACCGGACTGTCAGATGACAGTTATCCTCCTAAGCAGCAGTGTCCTCCCGCCTCTGTAGTAGTCCACACGGACCACCTGGAACTCCACACTCCTTGTCCCACAAGGAAGTGGAAGGAGTCGCACCCTCCTGTTGACGTACTAATCGCCAACACGCTCTCCTGCCTCCAGTTGCAACTGCAGTTGTCCTTCCCTTACTGCACCTCCCTTTTGGGGGAAGCACTTGCTCGGGCTCTCTCTCGGTTACCAAAACCAGAGAGAATGACAACTTGCAGAGAAACTGTTGCACTGAGCTGTTGTTTGAGAAGCCCCCACTACCCCTATATATATAGGAGGGTCATGGGACAGGGTTCTCTATCCCGGGCAATACAGGACTAAACATAGGATTAGAAGGGTTCAAGATTTTCCACAAAAAGCAACCGGTTCGCAACCTGAAACGATCGGTTCATAGCTGAACCGATCGGTTCGGCCATTAAGCCGATCGGCTGGACCTGAGCCGACCGTTTGGGTCACTCCAACCGATCGGTTGGTGCCCTAAACTGATTGGTTCATGGTCCTAATCCGGCTCAAAAAGACTTTCCTTGTTTCTTTCCAAATTGGTATCAAATACCAATATTATTCCCAAACGAATTGGGCAATTTGAAACCAAAGGAAAATTCTTGCCGACCTCACTTTCCAACTGGTCGGTTGCACCAGTTGAGCCGATCGGTTCAACCCTTGAACCAGTCGTTTCAACCTGGTCATGAGCCAATCGGTTGGACATTCCAGCCGACCGGTTCAACAACCTCAGCCGACCGGTTCATCATATGAACCGATCGGTTGGGAGTGCAGGTTGTGCAGAATCAGTCAATTGCGATTTCAATCAATCTGATACTCCAATCAACGCGTCCAACACCTTGAACATTATGATATTGAGCTATCGATTAATTGAGTGTTTAATTGAATTACTAAACTCCTTTAGTAATCAATCTAAACATTGCTTGTGGACAAAACTCCTCTTCCAGGTTAAATCCTATGTGTGTGACCCTGCAGGTCCATTTCACGTTGGCAGTGAAAGTCCATAACTGTAACATCCCTGACCTGAGTTATAACCGAACCCTAGATGTTTTGCCTAAATATGTAATTATACACTTGTTAATACTCTCTGGCATGTAATTAAGTTCCTCAGGAACATACACTTTCAATTTTTGTCCTTTTAAAACAAAGTTGTAGTATTGTTTTATAATGCAGGGACCTATGTGCAAATTACCCAGTTAGAAGGGTAAACTTGCAATTTTCACAGGTAGAGATGTTCTTCTGATGATGAGACATCATATGAGTGATTATGATGAAGTATGATGGATTTTCTGAGCTTGGGCATTCAAATGCAGCTTGTGGAATGATCCTTGTACTTAAAAACCCTAATTTGGAGTAAAGTGCAATTTACCCAAATTGTGGGGCGCAACTTGTAAATACATCTTCTAGAATATCTTTTATGACTCTTGAAATCATTTAGAGTAGAAATGATGAAAGGGACACATCAATGAATAATCAGATAAGAGAAATGATCTTGTGCATAAAAATCACCATGTATGTGTATAGGGACCTTCATATATGTACCCTAGTTGAAAGTTGGTTTTCCTTACCCTTAGATCTTGAGCTTTGATGGACTTTGCTTAAGTATAGATGTCTTGGACGTGCTCTTGAACAAGGAGGGACTTGGATGAGAAATCCATGTTCTAGAGGTCCTTAAGATGGAAAATAACCTAAACTATATAAGCACTATTCCTTTACAAACAACTAAACATATCCTTTATCCTCTTCATTTCTCATCTTTCTCAACCGACCAAGGCAGAGCTATGGACCTCAGGGAGACTACCAAGTAGTTCTAAGGTGATAAGGAACCATCTTCTAGCTCGAATTCTTGGATGAATTCATCATAAAAGGTTGGTTCTATGGTTAACTCACTTAGATTCTTTGTTCTAGCCAACCATCCCCATCTTTTCCTTGGAGAATCACCCCTGGACGAGTTGTGGAGCTCAAGACACCATTATAGGCTTGAAGCTTGGAAGATTGGAGCTCTAGGAACAACGTTTTAAGGCGGGTTTTATAACTCTAAACTCTTTGCTTTATATGCATATTTTTGTTCTTGCAATTTTGTACTTAGTTCTTCTTCTACCTCCCTTCTTCCTTGCACTTTTGCAAGCAAAACGATGGAGTAACCGACCTTGATAGAGGTTGAATATGATGGGCGTGAATTCCTAGGTAACTTTATCAAACGACCTTGGACCCTTTTGGTCCAAACGGTTGCAAACCGTTTGAAATCAAACGGTCCCAAACCGTTTGATCTCATGCGGTCTTGCAAGACTGTTTGGATCAAAACAGTCTCAAGACCATTTGATAGGGTTGAAAAAGGGACGACCGTTTGAGGGTCTATTGTTAACATATTGAATTTCATTCCCACAAAGAATCATAACTTAATTCCTAACCAATTGAGAGTTGAAGGCACTTCAACATCCTAACCCTAATCAGGTTGAAATTGCTGATTTCAAGTATAGATCTTGTTGAATTTTGGGTTGAAGGACCCAAACGGTCTCAAGACCGTTTGGGGGTTCATCCAAACGGTCTTAAGACCGTTTGGTGACAACCCAAGACCGTTTGAAGGTCTAGGGTTGAGGTAATTTGATGATTTGAGGGTCCAATTGCAATAAGTTGATGAATTGACAAAAAAATGCTGAATTTAGACCTAATTAGGGTTCAACCCTTATCCAATCGACTTAGTTTGTGGTCAAACTTTGGGAAAACGGTCTCAAGACCGTTTGGAGGATATCCAAACGATCTCAAGACCATTTGGGCCAAGTTTGGGCCTAATTGGAGGTCAATTGATAGGTTCAACTTCATTTTGATTCACATTGTTGAACAATTGATGATTATCCGATTGAAACCCTAATTGAGATGGTTTTCACCCTAATTGGCTTTCAATTGAAGGTCAATTTGGTGTCCAATTGATCAAGGCTCATCCTAGTTGACTCAATTTGTAAGTGGTTAACATGGATTTGACCAATTGAGGGCTTCAACATACATAACCATAATCGATTGTAACTTTTAAACCACTTTGGAGGTCCAAACGGTTTGAGCCCGTTTGGACCAAACGGTCTCAAGACCGTTTGGATCCAAACGGTCTCAAGACCGTTTGGATCCAAACGGTCTCAAGATCGTTTGGGGTCAAACGGTCTCAATACCGTTTGGGGCCAAACGGTATCAAGACCGTTTGGGGCCAAACGGTCTCAAGACCGTTTGGGGCCAAACGGTCTCAAGACCGTTTGGGCTCAAACGATCTCAAGGTCGTTTGGACCAATCAATCTCAAGTCATTTTAGATCAAACAGTTTCAAACCGCATAAGCTTCAAACGGTTTGAAAGTCAACTCTCCCCAAACGGTCTCAAGACCATTTGGTGGTTGAAGTTTGAAACCGTTTGAAGGTTTTCAAGGTGGTTTGTACTTAATCAATTGAAGATGTAATTGGTTCAATGGTGATCTAATCTAAACCCTAATGGTAACCTAGGACATTAAGGGACTAAGTGGCTAATGATTTGACCCTTGATGGTGATCAATAGTGTAATTTACCATTATACCCCTAAAAGGTCCAATTGAAGGATACCTTGTTCTAAACAAACCCTAATCACATGAAAGTGGTGGTTTGGCTTATGATAGTCAATGAGGACTTAACCTAACCTAATTTAGAGTGATGTGATCATGATCTACTAATAAGAGGAGAGAGAAGGTACCAATTATGGTTGAAATTCAAGTAAAGTACTTTCAATGTGTTTGATTGTGCAGGATTAGGGTATGATCCACCTATGTGAGATCATGGAAACCCTAATTATGATAATTGATGAATCTTAATCTAATTTGAGGGCATCAATGGTGATGATTCTCATACATGATGATGTTATGAGTTCAATTCACCATAAAGTGAATAGTAAACCCTAATTCTAGGGTGATGATACGTAATGTGAATAGTAAACCCTAATTGATGAAAATCAGGGAACCTAACTCTTGTAAGAGTAGGAAGGTACAACTTCTTTGAAATAAATTATTTATTGTCATCAGTTGAATTAACCATGCAGGTTCCTATATGAGGATGATCATATCCAGGTATGGATTATGATACAATATTCATTGAAAGCATGTTGTTAGCTTTATGAATAGTGAAATATCCTGATGCCTTGTTAGTGGCATCTTATGAGATTGATGGGATGTGAGAGCCATGAGTACCATCAGGGTCATGCTTAACAGATGACTTGTGATGAGATGATTGAGAAATGATAATTGATGTGAGTTAGACTTGTTACATTTTAATATTCTATTTTCATAGCTGCTATGCTAATGATTAATGTTTGAGAACATGTATGATGTTAAAATAATACTGAAATGTACCTAACTAATCAAGTATAATTATACCATGTAGAGCCCTGATCATAGATCCATCATTGTCAGGAGCAAAATGATGGCGAAACAGGTTTTCCTAAGGGAACTCCTGGATCACATACTTTTGAGTATGTGGGGAAATATGGATGTGTAAATCCTTACATCCTAGTGTAGGTTTTGATGTAGATGTATCTCAATCCATCGACCCTTCACTAAGTGTTTATGCTGTATCACAATCCTTTCGAGGAAATCCTTATACCGCATCAATGAGAGATAAACAAGAAATCTTTCGATGTCGAAGAGAGTACAGAATGCCACTGTGACTCTAATAGCGAAGTACCAGATTACCCTGGTGAGCTATAGTAGCATAGACACAAGATGTCCTGTATAGTTATCCTCATTCTGACTAAGGGAGATGAAGGTCATGAGAATCTGGCTCTTTCGATGACCTAGTATGATACCGAGGCGACTTAACAGTGGTTGGTTGGAGTATGAGTGGTATACCTCATCTCCGCAGGGCTTAAGGATGTTTGTAAAACATAATCAGCCACGTAGTATATCTGCTTAGGATGAACTACGAGATACTAGATTGATGTCACATTGCATAAGTACATATGTTCTTCATATTGCTTACATATTGATATTCTGTTGAATTACCTATCTGTTTTTGATTACCTTGAAGGCTTTTATTACTTATGATTGCTATCTAAAGCTTCTAGTGGAGAGTTATAACTCTCGCTGGGACAATTATTTAAAATTGTCTCACCCCGTAGACTTCAACTTTTTAGGTTGTCGTCGAAGATGGAGGAACCAGCCTACAGGTGACCAATCCCAACAGCAGGAGCATCAGGAGCAGCAGTGAATCTCAGGTAGAGATACTGACTGCTGAGTTTAGTTGTTAGATAGTCCTATGCCGTCTCTGTACTCTCAGGTCTTGGAGTTAGTGGTCTGAGATTTTGATTTGACTCTTGAGATTTTGTATCATGATGTATGTAATTACTCAAGAAGTAATTTGACAGAGATGTAAACAATTTATATCCTTCTATGGATGAAGTTTTATGGTTTCCAGATCTTGTTTCAAAAAGTTTTAATTTCCCGTGATTTTTGGTATTCCGCTGCTAATCGAATCGCTTCCGCTAAGTTTATATCGTGTTTATCTCGAGTTTTGGAGATCAGAGCCCACAATAACACTTATGACTTCACAAGCAAAGAGCGGTGCCTAGTCACACATCATTGCTACCGAAGTGAAAGTAGAAAGTTGGAGAACAACTTTCATCCTACAATCCGTGAATGGTGTTACATCGAATGTGTAATTCCTTTGTCACTGATATCCCGAATGAACTCGAGGCATGGAACAGTCATCCTATCAACGTTCATTCACTTTCTTGATCTCAGAGTAGATTGAAGGAGATATGTATGACATCAATATCACATACTGATTCACACATGCGTGCGCAAGCCTATCTCAATCCTACTCATCAAGTGGCCTTAGATATCAAACTCCCTCAGGAGGGACAAATCCCATATCTATCACTCACCCCTCAAAAGCCCCATGTGTCAAAGCCACCCAATCATCACCTTTATAACAACCCATGTTTCAGGACTGCATTTGATGATGTCAAAGTGTGCCCAATGACATGTGTTGAGTGTAGTGATTTCAGGTCAAAGAATCACACTCACCACCATCACTGTGAGTACTAACTGTGACTACCATGTCATGGTTCCATGTGTCAAACTCACGGTGGGTCTGTCCGGTACACTTGTTCTCTAACAAGTACCTATGTGTTTGGTTTGATATCTCTATATCATGACTAATGAGATTTTGTCATCAACCAACACCACAATCTAGTCTTGTGGGTCATTGTTGTCTATCTACCTTCCACAATGACATATGACTAGGGACAAAACAAGAATGTACAAACTCTTAGCATCCGTATGATCTCATCGTTCAGGTCCTTAACCTGAAAGCATACGTCATTGAGTACTGTCATTCTCTAGACATTCAATCTGTTCTATCACTATCTCATATGACTGAACCAGAAAGAATTGGAAGCTTGCCTTTGATGTATATCAAATCAATCTTAATGTATCCCACCAATCATCCCATGATTGGCTATCAGGGCATACTTTCCAACAAATAGTCATCATAATCATTAACCATCAAGAATATCAAAATAGGGAGAACCTCAATTATTCTGAAATCTTACTCAATAGGGACACAAAATCAAAGATCAATATCATAATTGCATTGCTTTCCTTCTAATATCAAAATAAGGGTGTAATTTGGAAATAAAGAAGCCAAATTGGGGACTCCAAGAGTTGTAGATTAGTAGGGAAAGATTGAGATTCATTTCCATGCTATTATTCAAAATAAATATTACCAAGAGGCATAGAAATCAATAGAGAAAAAGCCCTTGTATCAGGTCTTTCATCATGATTTTGAGAGTTCAAAAGCATAGTCATTTCAAGGCATAATCATGGTACATATCAACTAGTAAGAGAGTTTTATTTATTATATTTGATGTTTAATTGGCAATAGGGAAACATGAGCTTAATCAAATAGAGCCCTCATCAACCATGAGGTATAAGGTATAAATCCTACTTATTTCATCATATCGAGATTATTATAATTTTCCTCAAACATATAAGCATGTAGTCAAGATTTGGTAAAGTTGAGTTTACATGATCTGAGGGGTCATACAAGAGTTCTTAGCTTCAAGAGTAAATGTCATTAATCACAATCGAGTTTCTAATTAAAGTTAGATCATGACATCATCATATTAATCATTTTTACTAGTTCATTCAAATTTTAGTTTTTCCCATACATAAGATCCCCTTAATCCTGAGATCACATGATTAATTGTCATGAGAGAGGAAACACATGACAAAATGAGAAAACTCACTAATCATTATCTAATGGGTGGTTTAGGATAGTCATTAAATAAGAGATGAGATGCTAGAAGACTCTTTCAGATATGTTGAATTGGGTTATTTAACCTGCATAGAGGATATGTGATGTCTCTTATACCATTTGCCACAGAGTCATTTATTACCCAAATCCTCACTTCTAATGGCTAGATAGGAAAAGGTGAGAGGACTGGGGCATCAATTCCTAGAATGGATTACATAACATATGCATGATTAAAATAACAATCGACAACATAGAGACTAAGGTATGAAGAAACATGGCGTATCAAAAGAACTAAACTAGTACCTGACATAAGATCTTAGACTTCATATATCAAACCATATGAGTTCCATTTGTATGTAACTAGATACCATTAGAGTAAGAGTATCAAATTATCATGTAGGAACAGAAGCCATAACCATTATAATAGTGTCATGTGTACATGGTACCTAAAATCATATCATGGGTACACTTCAACACAATTGTGTTGATTACTCTATAAAAGACATAAAATATCAAGGTTAAGAGAACATATAGTTATTAGAAAAAACTTAAAGTGGTAACAATAAGGAAAATCAACATCACGAAGAGGCTTTCACATTAACAAGCAAGTGTGTTTTATACACATCTCCATTATACTAAACAACATTATATGCTCATTGATTAGCTTCCCAAGAAAGAGTCTATGAGGGGCATATGAGGCTAAAAGCCTAAATGTCATCCTATTTCTAAACGTGGGACCTAAAGACCAGAGTCAATGAGATAACCCTGTTTCAACATGCCTTGTGTCCTAACCTCGAGAATTCAGACAGGTGCAAAAGGTTTGTCTAATGAACAAATTAATTATGTTTCGAGGTTTGTTCATCATAATTTAATCAATATAAAACTTAGTAACCATAGTGAGCATGTAGCTCAATCAAGTAAATAAAGAAAAATATTTTAGATTACATACATACAAGCAATATTCAATACCGATAAAAGTGCACCTTGATCAATACACATGATTACTCCTTGATTTTGAAGACCATACATAAGCTTGGTAGTTGAGTCAACCAAGTAATCCTAAATAAGTGCAATAGAATTCACATCAGCAAGATTATGTTCATTAATCATAATCATGGTGATTGGATGAGTCACCTTGATCTAGGTATCAAACTTCCACTATTGATTTCAATATCTTAGACTAGGTCATGCATATTCATTATCATGTCACATTGTAGAACATGTATTCATTTATGACGTAGGGTGACACCTTACTGCCAACATAGTGAACTAGCATTAGGGTTTCAAGATCTTAAATAGAGAAATCAATATATTAAAGAAAGAAAAGCAACCTAGGCATCAACATAGTCAAACTAGTCATTCCATGCAAGATAGTCATCCTTAGAGTATAAGTTAAATAAATTAAGATTTTGTGTCATATAATAAAAATATTTTTTTGAAGTCATAATGTAGCATATATCATCATTAGACAAATATTCATACAAGATTATAGAGTTCGTTATTAACATGCAGACTAGATTGCATTCTAAGTCAAGATTAGGGCAACTAGGCACATTAGGGCACAAGAGTGACCCATTAGTCATTTAAGTGCAAAAATCATAGGATGTTACTAATTTTGAGTTCACATAAGAAATTGGGCATAATTAGAATAACATTATCTTTGTGTTTAGATCTAACATTAAAAGTACCCATAAAGTCACATTTAAAGTATCATAATTCATAAGATTACATTTAGGCATCATAGGGAGATCAAGTTTGATTCTTTGTTACACATCTAGCAAAGGTTACCAACCTAGAGAATTCATAGAGATTTGAAGAACCACCTTTCAACAAAATATAGCACAAAAAGATGATCTTTCGCACGGAAGCCCATTTTAGGTCATTTAAGCAATATTAGATCATAATAAGGCATAAAAATAAGCAAACTTCAAATCTTGATGCATCGGGCCGTTCAAGATACTAAGAATAGTTTAACATTAAATTTTAGGGCAGCTTCAACATGAAATGGCATAAAACATGTAGAAAGAGATCGAAGTTATCATTTCTAACTTGTAAGTGGAGCTACGAGTAAAATTAGGTCATGAAACTAGTCACATTGGATATATCTCATTCTCAAAATAGAAAATAAGATATTATATTCCCTATTTGGACAAAGGAATAAATAAATTTCATTTTTACAAGATTTGGAATAAAACTTAGGAAAAGGAGGTAGGGAGGTTACATTTATTGATGCTTTTGGGCTATGGATATGAGGCCCTATGGCAGCCGCCATACTCCCCCCACGTGCCACCTGATCAGGCCCTTTGTGGCTCAGGTCGGCATTGTTCGGAGGGACTGGGGGGTGTGGCCCACGAAAAGAGGGGGTGAGAGAGGAACCTAAAGGGCCATGTGTCAGCAGGTGATTCACCCGACCCTGTCCTGCCTAATAGAGAGAGAGCAATAGATATATGTAGAGGGTGCACCATTGGATCTCTGTCCACTATGGACCAACGACGATCCTATGACAACTGTAACCCCCTGCCTAGAGGCCAAACACACACTCAACGGCGTTGCACCACGCCACTGAGCTTGCTAGGGTTGGGGCCATGGTGGACTGGAGGGCTCCAAAGGCCATTGGAATTTGGCCAACTAGGTCCACTAGGTAGTTGCAGATTATCTGGTTGCAACTTGCGTTGAGGGGCCTTAAGGCAAAAAAGGTCAAGTGAAATTAGGGCACATAAGAGGGAGGAACCAAGAGAATAAGATTTGAAAAGAAAGAAGATGAAGGAAGGAAATGGATAGGAGGTTTAATTGAGCACAAGGTGGGGGGGTAGGTGGCTGATCCTAAAAGTGTGCCATCATTTGTGCAAGAGGAGGAAGATAAAGTTGGGGTCGTCAGACCAGGATTGGATCCACGACTTCTTGATCCGAGCCTCCCCATTGGCTGGGAGAATATATGAAGGATTGTTGATGTGTATAAGTCCAACTCGAGTTGTGTTTGTTTGGGAAATTTGAAATTTCACATCTCCCAAACTGTGACTTCAGATGAGGTGAAATTTTCACCACTAGTTCACAAATTTGTTTTTTTACTTATTATATTAAAATTTAAGACCCTAGATGATAATGTTGAGGGCAATCAGTGATGGAAATTCATTACCGTGTAATTATGCACGTAGCTATAGTCAATTAAGCATAAAGTGACATTTAATAAATTCCAATACATCAAGTGAGCATAAAGTGACTCAAAGTCATCCAATTGAGGGTGAGGGAGGTTATTGAATATGATGGAGCATCTAATGAGTCAAGATGTACATTGATTGAATGAGAGGGAAAATCAAAGTTATCACGGTTATCTATGTCAAATAGTTAGAACTTGAAACCTCATCTATCTTATGAAATTAAATGAGAATGAAGAGAAAATTGTTATTTTGTACAGTTATTGTAAAATGTGTTGCTTGTTTGACAAAAAACACTGGCCAAAGGTGCATGTACCTGTCAACTTCTCAAACATTATTGCCAACTAATTGGTTCACTTAAATGAATCTTGGTTCAACCTTAATCCATTAGTAAGATCAAGAAAATCATCTTGTTGGTGCTCAACAAAACATAATTTTCACCATAAAAGACACTTTCATATTTGATTTTTGGGTGTTGTTACTTAGTTTATGACATGATAGGGGTTTTCACTTGTCCATATTCGCTAAACGCAACAATATATCCATACATGATATTCATATATATATTAGGTTTCAATGTCTTACAATAATACTAATCAGAGTTCATATAAATACTCAGATTAGGGTTTCAATCAATAACAATTAAAATCAAATAAATATCTACAAAACTCACTCACTAATCAAACTTTAAGCATGTAATCCTAATATTACTCAATTATATAAAGGTTGAGATTTTCTAACCCTAGGCTTACCAATATATAAAAATAGTGTCATAACAATAGTTGGGGACACCTTTACTTTTTTTCTTGAGGTATACACTTGTTATAGTCAAACTATCACAAGACATCAAAACATGTAGCACACAATAAGTTTTGAATTTGAGTTTAGTATCTTTTAATTACAATAAATATGGGCATGTATACACATATGAGTATGTATGGTTATGTCTTGTAGGAGTTTGACAAAGAGAAAACTCGTTGAAGATGCTTAATGTAGCTTGCGAGGGTTGTCTCAATTATTGTGTAAGGAATTGTCAGATACAAATTAACTATTATCTAGCTAAAATTGATATATTGCAATACACATTTTGTATATGAATTACTATAGTGGTACATGACATTGAGTCTGCATTGTGTTTAGATATTACGAATGGATGTTTGTTTGTGTTCATTGTGTGCAATATATGTGTTTATTATGTTTAGGTACATGTTTGGAATGTTTTTACATATTTATGAGTTGTGCAAGCCATTATATTTAGTCTTTTAAAAAATACACATGATTTTACATTGTATAAAAGAGGCCTAATGCATCACTTACTGGAAAAATCAATTATCTCCTATTATAACCAAAGATTTTTAGTTGTGTATTGCCCAAAGACGTTATCATTCTTGTGCTAGCTATGGGGGGTCAACTAATATGAATGTGGAGTGGGGTTTCTAAACACCAAAAACACTTCTTTAGTATGTGTATTAATAAAATCTCATATCTATACTTGAAGGTTGCTTGAACTCTATAGATGAACGGATGTTCGCAATGCCTAGTCGGTGGATTCTCTTTGGGAATTAATTGAAAAAGTTGTTCTTTTTGTTAAGATAACTACCATAGACCCCATGTGATGTAAAAGGAGGTAAGAATGTAAAGAGAAGCTCCATAGACGATTGCATGCATTTGGCTATATGATTATTCTCTTTATCTGAGGCCCATCCCATTCAACGGATTGAATTAAGGCTCATAACAATCCCCTTGTAAGTGGTGAGAAGGCACGTGGGATGTAGGATCAATGTAAATATGGTAAGTAGAGTGGTCATGATTTTCCAGATTATGGGTTTGAGTTATATGAGTGTAGTAATGAAGGCGAGTGCCCATGGTTGGGTGGTAGAGTGAGTTGATACTATTGTTGATGGTCGATGAAGGTGATGGAACACAATAATATTTGAAGCGATTTTCACAGATTCTATTAAAATGCTCAAGCCTATATTGAGCGAGAAAAGAAAATTTATATTCCACTTTAAGATTGACTTGTTTTCAATTTTCTCACAACTAAGTTCACTTTGGAAGGCCTCATTTGTTAGAATATGGAAACATGATTCCATCCTTATAAAAGCACCTATGTTTTCCGGATTCTAGATAATCTAGAAACATGGAACTCCGACATTTATACTCAATTTGCTATTCTTTTATAGTCTAAGATTTACAAATGGTTGGATTCCTTGCCTGTGGAAGAACTTCACTATGTAATGGAATACATTTTTAGTCTTATAAAAACGGTTGAAAAAGATCAACCTGACTAATATAAAATAGTTGAACAAAGCAGCCTGCATAATCAGCAACTCGAGCACGACATTCTGAATTGGACCATGATTGGGGCACCTCCGCATCTCTCGCCAGTCGCCCCCATAGTTTTATACTAAAAAAAATCTTGATAATGCTCGTGATCAGAGATTGTGAATATTTAGACTGCCATTGACTATCGCTGACCAATAGCACTCACTCGGCTGAACTCTGATTATATGGGAAACTTCAATCGCCCAGCATCTATCATGGGAAAAAAAGGGATCTACCATGGAGATTCAAAACCAAATGGTGGTGGTATGCGAATGCAGGGTTCTAAATGGGGCATTAAACCCCGGATTTCTCCTCCGTCTACCTCTGCCGTCCCCGTCGAGGCATTGTATCCCATCGTCACGGCGTCCCACTCCCACGCCAGTTGCCTCCTCCTCGGTACTCTATCCATTCCCGTCCCTCCCCATATATTAATTCGATCCCTTCCCCGCCTTGCCAAGTCATTGCGTATCGACCTCCTCTCCTCTCTCTCTCTCTCCGTCCATCTCCTGCGATCCAACCCGAAGCGGTCCGTGTCTGCTTCCAAGTAGCAACAAAGTCGCTGTTCACGTCCAATTCCCGCGCTACCCAACCCGGTCCTAGCAATGGGTACCGCCGGCTCCAAAGGCTCTCCTGCGCCCACCTACTGCAACGGCGACGGACCCGACGCCGGCGACGAAGGCAAAGGAACGGCCCAGCTTTACGTTTCGATCAAGCTTGAGGGCGGTGCCGCTGCCGCTGCCGAGCTCGTTCCTCATGTCTTCGGGTCCGTGCCCATGATTGGCTCATGGGACTCCGCTCAATCAGTAAGTTTTTGGGAACTCGGGTGGGAACGGGAGTGGAGAAGCAAGGGAGTGTTTAGTCCGGGCAGGGTGTAAAAATGGAACCTTTTATTCAATTTCCGTGTTTTCTCTACTGCAGTTGGCCATGGAGCGGGAGTCGGCCTCGACTTGGGAACTCAGCTTCGTCGCCCCCGCTAATCACGGTGGGTTGTCCGTGCGAAAACAGTCCATTTTCTTGCTTCATTATAGAAATCGTACCCATATTCTCGATCTGTTTCTAATGTTATTCCCTTGCCTCCGGTGGGCAGAGTCCTTGGACTTCAAGTTCCTCCTGAAGCCCAAAGAATCCGACGTGGACGCTGGTGATGCGCCGTGCGTGGTAGAGGAGGGCCCCGTAAGGCTGCTCCAGGGTGGGAAGCTGGAGGAGGATGCTCACTCTGCGCTATTCCGGGTCGGAGGGGAGGCGATTGAGTACAAGGTTTTCATCAGCGCCGACATGGTATCCCCGTTCGATCTTGCCGCCAGTTGGAGGGCATACCAGGACAACCTTCTGCCCTCCACCGTCCGGGGTATCCCTGATATTAGTATCAACGATGCGCCTGACATGGAAATGGACTCATCCGAGGTCAGTCTCCATTAACTAGAACGTCAGTGCTACTAGCGCCGGCTATATACATGAAACATTTACAAGCAATTGTGATTGAACTTAGAAATGTGAACTGAAAATTGAATAGTCAGTAGCATGTGAACAAAACACTCAAAATTGACCAATAACCAACTTCATTACCATTTTATACTATCTTTCTGTAAAGATGTCCGGGAAGCTGCTCTCAATAAAGATGTAGGGTCTGTCGATTGAGCTTACAAGCAGGCTAGGTCACGGATTTGACATTTAGATAATGATGCAGAGATCCCTCTTTATGATCATCAGCACAGTCAACAACAGAAAATTAGTCGATCGCCAGATGATCATTTTCCTTAAAGGTTACCGCTCTACCTGACATGTCTTTAAGGCACCAGATAATTTGACATGGATCATATAAGCTTACTGAGACTTGTACATCAACTGACTCACTCTCCAAGCAACAATGAGAAACGAGAATTCCCCAATAGGGCTTCATAGATCCTGATTGGGGTATATCTGTGGACTCTAATTATGTACTAATTGAACTTTCAGATCCAACTGTACAAACATTGGCTTGCATTGCATCCAACCATGCCTGTTTCTTATAGAACGTCTAAAAGATCCTTCCTCTATGAGAGTTCTAAACCATAGTTAGATTGAAAAACCTTATGCTGAAGATACTGTTCATGAAACTAAGACATTCTGCTATAACCCGCGTCAAAATTTATTGGAACTAGCTATAATATGTGTATCACTGTCGATGTGAAGGATACCATCAATGCACACAAGCAAAATCTTCGTGCCAAGGATCTATGCGTGCTATACAGTGAGTGGTCAACCATAATCCGAGTAAGAGCAGAGCTCTCTATAACTTTGCTGGGCTTATCAATTCCTGCTCTTGGGCCCTTCAGCCAACATGCCACTTTTACACCATACATAAACTTTCTGGACCCAACTTTTACACCATTTATAAACTTTCTGGACCCCCATGTGAGGAACCAATGTGCACATAAAGTTAGTATCATCTAACAATATACTCACTAGTAGTCAAATAGTTTACTATCTATAATTAGCAATTATGGAGAGAAACATGCGCATAGAATCAAGCCAAGTAACATGAGAGGTCTAAGACTGTAATTTATAAGCTTGAGTGTATTCTTCAGCAATCTCATCGCTAAATGGTGATAATCGGTCAAGCACAAGAGCTGTCTTGCATAATTGCATTGTTCCCTTCCACAAGGTAACAATCTCACATTTCTTTCCATGTCTGTAAACTTACACAGGGTTTGGTGGAGAATACATTAGAATGATCTTGAAGATTATCATTATCAAGAGATTGACATCATCATCATCATCATCTAAGCCTCAGTCCCAACTATGTTGGGTCGGCTACATGGATTCTTCATTTCCATTCAACTCTATCATGGGTCATATTCTAGTCGAGATGTAGAGATTCAAAATCTCTCTTTATAAGCTCATCCCATGTTAATTTAGATCTTCTTCTTCTTCTATCAATTATGCTTTGACTCAATAGCATTGCTTCGTATAGGCGCATTAGTTGGTCTGCATTGCACATGTCCATACCATCTGAGTCGGCCCTCATGCAACTTGTCCTCAATGCTCGCCACCCCACTTTATTCCTGATATAGTCATTTTTCAAGCGATCTTTTACTGTCTTCCCACACATCCATCTCAGCATACGCATTTCAGCCGCGTTCATCTTGTTAAGACATTGTTTCTTCACCGCCCAACATTCACTCCCATAGAGCATGGATGGCCGTAAGCCGTTCTATAGAACTTACTTTTTAACCTGAGAGAATCTTCCGATGACATAATACTCCTTGCACTCCTCCATTTCAACCATCCTGCAATGATCCTGTGACCAACATCATTTTGGACATCCCTATCTATTTGAATAATAGAATCCAAGTAACAAAATTTATCACCTTTTGATATACCTACTCCTTCCAACTTGGTTCCACCATTCACACCGTGAGATTGGCTGAAATTGCAATGCATATACTCTGTTTTGCTCCTATGAAATCACCAATCCAATTGATTCCAATGCCTTTCTCCAAAGTTCAACTTTATCATTCAATCCATCTTTACTTTCGTCATTCAATAGAATATCATCAACAAATAACATACACCATAGAATATCATCCTGAACATTCTTTGTCAACTCATCCATAACAAGAACGAACAAATATGGGCTGAGTGTGGATCCTTGGTGTACCCCAACTGTGATAGGAAAACTTGGTGTTTCTCCTTCAGGAGTCTTCACACTTGCAGTAGAGCTATCATACATGTCTTTAATCAAGTCAATGTATTGGATTGACACACCCTTTTTCTTCAAAACCATTCATGACACTTCCTTGAGTACTCGATAATAAGCCTTTTCCAACTCAATAAACACCATATGAAGATCTCTTTTGCTTTCTGTATCCTTCTCCACAAGCCTCTTCATCAGAAAGACAACATATGTTGTTGATCTTCTAGGCATAAAACCAAATTAATTGTTTGATATTTGCGTTATAGATCTTAGCCTCTGCTCAATAATCCTCTCCCAAAGCTTCATTATATGACTCATCAACTTGATACCTATGTAGTTTGCGCAACTCTGACATCACCTTTGTTCTTGCAGTGGGGACTATAGTACTATTTCTCCACTCATCCGACATCTTCTTGGTCTTCATGATCTTGTTGAAGAACTTTGTTAACCACTTAACTCCTTCATCTCCCATACTCTTCCATACATCAATGAGAATACTGTCTGGTCTGCATGCCTTTATTATTTTCATCTTTTTCAAAGCATTCTTGACCTCAAATAGCAAAACTTGTCGTGTGTAAATGATATCTCTTGTATTCATGTCTTATGAGTCTCTAACATTATTTGCAGTATCTTCATTGAAAAGCTTATGAAATTTTTTTCTCTATTGGTTCTTGATATCATCGTCCTTCATAACACTCTACCATCTTCATTCTTGATGCATTTTACTCAACTCAAGTCTCTTCTTTTCCTTTCTCATATACGAGTCATTTTAGATATATCTTTTTCCCCTTCTCTTATGTCCAACTTCTTATAAATATCATCAAAGTATCTAGACCTTGCCTCCTGAACAACCTTTTTAGCTTCTTTGCTTGCTTGTATCTCTGGAGATTTGGCCAAGCTCCTATAGATCTCCCTTTTCAGTTTAATAGCCTTTTGTACTTCATCATTCCACCACCAAATCTCTTTCTGTGGAGGCCCTCAACCTTTGGACTCCCCCAAAACCTCTTTGGCAATTTTTGTTATGTAGGATCTCATGTTATGCCACATAGTGTTAATATCAGATTCCAAGTTTCAAGTTCCCTCCTTGATGAGTTTATCATGAAAAATCAATTTCTTTTATCCTTTAAGATTCCACCACTTGATCCTGTTATCTTGGTTTCTATTATGCTTGCCTCTTTATTGATCTTCATGTTAATATCCAAAACCACCCAACCTATGCTGGGTCGTGAGTTCTTCGCCTGGAATCACTTTACAATCCTTGCATATTTTATGATCCACCCGTCTCGTAAGGAGGTAATCAAATTGGCTACAATTGTGCCCACTCTTGAAAATAGTCTTATGAGATTCTCTTTTCTTGACATGGGTGTTTGCCAAAATCATATCATATGCAACTGCAAAATCTAATATCCTCTCTCCGTTTTTGCTGCCATATCCAAAACCACTATGAACTCTCTCATATCCAACATTGCTACTCCCCACATGGCCATTTGAATCACTCCCAATAATGATCTCCTCTGTCAGTATTCCCTGCATCAATTCATCCATGCATGGAAAAAAAGGCGCGCCCTGAGGCGTTAGAGGCGTACGCCTCGAGGCGAGGCGCACCCTAGGGCGCCTTGAGGCGTTAGAGGCGTACGCCTCGAGGCGAGGCGCACCCCAGGGCGCCTTGAGGCGAGGCGCACCCCAGGGCGCCTTGAGGCTTAAGCCTCACCTATGATCCAAGAGGCGGACGCCTCATTTTTTGCAAGGCGCAAAAAGGCGCAAGAGGCGTTGAGGCGCAAGTGAGACGCTAGCCTCAAGCTGCAACCCAAAATACTAATTTCCTGGTTCATTTTAACTACATATGGGCCTGGCCCAATGGGTTTTCCATTAGCCCATTTGATTCAAACGAAAAAAAACAAATTGTGGTTAAAATACTACTGTTTGGGTACAACTTGTACTGCTTTTATTTTCCAGCTGTTAAATTTAGATTATAAACAGGTAGTGTAATGTGATTTTGTTATGTAGTTGTCCAATTGTATTAACTTACATTGTATATATATTTTCTTATATATATAAACATATTAATACATATAAATATATATAAATATAGGGACACCTCAGTACATTTTGAGGCTTACGCCTCGACCGCCTCGAGGCTTACGCCTCGCCTCGCCAAGACAAAAACGCCTCGTTACGCCTCACGCCTTTTTCAACCTTGCATCCATGTCATCCAACAAATCCTTCTTAGCTTCCTTGCTAAGGCCAAATTGGCTTATTTTACTCAGATTCTGGGATATTACAATTCTGCCCACCTTAAATATATTTTGTCCTCGAAATTTTCACAAACTACCCACCTCAAAATTTTACTTATTCTTAGATTGTGATACACATACATTGCAAAAACACTTCCATCTAACTCAAGCTATGGTTTGGACTAGGTCATACCTTCTTCATTAACTTCACTGAATCCTTAATAAGCGCTAATAATGTTAAAAATATTTCCCCCAAGAACAACCTTGATAGCTATGATTCTATTACCCATCCTTGTGATCTTGACAACATCATCCTTCAACATCTTTTCAACAATAATACCTATGCTATTTCTATGTTTATAAATACCAATATACCAGATTTTGTATCCTGTGTCTCCAATCTCTCTACAACGTTTCCCTGTCCACTTGGTTTCCTACTAGCAAGCTATATTGACTTTTCTTCTCATCACGGTATCCACTATCTCCAAAGATTTTCATGTCAAAGAGTCAATATTCTAAGATCCAACTCTAATCCTCTTTTGTTGAACTTGTTTCTTTACCTGCCTTCGTCGAAAATGTTGCCTTTGCACATCTTTCACTGCATCCGGGCAATTATGCAGCGGGACTAGCTTCTTTACCCACACATGTCTAAGATGTGGAAACCCTTGCACATTTTTCACTACATACTGGCAATGATGCAGTAGAACTAGCTTCTTTACCCACACCTGTCCAAGAGTGGAAACCCTTGTTTATCCTTCAGCACAGCCGGGCGACGCTATGTCGAAACTCCTTGCGTATTTATCACTGCACTCGGGTGCTGATGCAGCGTGTCGCTGGATAGGGACGCTCCAACAAATTTTTTATAAGGATCCATGTCAAAGAAAGAGTGACCGTTTTTATAGCTGGCTGTCAACCTATCACCAACCCTCCTCCTTTACCTTGGCTTTGGACCGGCTACATTTGCACAAAATGTAAGAAAATATAGGCGGAGTTTATCATTATCAAGAGATGATGTATGTAAATGACTATAGGAATATAGAGATGTAGGACATGCTTGTATAGTAGTAGTGGGGAACTCCCTCAAAAAACATACTGTAACCCAATAACTTATTGTAATGGTGTTCAAGTCGCATGATTCCGCAAAGTATGAGAATACTCGAGGGAAATCAGCGCTGCCCATGATATGTCCAAACCTGTGAAGCCGATCCCGTCTGATCCTGAAAAAAAGGTTCCAGGTTCTAGTTTTGACAATTCATGTCGATTTCGGGTTTAGACAAACAGACCAAAATTGGGGTCTGGTCGGTTCCTGATTTAATTTTCACAATCTGTTCTAGGGTTGGACAAATTTGGGTCGAGATTGTTTCGAATTTAACTAGTAAAAATATCTAGATAGTGCAGAACTATAATTTTGACACCTAGTTTACAGGTTCTAATATGGCGAATTTAGGTTGGTTTTGAGTTGAATAGATCGATCGAAATCTTGGTCTGGGTTGGTTCTGGATTCTAATTTTAACAATATTGACTTGGTTGCTGGTCAGACATAGTGACGAAAATCTGAGTTTGCGTTAGTTCTGGGTCTGAATGTCAGAAAATCTGACAGCCTTTTCTGACTCGAAACCAGCCCGAACCCGGGATGTTGACAGCCCAAGGGAAACACAGTTGATAACCCTTGGATACAACTTGTTAGAGAGGATATGGATTACCGAAACACACCTCATGGCCAAAAGGGTAAAAGGAAAGGAATGTGGGAACCTTTCATCCAATTAATTGGAAATCCTATTGATTTAAAGTCCAATGATAATGATTAAGGACTACCTCAACCCAAAAAACATTGTGGACAATGCATTTAAATCATAATAATGCGCACAACATCTAGTAAATGACTGAACTTCCTCTTTGCCATGACTTTTGCTAAGGAGCTTTAATATTAGATGTCTATTGGAATACATTTGGTAAAATCCTTGCCAAATTCTAAACCAAGAAGAGTTTTAAGCAGTTTCTTAGCCTCCTCAATACGCTGAGGGATATAAACACCAACAAGATAAATATTTTCAGCTTGGACGTAAAAGAAATCAATCAAATTTGAGTTATCCGGTGCTTCAGTCACCTCTTCTTGGATACTATACCAATTTCAAAACAGCAATAAACAACTCAGATTTCATCGCGCCCTTGCCTTTCCTCGATGAAGAGCTCCTTCACTTTACCATGCACTCGTCATCCAATTCCTTTATTCTCATTTCCAGTATACAATTTCTACCTTCTCCTCCTTCTTTGTTCACTCCTTTCATCTCCCCTCTACCCTTAATATTCCAAGCGAATGCAACCCCTCCACTCTCTTTGTCTACTAGGCCTCTTCCAATCTAATAAGCACAAACATGGACATAGGCACATGCGTAGGACATAATGATTTTTAAAAAATATAGGACACAAACATACAAATTATTATCTATATTTTGACAGACACGAATAAACATGCACAAAGATCGAAATAACGTCAATAATGAATTTGAAAATCAATAACAGACAATTAGGCATCCAAATCGACCAGACTGGTTTCCTATTTTAAACTACAAGCACAGAGAAAGACCATTATCATACACACATTATATTCAACGTTTCACATGTACATTCAAATACATAATGCAACACCAACATTAAACAAATGATTGAAATGAATCAATAGCATATATATAAAATGCTTAAATGTTATCTTCTTGCAACAAAACACTATGAGCTTTGAAAGATCATGAAGAAGTATAGGCATATTCACAATAATCGGCGTTTTTTTTTCAAAAAAAGCGTTTAAAACACGAATTATTCAGGCCCCGTATGCAGGGGCGGAGCCAGGGGGCAAGCATGGGCCATGGCCCCCCCCAAAAAAATAAAATTTTAGTATATATATGTATATATATACATATGTCTATGATATGGTATAATAATATATATAACTACAATGTGTATACAACACTAAGTTTACAGTTGGTTCAACGGCTAGTGGAGCTTCTCCCTTGGATGATGTCGCGGGTTCGATACCCCATGAGCACATATGTGTTTTATTTTTCCAATAAATGTGCAAACGATGTGTTTATATTACGGTTATAATACAAACTCATCAACATGTGAACGTAGTGCAGTGGCTTCAGTTGGTGTTTACTTTCAAAGGGTCTTTGGATCAATTCTTGGTGGGTAGTACTATTATTTTGGCCCCCCCACATATCAAGGTCTGGCTCCGCCCCTGCCCGTATGTTATGGCCGTATTATACTGGCAGCCGAATAAAACGTACTATGCGGGTTTTAAACGGGTTTTAAACACGTATTTCGTATTAAACGCGTTTTTGAGGTTTTGTTTTGCGTTTTAAACAGTGAGATACGACAAGGTATTGCTTTCTCGCCTTTGCTCCGATTTTTTCCCCCGCTCAACAGAAACCCCCGCAAACCCTCACAAACCCCCGCAAATCCCCGCAAACCCCCGACCTTGAGCTGCGAGTCTGCGACCCAGCCATCGTACAAAATTTTGATCGAAATTGCAAAATTTCGACCGAAATTTCCGATTTTTTTTCAATCGGACATCGAAACGCATGTATGCAGAGAATGGGACGTCATTTCGCAGAAATTTCGCACTTAGGTGCGAAATTTCGCAAAACAATGCAAATTTCACCCAGTTTGGGGCATAATTTCGCAAAATGACACAAAATTTCGATAGAAATTTCGAGATATTTGTTCCTAAGACTGCTGCCACTACATGTTAGGTATTTTGGCGATTCTCTTTGTATCTTTTGCTTATAGAGGCTATTTTCTTTGATTCTAAGGTACGTTTCCCCTATCCCTAGCCCATGTATACCTCTTTCTATGTTTACACTCTTCTAAAAGGTGTGAAGAGATACTATGAAAAATAAAAAAGTTCTAAGTGTTGTTGCTACATGTTAGGTATTTTGGCGATTCTCTTTCGAAAATCACATGAACTACAAACAAACTTGAGGATCTATGAAATAATAGTATTAAGTCTGCAATTCTACAATAAATTTGTTATTATTACACATATTTATACATAAAATGACTTAAAAATAATGGATTTTCTTTGATCTATGTATACATGACCCATGTAACCTAACTTAATTTTAACACTAGACTTATATAAGTTATAACATGTAACAATTGTAAGTTTTAAGGTCTAAGTGGTAAATTGTGGGTTTGTAAGCTGTTTACAGTCTAACAGACTTGACAACTCTGTTCATTTGTGCACTCACTCATCAAGACATGGATCCCACCCTAACCTCTAAACATTTAGATTTATTATATAATCTAGTGTGTTTATGTCTAGACTTTGTGTTTGCAGAATTTCAAAGCTGAATTCCTTCATTTTGCCATCGAAATTGCCATCGAAATTCTGTCGAAATTGTTCAGCTTCCTTCACTTACAAATGTGGGAGACCCCCCATATCCAATATGAAATATTATTGCATATTTGAGTAGATCTTGGCGTTTAGATCATCCTGGTAAATTTTCATGATTTAATTCGCTTATTTGGTCGTCGAAATCGTTAGGGCCGTAAATATCGAAATTTAGTGCAAAATTTCGAAAAATTTCTATTTCTGGGCCATCGGACACGGCATCGAAATCGGACATTTAATTCTATGGACCCAGCGCTGACGCCGCGCAACGACGACGACCAAAAGAAGCCACTCGACGACGACCACAGTAGGTCACGCCGGCCTCCAGGAGCTTCTTCGACGACACCTGTGGAGCATCGTGGACTGGCGGCTGGAGCTCCTCGTCTTCTCTCTTGGCGGCGGCTTCTTCGTCCAGGCGTGAGGTAGGTCCACTGATCCTTCATTTCTTTCTTCGTTTACTTCTTCGGTTCTTCCTTCCCTTCGTCACCTATTCCTCAAACTTCCTTTTCCCTTTGTTTGTCCCCTATTCCCCTTTTTCGTCTTGCCCTCTTCCACCTGTATCGCTCCATTTACAGGAGCTTCTTCTCTTGGCTGATTGCCTCCTTTCCCCTGTCCGATGCTCATCATCAACGCCAAGTTCCTCCTCACGTCACCCTCTAACCCCCACACCACTTTCAACCCTCCTTCCTCCCCATTGTCTACAATTGCAGCTCCCCTAATCCCCTAGCTCGTCACTCTCTAACCCCAACAAACCACCTGCTTCTTTCTCCATCACTTGTGACTCTGTCGTCCATAATCCCAGCCCCTTACTACTTCACAGTCCACCCAGTTTGCACTCTTTCTTCCTGCTGCTTATTGCCCTTCTCTTATTTTTCTTCTTGTTGATTTGTTGCAGCTCAAGAGGCTGCTATCATTGCAGGTGTGACACAAATCACACACCATCTGCCAATTTCGTCCTATACCTGATCAACCAAAGAGAAGGTGAGTCCATTCACTGACTACCTTGCTGTCCGCTATTACTGGATCATGAATTATTATGTTCTGGTTGAAATATATGTGTTAGATATATACAATCACTAAATAAATGTTATTTGATGAACGTGAGATTCAATCTAATTGCAAGATGCACGTAGCAAACTAGCACTCTGCAGTCTAATTAATATTTGGTTGGTTATTTTATTAGGATCCACATGCCAAGAGGCAAAGATCCTATTTGGGAGCATGTGGAACAAACTGCTGATGGCAAAAACAAGTGTAAATTTTGTCATGAAGTTTTTAGTGCAGGGATCACACGTCTGTGCTTTCACTTTGGCAAGTATCCCAGAAAGGATATTAGACCTTGCCCTTCTATGCCAGACGATGTGGGAGCCATGGCTTTTCAATCAATTGAGGAGTTGAATGCCAAGTCAAAAAAACAGAAGGTGATAGATTTCTGGTGAGCAGCTAGTTCTCAAAGTTCTAGCCCGGCAGGTGGGTCTACAATTGTAGATGTTGTTGATGTTGATAGGTACAAGAAAGATATGTTTGGTCAACAAACTTTATATCGAGTGGTGAAGGGGAGAAGAAGGAAGCGGATAAAGCTATCCTGAAGTTTTTAGTTTCTAGTAATATTGCATTCAATGTTCTTAGAACTCCTGATTTAAGGAGGCTTGTGCTGCTATTGCAAATGCAGGTCCTGGTTATGAACCACCTAGCAGTGAAATAGCTAGGACACGCCTTCTAGATGAGGTGAAGGGTGAGGTGGATGCATATGTCAGCTTAGTGAAAGAGAGTTGGCAATTTTCTGGTTGTACAGTCATGTCTGACGGGTGGAAAGACGTGCAGAGTAGATCTCATTTGAACTTGTTGGTTCAAAACCCAAAAGGGGTGATGTTCTATAAATCTTTATGCACATACGGTCATTCTAAAGACGGGCCCTATATATTTGATTTCATCTCATCATGTATTGAGGAGATTGGTGTCCAAAATGTTGTGCAATTTGTGTCTGAAAATGCAAGTAACTATAGTAGTGCAGGAGCATTGTTAGAAGTGAAATATTCTCAAATCTTCAAAACAAATTGCGCAACACATGGCATGAATTTAATTTTAGGGGACCTTGGTGGTCTTCCTACTATTTCTCCTGTTCTTGATAATGCCAAGAAGATTGTAAAATTCATGTACAAGTATCAACATGTCTTGGATTTGATGAGAAAACACACAGAGGGTAGAGAATTGAAGAAACCTGGTGCCACTCGCTTTGCTACTTATTTTTTGTGCTTGCAATCTGTACTTGCACAAGAGTAGGGTTTGAGGTTCATGGTTGTATCCCCCAGTTGGAGAGATTTGCCACAATCCAAGAGTGATGATGGAATTGAAATATGTGACACTATTCAAGATAATCATTTTTGGGAGTCTGGAAGGAAGGTCATTCGTGTTGTAGAGCCATTAGTCAGAATTCTAAGAATGGTGGATAGTGAACGTTCTACCATTGGATACATTTATGAAGGATTGGATAGAGCAAAAAAGGCAATAAAAGACATCTTTGAGGGAGTTGCAGATAAATACATGCCCTTCTGGAAGATAATTGATTATAGATGGGATAGAAACTTGCATAATCCCCTTCAAGCTGATGCTGCTTACTTGAATCCTCTATTGCACTATCAAAAGAGAGTCACAATGGATGCTGAGGTAAAACCAGGTGTTGAAACTGTTGTGATGAAGATGGTGCCTAATGCGAGTACTAGAATTTTGATATGAGCTTCGTGATTATCATGCCAAGTCTGCTCAGATCTTCTCTCCTTTGGCGATTGATTGTCTTACTACTACTCACTCAAGTAAGACTCAAACATCCCTTTGATTTACTTCTTAATGCTAATTCTTAATGTTTTAGTATGAGCATGAGTGGTTGACCAATTTTGTTTCATTTTGTAAGGAGTTTGGTGGGATATGTGGGGTGGAAACCTCAGCTCCTTGCAAAAGTTGGCCATTAGAATCTTAGGCCAACCTTGTAGTGCTTCTCCTTGTGAGCGCAATTGGAGTGCTTTTGATGCTGCACATACCAAAAAGTGCAATCGCCTTGATCTAGAAAGGTTGGAAACATTGGTCTTCATTAGGATGAATTCACAGTTGATGAAGACTACTGCTGTAAAGGAGGAAGAAGACACATTGCCTATAGAGTTGGAGAAGATAGATGCTTTTGTAGCTGACATCAGTGATGGTTCTTCAAATACAGATGATGATGAACCAACTCAAGTTGTGGAAGTACGAGATAACCACCAAGCTGAGAATGTGACTACCACAACTAAAAAAAATGTTGAATTTGATTCAGACTCCGTCAACTTTGATTTTCTGTCTCAGTGATGTAGTAGACTCAAAAACTTTTTTAGTGTGTGATGTTAATGTAATAGACTAGTATTCCTTGGTCCTAAGTTGTCTTCTTTTTTGTAAGCTAAGATGTGGCAAACTTTGATTTTCATATGTAGCACCTTAATTTGCACTCAATATCTCAAGTTTCTTGCCTAATTTATATATTCTTACAAACCTGTATATATACATATTATATATATACATCCGTTTTTTTCCCGACTTTTTCCTGAATAGTTGACCATACTTTTACCGTACGTTGACCTTTTTTAGCCGAATTTTCCGCATATTTCCCGAATTCCAAATTTTCAACTTGACCGTACGTATCCCGAATACCAAATTTGTGACTATGAGTATAGGGACAGTGGGTAAAATTACAGTTGGTGGACGGCTAACGGAGGAAGAAGAGGAAATGAGGAAACAAATATTTTCAAAGAATCAATGTTAAAAAATAAAAAAAAGAATTCTGAAGTATAAAATTCAAATCAAGACGGTAAATGTACTGTTGGTGGACGACCTTAGTAGTAAAGGAGGATACAAAAGCGGAGGACGGAAAGGAGAAAACATGCTGCTACCTGCTGGTGGTACCGTGGTAGTGTGATGGTGGTGAAATAGGAGAATGAGGACACATACAGTAGGAGGGAGGAAAAGAAGAGGATTGGGAGGACGAGTGGCGCTGCTGCTTGCTAGTGGTGGGACTGTGGTGTTGGTGGTGATAGAGGACTGGGATGAAGACATGTATAGAAGGTGGAAGAAGAAGAGGGGAAAGAGACATGCTGGTGATGGTATGGTGGCAGTGGCGGAGGATCACAACATGAGAATCGGGAGACACATAGCAGGAGGAAGTGGATGAAAGAAAGGGCATCATACTAAAGCAATTAGTGGCGGAAGAGGAGGGGGAGGGGAGAAGACTTGTATAGGAGGTGGAGATTGAGGAATAAGAGGAGGGGGGCAGCATACTAAAGCAGCAAGCAAGAATTGGGAGAGGAGGTGGAGGAGACCTATAGGGGAGGTGAAAGAACGATAAGAGAACTTATATCTTCTTCCAAGCGACAATGGCTCCAAGCAGCTGCAAGCTGCAGCTCCAAGTAGATTCAAGCAGCTCCTCTTTGTGACTACAAATATCTGATGCTCCAATCTGTGGTTGCTCTTGTGCCATGTGTTACTGTTGCTATGGTAAAGTGGAATGCGATGACGTCTATTGGTGGAGCACCTAGTAGTGGCAGCAGACCTTCTTGAGGATGAATATGGACTTTCAAGAGATAAGGAAGGGGAGGAGGCGTCATTTCCTGCATGGCGTGGGGATGATAACCAGAGAGGTTGTCTTCACCATGACGTGATGAAGACGTAAGCTTTGGTGAAGACGTTGGACATGAGAGTGATAGTGAACACACTACAGTGTTCCTGAAGGGGAAACTTCAAGGATAGACGACTGTTGTGCCTTCACGATGTGGTCCTCTCCTCGAGACTACATCTGACGCTCTAATACTGTGTTAACAATATAAATATAGAGAAATAACTTGTGTTTATTATGAGCAGAGGCACACCTTTATATTGAACTAAGGGTTGCGGCCAATAACCCATTTCCACGTTGTGGGACTATATACAAGTAACAAACATGTACATTCATGTACAACACCTTCATTTAATACCAATTCTCGCAAAGGCATATAGTTGCACATGTTGGTGAAATTTGGGTGAGATCCGAAATAAAAAAATTGGGGCCAGGGTGCGCGTGGATTTCACGTGAACTGATACGGTATCCAAAAAATATTGTGACATTTGTGCTCGGCTCCAGTGCACGTTCGTGAACTCTGGGCAAAACTTGGAATATTGGAATATGGGTCCGTGGGTGCGTGGATGTCATAGTAACTAATGTAAAATCCAAAAATCCTGAGATGTTATACATGATTTCATATGGGAGAAGCCCCAAGCTACACACGTTGCTAAAGCTGCTGCTATAGTAAAATCATAGGGAGCCTCTTTGCCGTGAGAGCTCATGCTCCCACCTCACTCTGACCTTCAAATTTCTAGGGCATGAAGAGGAGTTAGGAGCGCTGCCTTAGAGACCCAGATTCAAGGGATACATCCCTTTAAATTTGCTCCAAGAGGGGAGTGAAACAGTCACGGTTGGCAGCCTGCTGCTGTTAACATCAAATCACAACATGTTTAGGCACCTCCAGTTAATCTCTAGGCCCTTTCCTCTACTTCCCATGACTGCTAAGGTCCCCAAGGATGAGAGGAAGATGGTAGTTAGGCCACTTGGTTGGTGGCTGCTGTGGGTGACCACTCCAATGGTCACAATGCTGCAGGATGGGCCTGTAGCAAAAACTGTTAAAGGGAAACAAACGGAGGAAGAGGAGAATTTGAAGGAGGAGGATGCATAGAAGGAATTGACGGAGAGGCGAAGATGTGGAGGAAGAGAATCTTGAAGCAGAAGATTGAGAAGGAGATGGGCAATTGACTACAATTAATTGTTCATGTGAACAATAACTCAAATTTTCAGACTTAGAGTTGATGGGCCTAATCCTAGCCTAGGGTTTGAGATTAATTAATGGTGGGGGATAGGTGGGTTGGGGCGCATCTTGGGTTTTGGCTTTTTTTGGGTGGGTCATGGGATCTGGACCCTGGGTTTAAATCTCAGCCTTTGATACCAACTGGTGCAAACCACATTGCAAAACCGAATTCATTCATCACATTCAATGTTTCCAACAATAATTACATGCATGAGCTACATCGATAACTCACAGGAAGTCTGCTTCGACTTAGTCTGCATCGGGTTGTTTTGCGTATTACTCCAGTTATTGGTTTCTCCTATCTACATATTGCACCTGTCGTTTTCCGTTTCCCCCTCCCACCCTCCATCATTTGTGTCTTCCACGTTCTGGGGGGTTTGTGTGTCTCTTCTTCACACCAACTACTAATTCTCTTCGTTGTTGTCGTGTAGGGGGATATAGAGGGGAGAGAGAGGAGGGTACGAGGAAAATAAGAGAGAGAGCATATGAGGAGAGAGAAAAGAGATGAGAGTGACATATTCCATGCTATCTTCATGAAGCTTTGTATTCTTCATTACATTTTCTCTTTCGATGTCTTTGTGGCACGTCAGTCATTCCAACTAAGCATTGCTATACATGTGAGTTGGCTATCTGTGCTAATTCTAGTTGGCCACCGCTTTCAGACAACGTTGAAGGATTTCAACTGCAGAATTGACACCATACCGCATTATGTAAGTTAGGACAGGAGCTTGCTGCGCTGATTCCGACCACTTTTCCCCCTCTCCGGTGTTAGTAACGTTTCAATTGATCGTTCTCACTGCATTCTCATAAGACATATGGTTGCTTCTTCATCAGATTTTCTCTAAAGTTCGTCATCTTCCAGACTGTGCATTTTGTATCTGCAAGTATTCATCCAGATCTATCTTCACCGAGCTAATTCTATTACGTCTTGTTTGAGTTGCATCTTCTGCCGATCTTCTTGGGCTTCTCCTTGATGGTGTCTATATATTCCTATTAAGCCCTTAAGATTCATGCGCCGAACTTATGGAACCAGTATGCCAGCCATCATCACCTCGTCCATCTCGTGTTCGTGCCACGTTATGCACGTCTGTGGTCTTCTGTGCTAATTCTAGTTTGGCTACACTTAGATGATTTGAAGATACCTCTGCTACAACATCAACATTGTGCCTCCGTATTTGTGCTACGTCATGTAAGCGAGATGTGTTGATTGTGCGCTTATTCCACTCACACATTCCTCTCCAGTGAAGATGGCGTAGACGTGGTACTTCTGATCGTCTTCTCTAGTTTGATTATGATGAGATTTGCTGTGGCATGCAAATTCCATATATTGTATGTTCTTCATTCCAGATTGCACTTCAAAATACCTTCAAAGCTCGAGCATTTCCAGCCTGTAGAACACATCTCTAAGAGGCGTCATCATATGTTTTTTAGTTAGGAAATATTGTTTAATGGGGAGTGATAACATTTGTATGAGTAACAATATTATCTTTATTGTCTAATCGAGCCTTGTAAGTCCAAGCTAGGACATGAGTTTCATCCATGCTCCAGCTTGAGGGGGAGTGAGAGAATATATCATTAGCCTATTTAGTTAATAGGAAATTAGTTAATGGGTTTAAGTGTCTCGGCCCATGTAGCTTGCCTTGAGTCCCAAGTCTGTAATGTCTCCACCCTTTCTCCTATATATAGGACGGTTGTGCCATCTAATGCAACAACACAAGTGAGTTTTTCCCTCACACCCAAGGAACGAGGTATCGAATTTCGATGCCGTTTCGACAAACATGGAACCGAGTTTTTTTTTTCAAAATTCGACAAAAATTTCATGAGATGCGACCGACCCCGTTTTGACACCAAAATGAGCGAATTAAATATGAAATTTTACAGGCGTGATCTCTACACCCAAATGCATCGTTTTATGCAATAAAATTTGATATGGATATAGGTGGGGAGGGTCCTTGATGTGGGAGATAAGTGAACTTTACTGTTTCCTAGAAAAATTTCAAAATTGGGCAAAAATTTCGCTAATTTCGACATGGCAGTGCAACCGCATGATTTCGTAGAAGATGGCTTTGAAACCGAAATTTTTTGTCGATTTCGTGGAAACTTCATTCCTTGCTCACACCTTTCAACAATAGTAATTTGAGAACTTTTAAAAAAATACGCAAAAAAATGAAATTAATAAGAACTAATTAAAACCTTAATTAGAAGCATTCTTAGACGTTTGGACCCTTCGAGTAGGACTTATCGTGCATCTTATTGACTTCTGATACCAATGCCAAGTAGTATGATAAGGAGCATGAGGATGTTTTTCTAGTGAATTGAGTGATGGCGAAGAGGACGATGTAGCACAACATCAATCTTAGGCTCTAGTTTTAATGGGAGAAGAGCTTCTAACACTTGTTAATGGACAAGAGTGCCAAGGACATCAACCGACTCGTAACCGACTAGTCATCTCCAACCGAGGGGAGTTGATGCAGAAGTGTATGCTCGACCACCTTGCTTTGCACACATCAAATCCATTATGTTTTAAGTTATTTTGTATTTTTCCTAGATAAGGGCTTCAATGCAAGAATTGAGTACTTATTTGGCTTTTTATATTAATAGTCCATGAACATTAGGATTTTACATTCAATTAGTTATACATACCTAGCTTAGGTTCTCTTTCTGAGAAGTTGATTACGTTTTGAAAACATTGTGTTATTGTCTGTAAATCCGTAGGACAGAAAACCATCACTCCGATTAGAAGATGCAGGATAAAAAAACAAGAGAGTAAGATGAGTATAATTTTACATGAAAGGATGGATAAAACTAGGACATTTAGTAATAGTTTCTAAAGGGGTGTCATTTGATTGGTATCCTTTCTGTGATTAATGTACTTCTATTTGTTTTTCATGACTTCTGCTAGTGAGAAATTTCGGATGATATCATGGAACTAAAAGTCTCCAAAGTTGGGTGGAACTTTGATGAAGGTTGAGCTTTGAGCCTAGTTGATGTCAAACCACTACTATGTTGAATTGGTCCCAAATTCTGACTGAAGATTTCCCCTTGTCAATGAAGTTGGATTCTTACAGTGTGTTTTCATCCCAACATCGTCAAACTTGTCGATGTTTCCCCGAAGTTGGCGATGTTTGGGCAAAGTTGATACCGCCCAACCCATTAATTCTAACTAGTTCCTTAAAGGCTATATAAGGCATAAGTGGCATCTCCAAACCTCTTCACAACTTCTAGTATCAATTCCTACGTTTATTGGCTGCTACTTTTTGCTGGAGAAGGTTTTGTAACTACTATTTGACTGCATATTGTATGCAAGACATATGGTGAGTTGTATTTGTATATTTGTATTGCACATTTGACCCTTGCAACTCAAGTGCACACTGTATTATCAATCTACTCGGGGCTAAAGAGTTGTGAATCATGTTTTTGTGTTAAAGTAACATATGTATGATAGTGTTCTAGCATAATCAAAAGTTTTCCATTGAAGCATAGAATTAAATGTCCGATTTCGATGTCGTGTCCGATGGCCCAGAAACAGAAATTTCTCCAAATTTCGGCCGAAATTTTGATATTTACGGCCCTAATGATTTTGACGACCAAATAAGCGAATTAAATCATGAAAATTTACGAGGACGTTCTAATCGCCAAGATATACTCAAATATGCAATAATATTTCATATTGGATATGTGGGGGTGGGGGTCTCCCACATTTGTAAGTGAAGGAAGCTGAACAATTTCGACAAAATTTCGATGGCAATTTTGATGACAAAATGAAGGAATTAAGTTATGAGATTTAGTAAACACAATGTTTAAACATAGACACACTAGATTGTATAATAAATTTCTATGTTTAGAGGTTAGGGTGGGGTCCATGTCTTGATGAGTGAGTGCACAAATGAACAGAAATGTCAAGTCTGTTAGATAGTTAGACTGTTACAAACTTGCAAACTTCAAGTTAAAACAACTAGAGTAATAGACTTCATAACTTAGAGTTATAATTTACAAGTTACAATATTGTAGGTCAGTATATTTATTGTATGTCTACTATTATAATATATTTAGGGTTACATAAGTGAACAATAAAAAAATATATTTAGGGTTACAAGTTACAACTTACACATCATTTTGTATAAGGCTACTTTTATAATATATATAGGGTTACATCAGTGAAAAATACAAAAATATAAGAACTTCCATTAGAAAAGCTTTTGTAGCCATTTTGTGTATAAATATGAAATATATTGATTAGATTCTCAAAATAAGTATAGATATACGTATTTCACACTATTGTTTCTTAGATTTACAAGTTCACTTCAAGATCTTGAGAATTTTAAGAGAAATGTCACTTAGAAATTTAGGATTTTTGGAGTATTTATTAAGATATGTCTAACAGGGAGTAAAAAAAAAAGGAGCAGCAGATGGGCTAGGGAGGGGTTTACATATCTTAGAATCAAGTAAAGCAGCCTTCGAGAGCAAGATATCACAAAAAAATTGCTAAAAGATCAAAGTCCCAACAAACCCAGTCGATGGAACACTATTTCGCGAAATAGGTGCTGTATTTTGCCTTGATTTCGCAATATCAAGGCCCAAACTGGGCTGTTTTGCACTAAAATACCCCCTGTTTTGCGAAATTTCGACAGTAGCTGTGAAATTTTTGCGAAATTGCTGACCAGTTCATGCAAAACTGACGTTTCGATGTCCGATTGAAAAAAAAATGAAATTTCGTGCGAAATTTTGCAATTTTGATCAAAATTTTGTTCCATGCATTGAAGTTTCCTTCAAATTAACACCATTTTCTTCAAAAAAGGGCACTGAAGTTTATCGAAGTTTGTGTCTAAACTTACTCAATTTTCTACAAACTTCCACTTCCACACATGCGGAAGTCGACATGAAGTTGAAGTCCCTCACTATGGATGTTATACTATTTGATATAAGAATTTTGGCAGATAGATTTTGTTGGTTTGAGTCGTTTGACATAATTAATTATTTCTCTGAACCTGGACAATAATCTAAAAAACATATTAAAGAATTGCCTTTGCTATGATGCCTCTTCAAAAGGAATAAAATTATCAATGTAGTATAAACACTTGATGACATGATTTTATGCTGTAAATGTTATTTTGGAAAGCTACTCAATAAGCATGATGTATGCTTTTTGCTGAATGTGGGTTCCTGAGATCATATAGTGGATTGTTAAGATTGAGAAGATACACATCAATAGCTACAAGAATCCTTCTTGTGATTGCTATAGGTTCCTTTTCTGGAATGGTGCTTGTAGTTTTTTCAAACTCACACCTTTGATTAATGATTGATGCTAGCTAATGAAACGGCAATTTCTTCCAGACTGCCCAGTCCACCAAAATGGTCACTAGACCGACTGCTTCTGCATGACAAACAACCAATAGACTGACCGCTTCTTCAAGACAAACAACCAATACTCTGAGTTTTGTTGGGTGTAAAGCTGGACCATCATTTTCTATCTTTTGACAAGTGTGTGGGACACTGTAATCGTTGTATATTGATATGTACACCCCTCTCCTATATATATAGGAGAGGAGGTAATTACAAGTAAGTGGACTAAACCCTAATGGACCAAGGCAAACATGCTCATGTACATAATAGATTAATTAACCTATTGACTAAATAAATAGGCTAATACTTTCTAACACTCCCTCTCAAGCTAGAGCATGGGTGAACACATGTCCAAGCTTGGAGTTACATGACTCGATTAAACAATAAGAAATAAATGATAAATGAAAGATTGAAATGCCACTCCCTATACAAAAGATTTTTACTCCCCCTTAAACTATACCCCCTAACTAAATATATGACGACACCTTTTTTTAGTTGAGTTCTGTAAGCTGGACGTACTTGAGCTTTGGAGGTCTATTGGGTTGCGGCGGGCTGTTGGGAGGGGAAGGAGGCGGCGGGAGGACTGAATGGTGGAGGAGGGGTGGAGGGGAGAGGAAGGGCGGCGGGAAGGGAAGGGAAGGGAAGGAGGGGCGGGAGGCGGCGGGCGGGTAGTAGGGTTGGGAGGGGGAGAAGGTGGCGGCGGCGGCTAGGGAGGGGAGGGGTGGCGGCTGGGGTTAGGGTGGGAGGGGAAGCATTAGGGTGGAGGGGTTCAGGGGGATCATAGCCGTCTGATGCCATATAGAGAATAGAGTCTTTTCTATTAAGTGAGTAAAAAGGAGTACAATGCCTTCTCTTTTGTAGGACAAGAGAATAAAACAATAACACAGCTAGGCAATATGGGATAAATGACACAAGTAACAAATGACATAAAGAGCACATGTAATTAGTAATTAAAACATATCTCTTTAGCTGGATGATCTTCATTTTGGGATGTTTGATATGCAAGAAATTTAGATCAATATCCCCTGCTCGATGCCCAATCTATACACCCAATATCCCACTTTATGTGCCGCTTAATGCTTTGATCTTGACACTACCTTTCAAACATGAGAAGTTACTGATCTCATTTTAAAGTTTTTGTTCTCCTCTATTCTTCCCTTTGTTGGATCTGGATGCATGTTCATTCACGTTTGAGACGCTTCATGTTCATGATATCCATATGTCTTTTATAGGGTATATAATACATTATATACCTCTTATTTTAGCAATGAGCAATCCACACTGTAAAAATGGGTAATGGTGAGTTTTGCTTTGTACTGACTGTTGACATTTCAAAGTGTTCTATTCAGCTGATAACTGCCATTTTAAAGATACGATTTATTGAGTTAATGTTCTTTTGTACTTTATTTTCGGCTTTCTGAAAATGTATGCAATTTAATGTCAACTTGTATGATATCCTCTAGAATCCATGTACAGCTTGCTGTGGTTGTTAATGATAAATACCTTTCATGTTATTGGCAGAATGGTACCACAAATTCTTTGGAGCTTGGGATTGACCAATATGAAATTCCTACTCCAACCGATTCTCCCTCCCATAGAGCTGGTTATCTTGCAAATATTGCAGAAGATCCCAGGTCAATGACAGGTGATGACTCAGATATGCATCCTCATGAGTCAGATAGTGCTTCTGTAATTTCTGTGGACCGTACTACCAATAGTAAGGTGTTTACTGCTACTACATATTTTGCACAAACTTTGAGGCAATACATGCCTCTCTTTCCTATTTATATTTTAGAAATTGATTTCTATGACATGGTTGATTATATATTTTACTGATAAGGTACTAAAATTTAATTGGCACTGATAAATGTAGATATTCTTTGCAAAGAGCAACTATATGACATTCCGGTATAGTTAGCTCACTAGTTGTGAAATTTAAAACTGCAACCATAATAAACTGGCAGATCTATTAATTTATACATACATCAAGTTTGGTATATTATCTTTATTTTAAAACTAAATCCAGTTCATTGTTCTGTACGATAGTCGATAGATACGAAAGTACTGTTTGCCTTTTTGAACATCCATTCAAATAATTGGCTAATATCCAATTAACCCCATAAATGCTGATTTTACTCAAAAGAAAATAGCAATCTTTAAAATAGTTTTGAACTTGTGGTGGGGGAAGCTTGCTATTCATGCAAGTTTCCGAGCCACCTTTACGCTGTCCCAGGTTTTCAGATGACAACGTTGAACTGCAGTAGTGTATGATATCCATGTGGTACTGGGGATGGGGCATAAGCCAATCATGAATGATTTCACCTCAGATGAAAATATTATTTTAGTTGTGCAATATTGATATACAAACGGATTTGAAGTGCTTGGAATGTTGGGAAGAAATAAAAAGATGATTATGTTGGCAGAGCAGAAAAATATAGTCGGAGCGACACAACATATCGATTATTGCAAAGTGCAATTGGATTTTGACATCCTACAGGCTACAATCTAAGCTGAGGGTTACTTCTGTATCTTCAGTTTATCTTTGTACATATTGAGTTTACGTTGCTATCGTCTCCTGTTTATTTTTCACCACAGGATTTGGAGGCTGAACCTTTACATTCTTCCACAAGCTTGTCATCTTCTGGAATGGTACAATCAAGATCAGTGGGGACATTCTCATCATTTCAGAAGCAAGAAGTTCAAAGGGGGATATATGTTGATAGAGGAGTGGGCTCTTCCAGGCTCGCTAGACCGTCGAGCACAAACTCATTATCAGGCATACTTAAATTGGAGTATGAATCAAAGGTTTGCCATACATTATTAGATCATACTTAATTTTCTGCGAAGGTGTGTGTGTTAACATCCAGAACTAACATGCTTTATCTAATGCCTTGAAACAAACACAGTAAAATATCATGAAAAAGTGATAAATAAGATAGGGCTTGGTGGGCAAGAGGAACACTACTTCATTATACACTAGATATGTGCTTGATGTTATCTTCATTAATGCTTCTAATGCCATTTCCTTATCTGTTAGAAAGCCATGCCTGAAGCTGCTGGTGCTGTTGCCGCCGCTGCTGTTGCTGACCGAATGCTTGGGCACAAGGAGGATCGGCAATTAGCAATTGTGCTGGTAAATTTCAATTATCGCTTCAGTTACATTGTGCTATTCTTATCCTTGTTGATTGTGGAAACATTTTGTACTGGAGTTAGTTTTATTGCTTTGATCGGATGGGGTTTCATTGGCTTTTTTGCTTTTTATCAAGTTGGAGGTTAAGGAGCATTTTACAATAAATTTTCCTATTTGTCAAATTTTAGTCTGTAGTCTATACTTAACATGGGATGAGCTTATAAAGAGAGATTTTGAATCTCTACATCTCAACCAGAATATGACCCATGATAGAGCTGAATGGAAACGAAGGATCCATGTAGCCGACCCCAACATAGTTGGGATTGAGGCTTAGATGATGATGATGATGACGAGTCTATACTTACTAAGTATTCACATATTCATTTATGATGGCTTTGGCACGAACGCACCTAAATGAATCACTAAGATCAAGACGTATGTGTAGTCCTTGTGCTTTCTATGTTATGGAAAGTTTTATCTGATATTTTTTTTCCGTTCAGTTGGTCTTTGAGAACTCTTGAGTTTTCTGTAAGGGTTAGGGTGCACAATGTGTGTACCCCGTATATATATAGAAAGAACAATTACATATAGCTCCTCATAGAATAGAGAAATAACAAGTGAATATAAAGAGCTAAATAAAAACACTATTTAACACTTCCCCTCAAGTTGGAGTCCATAAGAGAGCTGAAATGTTTCTTAGCTAGCAACTTTGTGAAGATGTCAACAACTTGATCCTCTGAGCGAGTAAAAGGAGTGCAAATACGACCAGTCAGAATAGCTTCTCTGATGAAGTGGCAGTCAACTTCAATGTGCTTGGTCCGCTCATGAAAAATAAGATTATTTGCAATAAAAATAGCTGCTTTATTATCACAATGCATGGGAATAGGAGCAGAAGACCCCATATCAAGTTCTTTTAAAAGAGACTGTACCCACAGAAGTTCACAAGCTGTGTGAGTCATAGCCCGGTACTCGGCCTCAACGCTAGATCTAGCAATAACATTATGCTTTTTGCTCCTCTAGGTAACAAGATTTCCACCAACAAATGTACGGTAACTAGAAGTAGATTTTTTGTCTATCATACTTCCAGCATAGTCAGAATCAGAGTAGCCTTCAAGAGAGAAATGACCATGTTTTCTATAGAAAAGACCTTTACCAGGGGATTTCTTCAGATACCTTAGGATATGACAATGCTTCCCAGTGACACTGTCTAGGCTTGTCAAGATACATGCTAACAAGACCAACAACAGTAGAAATATCAGCTCTAGTAACAATCAAATAGATCAATTTGCCAACCAGTCTCCTATATCTTTTACTGTCAGGATACATGGGAGATTCATCATCATCCCAATTTACATTAGGATCTAGGGGCGTATCAGTGGTCCGAGCTCCAAGCATTCCAGTCTCCTGTAGAAGATCTAGAACATTCTTTGAGATAAAACAAGAGCATTAGCAGTCCTGGAAGCTTCAATTCCCAAAAAGTATCTCAACTTTCCCAGATCTTTAGTGACAAAGTGCTTGCTTAAGTAGGCTTTAGTAGTATAAATTTCAGAAAGATCACTGCCAGATAAAATAATATCATCAACATACACAATTAGAACCACAATACCAGAGGAGGTCTTCTTAATAAAGACAGAGTGATCAACATGAGATCCGAGGAAGTCATAGGTAGGCAACATCTTGCTCAGTTTATCAAACCAGGCACGTGGACTCTACTTGAGTCCATAAATAGACTTTTTGAGGTGACAAACTTTGTGTGACTCCCCCTGAGCAACAAACCCAGGTGGTTGCTCCATAGACTTCCTCTTGGAAATCACCATAAAGAAAGGCATTCTTAACATCTAGCTAGATAAGGGGCCAATCCAGATTGATTGCCACAGAGAGAAGAACCCACATGGAATTTAGCCTGGCAACCGGAGAAAAAGTTTCAAAGTAATAAATACCATAAGTCTGAGTGTATCCTTTGGCCACTAGGCGGGCCTTCAGGCGTTCAACAGTTCCATCAGGATGATACTTGACAGTGTACACCCAACAACAAGCTTGCAATCAGATAGAGGATCAACCAAATCCTTGGTACCTCTCTCAGTAAGAACAGTCATCTCCTCAGTCATGGCATGTGTCCAGGCCGTACTTTGTAAAGCATCATGAACATTTTTGGGGATAGAAACAATAGAAAGAGCAGCAACAAAATTACTAACATGGACACTAAGGTGCGCAGTAGAAATATAGTTAGCAATATTATGAGAGGTACATGAGCGAGTGCCTTTCTTGAGAGCAATAGGTAAATCTAGATCAAAAGTTACCTCGGCAGGTACAAGACCTTCTGACGGAGAAGATTGGTTTTCTGTTGGGGGGGGTCTTAGGCAGGAGTAGACTACGACGGCCGATTCCTGTGTTGGTAAACAATAAGAGGAGACGTAGTCTCAGCAGGCTGCAAAGCAGAAGGGGAATCACTAATAATAGGCAGAGGCGCTGAAATGAGATATGAACTCAAGGTGTTCCCTTTAGTAGAGTAGTACGGAGTATCCTCAAAGAAAATCACATCACTGCTCGTGAACCACTTCTTAGTTACAGGATTATAGCAACAATATCCTTTCTGAGTACGTGAATATCCCAGAAAAATACATTTTTCAGCTCTAGGAGACAACTTGTCCCGAGTCGGTCCAAGCAAACGAACAAAACAAGCTGACCCAAAAATCCTTGGAGGGACAAAAAAAAGAGGAAGGTGGGGTTGTAGCACTTGGACCGGAATTTTATTCCCAATAACAGACGAGGGCATGCGATTCATCAGAAAACAGGCAGTGAGAACCGCTTCCGACCAAAAATGTCGTGGAACATTATAATGCAACATGAGAGTTCTAGTAACTTCAAGTAAATGCCTATTTTTCCTTTCAGCAACACCGTTCTGTTGGGGTGTGTAAGCACATGATGTCTGATGGATGGTACCCACAGAACGATAAAATAATTGAATATTTTTTTGAACAAATTCCAAGGCATTATCAGTGTGCAGAATTTTAATGGGCATAGAAAACTGGGCTTTAATTTTAGCAAAAAAGAACCTAATAGTAGGTAAGACTTGTGATATGTCTTTCATAAAAAACAACCAAGTGGCACGGGAGTAATCGTCAATGAACAAAATAAAGTATTTATTGTCTGACAAACTTGGAACATGACAAGGACCCCATACATCAGCATGAACTAAATAAAAAATATTTTTGCTACCAATCTGGGATTTTTTGGGAAAAACAATTATGGACTGTTTGCCTAATTGAAATGATTCACATTGAAAACTGTGCGTTCCTACACCAAAAATAACATGTTTTAGTTTATCAGCCAATGGATGCCCAAGTCTATAATGCCACTGTAATGCAGAAACAGAAGAAGACAATGCTGAAGCGAGAGCTGTAGTGCCGATCCATTTCAAATCATCCAAATAGTAGAGTTCATCAGGTCCTTCATGCCCCCACCAATCTTCATCCTCGTGCGTAGGTCCTGAAAAACACAAGTACCCGATACAAAGGTCAGACTACAGTTTAGGTTACGTACAATTTTCTTAACATATAACAGATTTAGCGGAAAATTGGGCACATATAGAGCAGATCTCAGAAGAACTTGAGCATAAATATCACCAATCCCAGACACATCAGATTTGGATCCGTCAGCAACCATAACAGCAGATTCAGGTAAAGGTTTAGATAATTTAGAAAAAAGAGAACGATTGCCAGAGATATGTGAAGAAGCTCTAGAATCAATCACCCATTTGATATTACTAGCACTAAAAGAGGGAGTACTTAGAAAGGCAGAATCACAACCCGTGTAAGTTGCAGCGTGAGCTCCAGATTCAACAACAAAAGAAGAGGAAGCACCAATCTTTTCTAGCAGGAGATGTTCCACCTCTGAGCGAATGAACTCAATAGTGGAGGAACTCGAGGTAGCAGCAGGAGAAGTCTGAGAAGCACCCTCAGACGCAACATTGGCCCACACAGGTATGCCATGTTTCTTCCAGCATCTGTCCTCAGTGTGGTTGGTGCGACCACAAAAGTCAGTACCGCTGAGCTACGGTACCTCCAGAGACATCAACAAATGAACCACGACTAAGTGACCCACGTCCTCGTCCCGAAGTAGGAGGACGGTTGTCCTGAGGTCGACCTCGACCCCTACCACGACCTCGGCCAGCCATGGCAGCAAGAGCAGTAGTGTCACCAGTGTCAGAAGTCTGATCAGAGGAAGAAGCCGAAAAACGTGGAAGACGCTGAAATGCACTCTCCAACGTCGGTAGTGGATCACTGGCAATGATCTGATCAACCACTTCAGCATGAGTCAGGAAGCCTGCATAAGAACTGGACAACCTGAAGCTCCTACCGTTGTCGCTGCATAGTGGCTAAGTCTGTAGAGAGCGGATGAAGGTTCTAAAGTTCCGCCCAGAAGCCTTTAAAAGTTAAAAAATAGTCAGCAATATCGGGCCCAGAGAAATGTAGGCAGGTCAGCTGTTTGTTCAAGTCAAACACCTTTTTCAGATTCTTGCTATGAGAGTAGCTACTGGCCAATTGATCCCACATCTCCTTTGCAGTCGGGAGGCGAAGAAGAGTAACACTAATGCGAGTTTTATAGCTGTTCAGAATCCACGTCATCACAGTCGAGTCATCCTTGACCCAATCATCATAGTTCTTTTTATCCTTGGACTTGGCAGTACTGGGCGAAGCAGGAGGCGAATCTTGAGTCCGATGGGAGTGCTTGCCTTTGCAAAGATTTCCATGGAGCAGACCCAGTGTTGATAGTTGCGCCCATCCAACTTCACGGTAGTCACTTGATGATGGAAATCATCATGGGAGGAAGCCATGACCGAGTCCGAGTCCAATAGCAAAAATAAAAATCAAGAAAGACAAAACCGCCTAGATCCTCCGGCTAGGCGGCAGTAGGCAAAAAAGGAATTGGAGGGACCAATTTACATGAAGTCTACGCTGAGGCGCAATAGATAACCCGGCGGCTCAAAGGCCGACGCAGGCAGAGAAGAAGAGGGCTCCGGAGACCCTCAAGATGGACGGCCAGCGACGTCAGGCAGCAGGGCTAGCTGCGGCTTGCAAGCCAACGCCCGCACGGGATAAAGCGCCGACGGCAGCAACAACAGCCGCGGGGCGGCATGCGGGAATTGAAGAGAGAGAGAGAGAGGGACATGTGACGATGCAAGGGTGGGTGGCGGCTAGTAAGCCTGCTCTAGTGCTCTCGTACCATCTTGAGTTTTCTGTAAGGGTTAGGGTGAACAATGTGTGTATCGCGTATATTTATGGAAAGAACAGTTACATATAGGTCCTCATAGAATAGGGAAATAATAAGTGAATATATAGAGCTAAATAAAAACACTATTTAACAAGAACTAACTATCCATATCCCAAAAGGTGAAGAAGCGCCAATGATTTTCTTCTTCTTAGTGAATAAAGTAACCAAGAAAGAATTATAGAAAGGAAAATGTGTATGAGGGACTGCACACTTATCTATATGGATAGGAGGAAGCGTGCAAACTTCAATTGCAAGATGTGGGACTGAAGGAAGAGAACATATGAACTAACATATATGTAAATACATGAAAAGCAAAATAAAACAAAGATATACACGACTCCCACAAGCTAGAAAATAGATGTAAATGACACCCACCTTGTTGTAGAGTTCCCGAGGATTGTGTAGATATCCTTTGCGTGATCTTGTTTCTTTAGGAGAGGCATAGCGATCTTGTTGATCATCTCAACATCTCATATGAAGTGTCAGTCCACTTGGATCTTTTGTGTATGATTGGATTGCTTGCAATGAAGGTGGCTTCCATGTGATCGCATGACATAGAGATAGAAGATTCATTTTGATGTTTAGATTAAGCAAGAAGGGATTTGACCCACAAGAGTCGACATGTGGTGTGAGCCATGACTTGGTATTGGTTGTGTCTGCTCTAGATTTGGCCACCGTCCTTTGCTTCTTAATGTCCAAGTGACCTAATTTTCTCTAAAGAAGGTACAATAGCTAGAGGTGGACCTTTGATTGGAGTGGCAACCAACAGAGTCAGCATAAGAATATCTTATCAAGTCTAAACGACATTCTTCTTATAAAGTAAGCCTTGAATGGGGAAATTCTTTAGAACCTTAAGACATGTTAGACTTCATTTCAATGCCATTACCCATGATAATCCATGAAAAGGCTGAGTACCTTATAGCAAAAGAAATATCTAGGTTGGTTATGTTAAGATACACAAGTTTCATATTAAGAAGCTGTATCCAAACTTGACCTCTAGCTCAACTGCAAGTGTTAGGACTCCCGAAGGAGAGACAAACTTTTCCTATCACTTTTGGGGTACATCAAGGATCGACACTCAACCCATATCTATTTGTTCTTGTTATGGATGAGTTGACAAAACATGTTCAAGATAATATCCCTTGGTGCATGTTATTTGCTGATGATATTGTGTTGATTGATGAAAGAAAAGATATATTGAATGATAAAGTTGAACTTTGGAGAAATACATAGGAATCCTATGGATTTATGATCAGTAGAAGCAAAATAAAACATATGCATTGCAATTTTAGCTAATCTAGAATTGTTAATGGTGGGGTCAAGTTGGATGGAAGGGATGTACCAATATGTGATAAGTTTTGTTATTTGGACTCTATTATTGATAAGGAGGGTGAGGTTCAATATGATGTTTGTCACAAGATCACAGCAGGATGGTTGAAGTGGAAGAGTGCAACTGGAGTAGTATGTGACCAGAAGATCCCTCTCAGATTAAAAAGCTAGTTCTACAGAACAGCTGTACGACCAACTATGCTATATGGGAGCGAATGTTGGGTAGTGAAGAAACAAGGTCTCAACAAGATGAATGTGGCCGAAATGCGTATGCTGATATGGACAAGGAAGAAAATGTCCGATTTCGACGCCGTTTCGGTAGCCATAGAAACAGAAATTTCGACAAATTTCGACGAAAATTTCGACAGATGCATTCCTGGCGTTTTGATGACCAAATGGTCGAATTATTTAGCAAAATTTTACCAGAACAATCTACTAGTGTAGATCTACTCAAGCATGCAATAATATTTCATATTTGGTATGTGAGGGGGTGGGGCTCCTCATGTGTGAGAGAAGGAAGCTGAACAATTTCGATGGCCATTTCAATGGAGATTTTGAGGTCAATTGAATGGCGAAATGAATGAATAGTCATCATAGTTTGCAAGCACAATATATAGGCTTAAAGACACAAATTTATGGAAACATAGCATGATCTAGGATGGTAGGACCTTTTAGTAGGATGACAGGATGTAGTACATAAACAATGTCGTGGTGGTATGTGAGTACTGAGGTTTATGCATCTAGTTGAACCATGATGGTTGTCATCCTCCTTGTTAATTATACCTACATATTGGCTCATGTTTTTTTTGTTTTATACAAGCATAGATATGTCTCAATGTTAATCTCCATATGCTTACAAGTGATAAAATACATATTAATGAATTAACTCAAGCTTTGTTCATCGTCGTGTGCTTTTGTAGCGAGAGCCTCTAGGAGGCAACCATGTAGTTAGAGATGTGATTGATAATGGCATACATACAAAATATCTCGATAGTCATGCTAGTTTTGCGCACTATAACATAAATCATGTGACCTCAAAAATGAAAGTTAGTGGGTCATCATAGTCATAGATATCACTCCCACACACATTTTTAAATATTTCCTTTGTAGATCTTTATAGAAGTGAGAGAAATAGGAGAGAGAGATAGAATTAGGTTAGGAAGACAAGAAACATAACTTAGATTGCCCCTAACAGGCCCAAGGAATCACATAGTAAAATCTGCAGACATCGTACCCCATTTCTCGAAATAATAGATGGATTTTTCAAAATTTCGTCGAAATGCAGACCAAATGGACCTTTTTTTCATCGAAATTCGAAATAATTGTCAAAATTTAAATTTTTTCTGGAGAAATTCTCTACGTACAGACATGTAAGGCCATTTCTGTGTCCGATCGTTGGCGGCATCGAAATAATTAGCGAAATTTCGCCAATTGCGACGAAATTTTGAACATTGGATATGGATGTGCGAGAAGACGAGAAAAGATTGCTTGAGGAATGACTATATCAGAAACAAAGTGGGGGTGGTGAGCATCGAGGAGAAGTTGCGTGAATGCCGTCTACGATGGTATGGTCATATGCAACATAGACCGACAAGTGCACCTATTTGAAGCAAGGTTATTGAGTCAAGCACAACTAAAAGAAGCATAGGCAGACCTAAATTAACTTGGGAAGAGATTCTAAAGAGAGATTTTGAATCTTTACATCTTAATCAGAGTATGACCCATAACAGAGCTGATTGGAAAAGAAGGATCCATGTAGCCGACCCCAACATGGTTGGGATTGAGGCTTAGTTGATGATGATGATGATCCATAAGAGAGATAGCTGGTCTACATCTAGCATACTTGTCTCCTCCAAGTGACCTAGGGTATATTTCTTTTAAGACATCAAGCCCTAGTTTTTTTGCGGGCTACCTCTTTTCCAAGAAAATATCTGAGCTTCCCTAGAACTTTGGTAACAAAATGCGCCATTAGATGCCTTTTCATTTATCCTATCCCACTGTATCACTGCTAGACACAATAATGTCATCTACATAAACAATGAGAATGGCTGCCTCTTCCTTGGTAGTCTTTACAAACAAAGAGTGGTTGCAATGTCATCGAGAGAAGCAAATGCACATAGAGTTTGTGATAATGTGCCAAACCATGCTCTGTCCATATATAGTCTTGTTAGTTTGCAAACTTTACTTGCATATCCCATGAACAATATGATGAGGAGGTTGCTCCATTTACTCGGTCTCCTTTAGGTCACCATCTAGAAAGACATTTTTTACCCTTAACTGATGAAGCATCCAACCGTTAGTTGATGGTAACAGAAAATAAGAATGTGTATGGAGTTTAGTCAAGCCGTAGCAGAAAAGTCTCAAAGTAATCTTCACTAGACTCTTGTTGTGTATTCCTTTTCAACCACTCAGGCCTAAAGCCGGTCAATAGTACCATATGATTGATGCCTGACAGTGAATACCTACTATATCAACCTTACTCCCAGTGCGTAAATAAGTCATATCCCGAGTGCCTCTGGAGGATAGGACATGCATCTCATTCATAGCCTTTTTCCAACGAGTGTGTTTCAACTCTCTATTGGCATTTCTAGGGATAGAAACAAAGGACATTTCTGCAGTGAATTTGGCCAAAAATTGAGAAAGATAAAACTTTACAGAGTCCACACATGTTTGCACAAAACTATTGGGGAAGTACGAGCACTTCTAGGAAGCCCCGGTGTCCATATCAGACTTGTTTTGGATATGGACACTTCTCAGACATGGCCCAAAACGTTTCGGACACAGCCAGGGCGTGTCCAGTTCATTTTGTCATTTTTTGCAGCCCAGACACAGCTGGACACTCCCTGGACAAAATGCAGCAGCTGCTTCTGCTATAACCTTTTTACAGAGTGTAGATTCTGAATGTATATCCACTGTTCATGTCTTTTTTTCTATGGAAGTGACTGTTTATATCTTGTCATTTAGGAAATGTAACATGACACTTAGATCAAATCAATGTTGCAGATCTATTAAAACGAATCAATCTGTAAAATATAGACGAATTAGATATTGTGAATCACATTGTAGTCTAATAAATTAGTTAATTGGGCAATGAGAACTCATGTATATACTTTCAAAATCTACTCTATATTTACTGAAGAAGTGCAATATATTTAGTTTGTAATGAGAATTGAGAACTCGTGTATATACTCTAAATATCTACTATATTATGTTTTTAGTTTTTTTGACTTCATATTTGTTTTTGCTATTCACAAACACACAAATAAAAATATTTATACAATATTATACATACATACATGTGGTCCTAAACTCTTTGAATGGCTCATCAACACTGTAGAGGAACCCTGTGAGGGATGGCTGAGCATCAGGAGGTGATTCCGAAGCAGACTGATGACATGACTTCCTTGGTGACTGGCAGCGCGATCCAATCAAAAGGGGGCGTCTTCAGTGGTATCGAAGGTATCCCAACTTCTTCTGAACCATCTGCTTCAGTTCCAGATCCAGATGGTGGTTCGGGGAAGAGAAGGGTCCTACATCCCTCGTCCTCTACGTTATCGGTTGCCAAAGAAGTTAAACTGTGGTAAAACATGTTCAAGGAGAAGCCGGCAGCCAATCCGGTCAATCTCAGCAAAATAGATATCGAGGTTGTTGATGGAAAGTTGAGGTATCCCAAAAGCATTGCGGAGAGAAACTTGTCTGGATGAAGCAGAGCTGCAGCTGGTTATATAGTTGGTTTAAAGCCCCACTGGAAGACCCGGGTGATTCACCTTGCGAAAATGTGGAATATCAAAGGTTCCATTGAAGTCAGATCTTAGGGGAAAGGGTTTTTTTCTTCTGATTCTCTTCTCTAACGATGAAAACATCTCTACTGCTCTAGAAGGGGGGGCATGGTTTGTGACAGGAAAACCTCTGATCATGAAGAAATGGGAAAGAGGGAAGCCCATGAGAAAACTGAAGCTAGCCAAAATACCAGTGTGGATCAAGATCTTTGATCTTCCCCTGGAACTCTGGGATTTAGAGATGTTTAATTGCATTGGGTTCTTTCTGGAAAAGCCTATTTGTCCGGATAGATTGACAATGGAATTTAGGAGATAGAATTTGCTTGTCTTCAGGTATTAGTACCAGTTGACTTTAATTTCCCAAAGGACTTACAGATCTAAAGTGAAGATGGCCAATCAGATACTATCTCTTTTGAATATGAATGGGAGCCGAGTAGATGTTTTCATTGTGGCAACTTCGGTCATGCATCCGACTTATGTTTTGATGCTTTGAGTAAAGACTTAAAGTCGGAATTCAAAAACAAGAAAGTTTGGGCATCAAAGCCTATTATCTCAAGTCACTCTGTGGGTGAAGCTGATGAGTTTATCGATGCTGTCATGGAGATTTTCCCAAACTCAGAAGATGGAACCTCCTCTGAAACTGTTGAAGCTCCCCTAGGCCTCAATGCAGGTGCTCAACAACAAAGTGGGAGTTCCGACAGTTCAACATATCCCTCTAGATACAAGTAGAACCCAGAAAAATGTCTCAAATCCTAATATCCTTCTACTCCTAATCAAGATATCTAGGAGACTCAAAACAAGAAGTCCAAATCCCCGCCAAAAGTTCATACTAAAAGTGTGAGTTCTGTTAGGAACATTCAGTTATCCCCAAACAAATTTCCTCTCCTATAGAATCTTCAGGATGAGGACTCTCTACACCCGAGTGGTGCTAAAGTTCCAGATTATCCCCCAAATGGATAGTCCTTTTTCTATAGTCGCTTGGAATGTGAGAGGCGCCAACAATAAGCTCTCACGTATTAGAAAAGAGATGGTTAAGGCTGAAGCTGATATCTACATTATTTTGGAATCAAGACGTCAATCACAAGACATTCCCTCAGATGTTAACTCTATTTGGAGAGATACCAACTTCATGTCTAATGGTGAATTTTATTCTCACTCGTATTCTCATCCTTTGGAAAGATAGCTCCCTTCGTGTTAATAAAGTCTCTGCTACCGAACAAATTCTTCACTGCCTGGTTAGTAGAGACAATGTGGATTTTCCTTTAAGTGCTGTTTATGGCGCTAGTGATGATTATGATAGAGTGTCCTTGTGGGATAGTTTAACTCTTCTTAAAAGATACTATTTCTGGCCCTTGGTGTATCCTTGGTGATTTCAATTCTATAAGATTGAACTATAAGAAATTGGGGAAGCACCCTCCATCTGCTAAAAGTATGAGGACTTCAATAAAGCTTTATACAATACCGGCCTTTTGGAAATTGTGATTAAATGTCCTTTCTATATCTGGGACAGCAGAAGCAAAAAAGGCAATAGAACTTCTTCAAAAATTGATCGGTGTTCTCTAACATTGACTTCCTTAATCTTTTTCCGAGTTATGGGTGATCCTATTGATCTTGGCAAATAGGTTGAAGAATGTTATGGGTGATCCTATTGATCTGAACCAAGCCGCCTTCATCAAGGGGTGGTCCGTTGGTGATGCTATCTTACTGGCTAATGAGTTACTTAGCTCTTTCTCTAATGTTCATAGCCAAAGAAATATGTGTATTAAGGTCAATTTCTCTAAAGCCTTTGACTCTGTGAGGAGAGATTACATTTTATTTGTGATGAGTAAAATGGGTTTCCCAGAGTGTTGGCTTGCTTGGATTGGAGAGTGTTTTGACTCAACATACTTTCAAAAATGCTCGTCAATGGTGCCCCCTCTTCCCCTTTTCAGGCCACGAATGGTGTTAGGTAGGGAGACCCCCTAGCACCTTACTTATTTGTGTTTCTATGCAAGGGTTTTCTTCGATATTGGGAGCTTATGTCGAAAAGAACCAGGATAGATCCTATTAAAGCTTCAGTTGATACTAGTATTTCCTACGTAATCTTTACTGATGACCTCCTCTTGTTCACTAAAGCTGACAAGAAGAATGCCTTTTCAGTTGTGGAAGTCCTTGAGAAATTCAATACTGTTTCTGGGTTAAAACTCAACAAGGAAAGAGGCAATTGTCTGTGAGTAAGTCTTGCACGAAAGTAGATGCTGCGAACATCCTTGGTAATTCTGTATGTTCTTTACCGGTCAGATATTTGGGTCTCCTCTATTTACCGGTCGTCTCACAAGATCTCTGTGTCTTCCTATCGTTGATATAGTCAAAGCAAAACTGGATTCTTGGAAAGGCAATCTTCTCTCTTATGCAGGTAGGGTTGAACTTGTTATCTTGACCCTCTCCTCCTATCATATATTTTGGTCTTCTGCCTTCCCTCTTCCAAAATCTGTTAATGATGAATTAGAGAAGTTGATGAGTTTATCTGGAACAATGATGAAGACAAAAGGCATATTCACACCATCTCCTGGAGTGCTGTTTGTAGGCCTAAAGATGAAGGTGGTATTAGGATCAGGTTCATACAGGACTGATCCAATGCTGGGCTTCTAAAGAATCTCTGAGATATTGCGAGAAACAAGGAATCTTTATGGGTGAAGTGGCCTCACGACAGATACCTTAAAAACGATTCTATCTGGTCAGCTGAGAAGAAATCTAATTCTTCTTGGCTTTGGAGAAACCTGCTTAGGAAAAGACATTTCCTTCTAGAACATGTTTCCTTTTCTGTTGGTGATGGAGCTAATTTCTTTTTATGGAAAGATCCTTGGCTTCCCCATGGTCAAAAACTTACTGACGTGGTTGGCAAGCAGCTTATCTTCAGGCTGGGCAAAGATGAGAACTGCAAGCTTCATTCTTGCACCGAGGATGGCCGTTTAAGTTTTCCCCCTGTTAGAGGAGCAGAGTTTGTTCAGAACCTTCTTGACAACCTGCCTTGTCCTACTGGTGGTAAGGACTCCATTTCTATTGTTGGAAGAAGTCATTTCAGACTTAAAGATTCTTGGGATATATCCAGGAAAATCCACCCCATTGTTCGCTGGGGCAAATGGATATGGTCTGCTGGTAAATGAGGACCCGAGCACCATTACTAGTTCACAGAAAGTGATCTGTGTTAAGGCAAATTTGGCAAAGGCATATGACACGGGGTTAGAAGAGACTATATTCTTTTTCTTATGTGGTTCAATGTCGGGACAGTGCCCTGCACATCATGAGAGGCAGCCTCCTATGGACTCCCACCCATTGAATGGCAGTGGGACCCCATGTTGGTTTGGTTGTTATTTATAGACAAGACTCTAAATCTGTAAGGAGAGACGAGAGAAGTATCAAATTCAAACAAGTTATTGTCACCTAAAAGATGTCTGTTCATTTTCTGGAAATATTTCCTGAACAGGTTACCTACCATTGATGTTTTGAAGATTTTTGGCTTCTATTATGCCTCTAGATGTAGTCTCTGTCACTGCAAGAAGGAAAGTATGGCTCACTTGTTTTTTGATTGCAAGTTCGCAAATAATGTGCGGGATATGTTCTACAAGGTATACAGCTTCCGTCCTAGGTGCCTTGATGATCTGCTTACTTTGCAAGGTGAAAGCAAAATGGTTGCTGCCTTCTTTTTTTACTATGTTCGGAGGGAAAGGAACAATAGCATCTTTTTGAACTTCAAAAGATGCCCTGCTAAAGTTTGGATCTCTAATTTTGATGACATTCTGTCGATGTATAGATAGGTTTCTTGACAGTTTGTCTCTCTCTTTCTATAGTCACCTAGTCTCTTGTTTACACTCTGTAATGAAGACCGTTCCACAATTTTGAGATTAATGAAAGGAAACACAGATGATTCATCAAAAAAAATATTATACACATACATATATGCACGATTGCGGTAAAGTTTTGATAGAATTCATATTCATATTGTATACACATCTATGTGTATCTTTAAATGTTAATTTCCCCTCATCGAATGACGTGTCCATGCCCTATAATTAAAAAAACTACGATGTCTGTGTCTGTGTTTGTGTCTAGAAACATGTCTGTGCTTCCTTGCTATTGGATTAGGAACTGTTGAATTACTACTATCTTCAGGGGGATTACCAGGGTTAGCAAGATCCATGGCATGATATCTTTTGTTGAGAGTGAATAGAAGGCTAATTGATATGTTGTATTACAAAACCTTACTCCTATATATAGGAGAAGGGTCGAAGATACATACATAAACTAAACCCTAATGGTCCAAGACACACGTGGGTCCACTACAAATAGACTCGAATAACTTAGTTAACTGGACTCTCTAACATACTTCATGTGTTCCATGTTACTGCTTCTACTAGTAGATTTTAGAGAACATGATAGAAACATTGGACTTTGCTCCTGCTGGAAGAAAACCCACGAATATCTGGAGGAGTATCAAGAGGCAACACTTGTTGACTGGAATTAGCAATAAAAGGATCTTTAAAGAAAGTTACATTCACACTGACTTAAACTCATTGAACAAGACGATCAAAACAATTACCCCTTCTGTATGTGTGAATACTTAAGAAAACAACAATGGATAGAGTCAAGAGATAGAGGCTGGAATGGTTTCTCTGTGTGTATCACAAACCAAAGACTTTGGGCGATGGGAAAGGGTGGACTCTTGAGGGTAGAATTTTTGTAGGAATCATTGTAAATATTGAATTATAGTAGGCAGTTGATGAAATGGTTTGTGACGAGGATAGCAACAGGCTAGTATTGTTTGGGTCCGTGCATCTCCAACATAAGGGAACTTGCAACATCCAAAAGATGTCATTTTTTACATTAAGCAACACTGTTTTTGTTGAAGGCTGTAAAGACATGGAGGCTGGAGTATAATCCCATGATTAATACATATTCATACAAAATTGATTTTTCATTTCATGTTAAATTTGCTAAGAAAGTAAATTTCTGAATGCTCTTTTAGTCTATAAATCAAAGTGGCATGTGACTACTCATCCATGAAAGCAAAAATTATAATAATGCATACTGATACAAATAGAAGCAGAACATGGTCTGAATATCCAACTGAACAAGATAAAAAACAGACTCCAAGTGTCACTATGCTTTAGGAAAACACTATGATGGTGTTTTCCTTGTTGTCAGGACAAACAAAAAAAGAATCAGAAACTATTAGTAAAGGGATATGCTATTTCTATACTCTACTCTACTTGTGCTTTATCTCATATTGCTTAGCTTTGCTTATTGTTTTATTCTCGTCCTATAAAAGAGAATGTATTGTAAACACTTTTACTCACTTAATACAATTCCTCTCATTATTCTATATGGTATCAAGAGCGGTTCGGTTCCCTTGTTCCTTCCCACCCTAGGTGCCCCATGCACTAGCCACCCCCTCTCCTCTCCCCGCCGCCCTGCCCTCCTCCCTCTCCCTCTCTGCCTTGCCACCCTCCTCCTTCTCCATCCTGCCGCCTTGCCCTCCTCTTCCTCTCTTCCCCTCTCTGCTTCCCTCCACCGCCGCCCACCCCCTCCCCCCGCCCGCCGACGTTGTAGCCAGCAGATCTGCTGCCGCCGCGCGCCGTCCACCATCCACCACCCCTCCCATCCTCTTCCACCCATCATCCCTAACATCTAGCTGCCTTCCTCGTTCGATCTCCTCTTTCGAACTTCTCGTCTCCAAGCAGTTCTTCAAAATCGCACGTTGAGCGTCTAAGGATCTTCGACTTCTTACTACCTGCGCCTCATGGTGGAGTACTGATTCTTTCCATGACGGTGTAGGTTCTACTATCAACTTCTCTGCACCGTAGTGGGTTTTCCATGATCTGATGTGTCAGATTCACTGCTGCTCTCTGCTACCCCATAGCTGGTTTCTTCGGATATGTTGATCCCGACCTATTATGATTGCTGCTCCTACTTCTGTGTTCTGCTCTGCCTCTGCTCCAGATCTGTGCGACATGGCATCTACTGAGCCTCCCCATTCTCCGTGTGTCACCACAATGAAATTTGATGGCTCCAATTATCACCTTTGGTCGACATCATTCATCCTGCATGTGAAAGTGCAAGGCCGATACTCCCATATCACAACCGACCCTCTACCTACTCCTGATGCCTCGACGGACGAAAAATCCAAGCAAGCTTATGCACAATGGAGTAAAGATGACTAGGTTGTTATGTCTTGGATAGTTAATAACACCGAGCCACAGATCAGCCAGTCACTACTCTGCCTTCATGATGCTAAGGCTATGTGGGATCAACTGTCTCATGTCTACTCCCATCAACAAAATCCCAAAAAAGTCTTCGAGATTTTCAAAAACTTGGCCAAGAAGGAATTTTCCTCTGACACCTCTATTGAAGATTACTATAACCAGTGCTCTGCTCTCTGGAACAAATATAAAGTCTATCGTCCATTACCAACTGATATCAAGGAAGCCCAAAGACAACACAATGAACTACAACTTGTCTAGTTTCTTGCTGGTCTCCCGTCCTTGTTTTTTGGAGACATCGACCAGTTCTGTCCAGTGATCCCCTACCTATTCTTCGGGATGTACTTAAACATGTTCAACGTCTACGATTCGTAACTTCTACCCCTACCGTTGAGCATCCCGCTCTTTCTGCACATACTGCTGATTATAACTCTGGCCATGGTTGTGGTTGTGGCTGTGGTGGTCGCCCTCCTACTCTAGCAGGCCACACATCTTCTACTGCATCAGGTCTCCAATTTCTGTGGACGAGACAATCATAATGAAGACCGGTGTTACATCAAACACGACAAGCCTGCATGGGCTAACCAGTCACTGCAGATGCTCCTGCTGATTCTTCTGCTTCTGATCAACCCCCAGCTACACCCTCACCTGCTTGGCTCCGATCTGAGTTCGAGAAACTCTTCCAAGAATGCATGTCTCAGCTCCCGTCTACATCAGAGGCCGGCTCATCTGCCCTACTCGTTGCTCCATCTGCCGGTAAAAATAAATGGTGTATTGACTCTGGTGCTTCGGTCCATATGGCCAGTAACATTAATTTATTTTCTGCTCTTACTAATTCTACTTAGCTTCCTCTGGTTATGGTAGCTGATGGCTCTCAGACACATGGCATTGGGATAATTCCATTATCTTACAACCAAGGAACGAGGTATCCGGTTTCGATGCCGTTTCGACAGAGCATGGAAACCAAAATTTTTTGAAACTTTGACAAAAATTTTGATAGATGCGACCGTGCCCGTTTTGACGCCAAAATGAGAATTAATTTATGAAATTTTACAGGCGTGATCTCTACACCTAAATGCATCATTTTATGCCAGAAAATTTGATATGAATATAGGTGGGGGTGTCCTTGATGTGGGAGATAAGTGAACTTTACTGTTTCTTGGAAAAATTTCAAAATTGGGAAAAAAATTTCGCTGATTTCGACATGGCGGTACAACTACATGATTTCGTAGCAGATGGCGTCGAAATCGAAATTTCGAGCGAAATTTCGCCGATTTCGTGGAAACTTCATTCCTTGCTCACAACATGCATCTGACATCTGTGTTATATATTCCGAGATTTCCTGTTAATATACTTTCTGTTAGTATAACTGTGAAGTGCCTTCAGTGCTCAACTAAATTTGGTCCTTTTGGTTGTGTTTTGAAGGATCTCCGCACGAAGACGAGGATTGGTTCAGTCCATGAGGGTCCCGATAGGCTCTACTACTTGGATGGTCCGACATCAGTTACTGCTCTGCTTTCAACATCTGTGACTGGGATTCAATGACATTACCGACTTGGCCACCCATCTGCTTCGAAGTTGAAGTATTTATTTCCTGCTTTAGCTGATAACACTTTTTCTTGTGAATCTTGCCAATTGGGCAAACAAACTCGATCTTACCAATTGAGCAAACAAACTTGATATTGGTTATAAATGCCTTTTTGATATTGTTCATGCGAATATATGGGGCCCATGTTCTATTACTAGTCATTCTGGAGTTAAATATTATATGACTTTCATTAACGACTATTCTCGCGCTACTTGGTTATTTTTATTGAAAGATCGCAACCCCATTCTAAACACCATCACCACATTTTTTTTCTTCTAAAATTCAAACTCAAATCAGCAAACCCATTAAAGTTTTTGTACAGATAATGCTCTTGAGTTCATGCAAAAACCAGTCACCTATTTTTGCTCATCCCGTGGGACAATCCATCAAACTTCCTTCCCCTATACCCCACAACAAAATGGGGTTGTAGAATGCAAAAATCAACATCTTTATGAGGTTGCTCACATTATTCTCCTTCATTATCATGTTCCTCAATGTTTGTGGCCTGAGGCAGTTTCTACGGCTTGCTATCTTATCAATCACATGCCGTCCTCTGTTTTACAAAATAAGATTCCATATACCATCCTCTTTCCTGACGCAAAACTCTTTTCTGTGTCGCCGCGTATCTTTGGGTGCACGTGCTTTGTCAAAAACCTTAGCCCCGGGATAACAAAACTTGACCCTCGCTCCACCAAATGTATTTTTGTGGGGTATTCCATAATCCAGAAAGGGTATCACGGTTATGATCCCATTATGCGACAATGGTACGTGAGTGCAGATGTAGTATTCTTTGAAAATCTGCCCTTCTACTCTTATAAAATAGCTTCCTTATCTAGTGACATTTTGGCACCCACTCCGTTGCCTGACATTGTGGATATTGATCCATCTTCTGAGCTGATACCTGAAGAACGACCGCTGTAAGTCTACAAAAGAAGAACCAAGTTGACTAATCCCTCCATGGCTCCGCCACAACCAATTCCTCCTGCAACGGATGATCACAACACAACTCAAGTAAAGGTGTCCGCTCTTGTACTAAACATCCGATTAGTCATTTCTGTTCATCCTCTAATCTGGGTGCCAATTTTGCGTGCTTCACTGCTGCTATCTCTGCTGTGACCATTCCTAAAACTGCTAAAGAAGCTCTTCCAATTCCTACGTGGCGACAAGCAATGGAAGCTAAAATGCAGGTACTTTCTGATCACAAGACTTGGGATCTTGTTGATCAGCCTTCTACCTGTCCTACGGCCGGTTGCACTGGATCTTCACTATCAAATATCAACTTGATGGGACTATTGAATGATTGAAAGCAAGCCTGGTTGCCAAAGGATACACACGGACTTACAACATGGATTACTTTGAGACCTTCTCTCCAGTCACGAGGCTCAACTCTGTTTGTGTTCTCATTTCTGTTGTTATAAACAAAGATTGGCCACTATTTCAGCTGGATGTCAAGAACGCTTTTCTCTATGGGGACTTGCAGGAAGAAGTTTACATGGAGCAACCACCTGGCTTTGTTTCTTAGGGGGAGTATTCCTTGCAGGTTTGCAAGTTGAGGAAAGCAATCTATGGCCTCAAACAAAGCCCTCGTGCCTGGTTTGACAAGCTGAGTCAGATTCTTATAAAATTTGGCTTTCGTCGTTCTCATTCAGATCACTCTGTATTTATCAGGAAAACTAGAGCTGGCCTAGTCATTCTTATTGTCTATGTCGACGACATTATACTATCTGGCAATGACACCTTGAGCATTCATGCTACTAAAGCATATATAGAACAACACTTTGTCACCAAGGATCTTGACAAACTGAGATATTTTTTGGGTATTTAAGTATCCAAATCATTTGTAGGATTATGTCTCTCAACAAAAAATTGTTTAGGATCTGTTGCAGGAAACATGAATGCTTGGTTGCAAGCCAGCCAACACTCCTCTAGACCCAAACATTGATTGGGATGATGAAACTTCCCCATCTTATGCTGATCATCAGCAATTCAGACGATTGGTTGGTAAGCTCATGTACCTTACTGTCACGAGAACTGATCTGACTGCTGCTGTAGGGTTTGTAAGCAGATACCTAGATAAACCTAGACAATGTCACTGGGACACTGATTGTCACATTATCAGATATCTCAAGAGCTCTCCAGGAAAAGGTCTATTATACAAGAACCATGGTCATTGTAGTCTTTCTGGTTTCTCTGATTCTGATTATGTAGGGAGTAGATGTGATCGGAAATCTACATCCGGATACTGCACCTTTATTGGTGGCAACCTAGTTACCTGGCTTAGCAAAAAGAAAACCGTGGTAGCTAGGTCAACTGCAGACACAGAATATCGAGCCATGGCTCACACTGCATGTGAACTTCTGTGGGTGCAAAGTCTTCTTAAAGAGTATTATATAGCTGATTCTCGTCCTATTCCGATGTTCCGTGACAAAAAGGCGTCTGTTTTAATTGAGAGCAACCCTACCTTTCATGAGCGAATAAAGCATATAGAAGTTGATTGCCACTTTGTTGGGGAGTCTGTTCTTTCTAGCCGCATCTGTAGCCCACACCTCTGTACTGAAAATCAAGTGGCAGACATCTTCACCAAGCTTCTACCTAAAGCTCGTTTCAAAACTCTAGTGGACAAGCTAGGCATGTTCGACATCTATGCTCCAGCTTGAGGGGGAGTAAAGAGATATGTTATTTCTGTACTCTACTCTACTTGTGTTTTATCCCATATTTCTTAGGTTTGCTTATTGTTTTATTCTCGTCCTATAAAAGAGAATGTACTGTAAAAACTTGTACTCACTTAATACAATTCCACTCATTATTCTATAATTAGAAAATTCAGTTTGGTAGTCGACAAGTGGTCCCAAGAGTCCCCAACGAAGATGCCACTGAAAAAGGAACATGGCGGGGACTACAGGTGAGGTCATCATAGTCTGCATGTAGTACAGAGTCAGACCACCATAGCATCCCCAAAAACTCCTCCACCTCGTCATGTAACCTTGCTAATTAATCGAGTACAAAAAGTATGTTACACTACAGTTTGAAGTTTTTGTGATTTTGCTAATAGAATAAAAGTTTGAAGTAAACTAATGAACAAATAGACTAAATGAATTAATAGTAGGAGTGTTGTCAACATCCCCTACACAACCGCAATCAAATACCGCAGATGTTGACCGATCAATCAATCAAACACGCAGATGAACAATAGATTTACACAAAGTAGAAAATTCCACTGTTTGCAATTTTATGAGCAGTTAGATCGGAATAAAAAACCGAATTTATTGCTTTAGAAGAGCATGCCCATTGATACCAAATCACACAAGAGTTGAACAATATTGTGTTGAGGACTTGACGTTGAAGCAACATGAGTAATGTGTCTTAAGTAGTCTGTCCCAACATGCTGAACTAAGCATCACCATGCTTGAGGAGGAAGTAGAAGTAGATCAACACCAATTTTTGTACCGGTAGTTACTTGATTCCCTCTTTGACATGCCATACCCGCATTATTTTCAATGACTATTATATAAACAATGACATGGAGTTCCAGAGGCAAAACTAGATCCTCTATCAATGCAAGAGGAAGTGCCATGACCATGAATGTGTCCATGACCACGACAAAATACAGCTAGAGCAGAAGGTTCTGCAGCAAAACTTGGTGAGAGTGATCATGGAAGACAGCCATAAATCTCATTTGGGGAAGCGAAGGATAAGAAGCTAAAATCTGCTAGCTCACTAGCTCATAGCTTTTAGGCTAGGATGTGAGAGAACATAGCAATTTTGATTCATCGAGTTGCTTTTGAAGTTTCTCCAGGTCAGAAGTCAGAGGATGGCAGGCTTTTAGTCATATCCCCTTGAATATATCATACTGAAATGCAAACACCAAACAAGACTAGATCACCCAACCATATCATAATTAAACAATTTGTTAAGTAAAGATAGGAGCAGCATTTCCCTTTCCAGAATAGACCTTAGTAATGCTGTCCCTTGCTTCCTTAGTTGTCGAGATGAGAATGAGATTGCCATAAATAGAAGGTTCATAACTATTAAGAAGTCCCGACATAACTTGAGGGTCAACACTTCCCACTTTTCTCATTTAACCTTTTTGTTTTAAGTAGATTCCTTCTCTACTAGCAGTACGTCTATAATATGTTGATCCATTTAGAAGAGTGAACATAAATCTGAAACAATTGCGACCACGTAATGTAGGTCTTGCTATTAAATATAGTTGCCGCACACTTGGTGTGAGCATTATTATTTGGAAGGTAGAAGGCAATTCCATGATTCAAAAAACAGAAGAATCTTGAATATATAACACCAAGTCAACAAGCAGACAATGATTGTGCTAACAAGTAGGAAAGTTTGGTAGCAAGTATGGAGGCATAGTCCAATCAGGTGGCAGGCGGAAGTTTGGGATTGGAATTGTGTACCCACATAGTAATCACGACAGTTCTATTGGACAACAATAGATCATATGTGCTTCCAAGATCAACAACAATGCTTTAGTAGGAAAAAATGTTGTAGATGGAGAATTACGACTTGTTATAGTACTAGGGAGTAGGGACTCTTGTGATATCAATGACAACGATGGCAATAGTGAGGTGCCGCAAGAGAGGCCAGACTGTCACAGAAGAAGATGATGCTCCGCATGAGAAGCCAAGGGAGGCCCAACTGTTTTTGGGCTTGTTAATGGTGGAAACAATTGTGGAGGCTAATAGTAACAGCAATTGAAGGGGGACCTTGCGCCCTAGATAGATATGACCATGGGTGGGCTAAGCATGGGTATCTGGCTGCTCAAAGAGGCTCTTACGAGTGACGGCCATTGAAATCACATGCATAATGGCGGTGGCAGCTTGTTGAGGGGGTTTGATTGAGGGAAGAATAGGAGAGGATGGAGGACTACATGTCAATGGTTTAAGATTAGGAGAAAGGAAGAAGGAAGAAGTGAAGGGACGATGTAGATGGCGATGGCCAGGGAGAGGAGAAAGGAAGCAAAATTGATAGACCGAGCATTTGATAACCAAAAGACTTGTATGTCGAAGAGAATACTCATACATCTTTATTGAGAGCACAAGCTTTTTTATATGGATTAGTGAAGCATGCAAACTCAAATTACAAGATGTGGGGCCAAAGGAAAAGAGGGTAATATAAGTAATGAGTAATGACATTAGATATATATACAAGAAAAGATAAATTAAGCAAAGATACATCTGTATAATAATATCACAAAAGAAAAGGAAGAACAGTTTAATTCAACCCCAAAACCACCAGAGCTTCTTCTCTGGTGTAAACCAATAAACATTTGAATGTAGCTGCTGACGATATTCTCAATTGCCAACAACATTTCTTATACTATAATTGGAACATATCAGAATAGACATTTCCTGGTCCATAATTTATGAATGCAAAGTTTTGTAAGCATAACCTCTTGATGCATTAATGCATGATTTGTATTTCTATCAATGTCCGTCAGTAACTAAATTTTAAGTCATTGCATTCGGACCCAATATGTTTAGTAAGCGTTTTCAGTTTCCAAATGGTGCTGCATACATTATTGCTCTTGTAAATGTAGTATATTTTTTTCAACGAAAGGTTGGATTGCCTGCACGAGGAAAAACTTTTACAGCGACGAAGCTGACAAGATATCTCCGGTGGTTAGGCCACGAAACAAAACATTTCAATGTTGGCAAGGTAGAACATTTCCTTAAATATACATTGTTAACATCTGGCCTCTTTCAGCATTGTTTGTTAACAAATATTGACACTTATTCAGTACTAATAAATTTTCTCTAACATGTTTCTTTGCATCTTGGAAATGAGGAAAGTATCGTCGTGTGAAGCATGGAGCCCATTTGGTATACTGATGCTTCATGTTTTTTCTTCCTATCTGGTTTAAGTGTATATCCTTTGATGTGACACCAATTATTATTGAAATTTGATTTGCAATATTCTCATTGCAGTCCGCTGACTTTTTTCGAGGTGATAACCATGAAGCCGTGGGAGAACGAAATGAGGTGTAATATTGTCATTGTATCACTTATATTTGCAAGTTGCAAACACAGACTTTATGAATAAGATATTTTAGTTTATTACTCGTTACTTTTTGTGTGACTAAGGACACCGAAGCTTGTACAGTGATGCACCAGTCTATATATAATTTAGAAGGCAACTTAGAAAACATAGGAATAAAGGATATATGTTGTTCATCTTTACTATGTGAAGGAGTTATCTTTTTGGGTCGGAAATCCTAGAGGCCTACTGTTGGATCTTCATTTGTGAAGTTCTAGTCTATGGCTATTTCCAGAAGATGGTATACCGTAACAAATCTCTGCAAAATGCTCATGAGTTAGTTGACAAAGCTATATTGCAATCATGCAATACTTAGCGATAACCGTTGTATATCATAACAATAAGATGATTCTTCACACTCTCCCCAATTTCTGTATGTGAGCATTCCCAAGTTGCCATAAGAATATCAGAGTACAGCGAAGTCCTGTGTGAGAAACGTTGCACTACAACTTGGTTTAACATACTTGAGCCGAAGCAAGATCCATTACTGTTTTAGTTGAACAGTTATTTGAGTTGTTAACATTACAAAGTTTATACGGATGAGGTCAATTGTCAATATAACCCGTTTAACAGGGGAGTGTGGTCTTAAATCTTAACGGTTAGAAGCACACACATGCTACAATATAGATAATTACTAAACTCAATACTCACTAACAAGTTGTATTGACTATAGTATTGTAATATGTTTATTCTAAAATCCAGGTTGAAACTTCTTGTGCAGTTTAACATCTATCATGTTGAAGCTGTTATTGTCATCTGCATACAATATGAGGAATGTAGTCATGCTCCCACTAACCTTCTTGTACACACAAAGGTTCATCTAACTATATAGGATATTATGGCCAGATTTCATTTCTGCCTTTCTTTCTAATTGTTGGTAGTTTAATACAAACTCTTCGGATTTAGTTTCAACTATAGTAAACCCATAATTGAATAATATTTAGTTGTACCTTATATATAACCTAGTCGTCAGGGATGAAGGTGATGGGGATTCGAACAACAAGGCCCGACGAGTTTGTAATGCAGAAGCGAAAATGTGAGATTGAATGAGTCAACCGATACATACAACGAGTAGCAATAAAGAAAAGAAGCTAGCAACCACAAAAGTAAGATTTAGTGGTTCGATCAATTCTCCAATGAGGGAGCCTACATCCACTGGCAGAGATGATCTTCTTGATAGACAATCACAAAGAGGATGTACAAAAGAGATATAGTACCCAACGACCGTTGAAATCGAGAGTCAACCATGGAAGATGGTTGCTTGGAGAAGAGCTATAGCAGGCTTGAAAGTTTGAAACCCTAGAGAAATCCTAGGTCTATGCTTGGATTTAGGTCTTTGTATTTTGACGTCTCTTGATGTCTCTTTGTGTCTCTTCATAACTAGAACGAGGTTGGGGGGGTATTTATAAGAATATGACACGTAACTTGTGCTCCAATGTGACCTGGACTCATCTAGGCTGCAATGATAGTATGGCTAGACCGCATGCAGTCAAGGGCCTGATTGTAATTGGGACTATGTACCTTATTACCGTCCAGTTGGACTGTATACAATATGCTGTGGACTATTGATGTTGCTATTGGTTTTATTCAGATACGGTCCTTGGGAGATTGTAAATGGTCAATTGACTAGGGCTGAACATCGGTCCAAAACCGGCCCGGACTGGACCGAACCGAACCGGACCGCGGACCGGATTTCAACAAATATATGGACCGCAGACCGGACCGTTTCGAGATAGGACCGGACCGGGACCAGACCGTTTTGTGCTAGGACCAGACCGGACCAGACCGTATTACATGTTTTACAACTTATTTAATTGTACAAAGTTGATAATCTTAGTCACTTCTAACAATTATATAACTTTAGTATCAAACATTTATACTAGTAGTGCTTATATGTGTACTTTATTTGTAGTTATTATAGAATACACCTTCAAATATACATGAATTTTGTATAAAAGTCAGTATGCGGTCCGGACCGGACCGGACCGAAGACCGAACTCATCGAAATTCCTGGACCGTGGACCGGACCGAACTCAAAATGGATCGGACCGGACCAGACCAAATTGAACAGTCCGGTCCGGTTTAGCGGTCTGGACCATTATTTGCTCACCCCTACAATTGACTGACCGCAATTCCTCCTGGAGATGCCATATTGTATCTTGAAGATAGAGAGGCTCGAGTGTAGATGTGCAAAACATCAACAAAGCTTTTCATGAGAGTTTAAGATACTCTTTGAACAAACTTCAATATGAGAAAACAAAATAAGAATACCATCTCCTCCACTACTCAACACGAGCAAAGCTTAGGTAGAAAGAAGATTAACTAATTTTAAGCAAAGCTCAAACTTGGCTTATGTAAGAGTCTTCATCATCGTGTCAAACACACCCATCTTCTTTATTAAAATTTGCCTTCATCTATGACTTTCTAATAAAGTGGTACTTGACATTAATGTGCTTTGTTCTCTCATTAACCATTTGACCTTTGATGAGATGTATGTCACAATGAGCTATGTTATGTACTCGATCCATGGCCACTTGCTTTAGCAAAACCCTTGAGCCATAAAGCCTCCTTCACAGCTTCTGTTGCTGCCTTGTGCTCTGCTTTACTAAATGGAAGAGTGATTTTCTAAATGATAGTTGTTGATCCCACTATTAACATGTACTGGTAAGAGATCTCCTCTAGTTGAGGCCGCCTTATGGTTTAAAAATTTCGACCAAAATTGCAAAATTTTGATTTGGGCGGCTACCATACATTGAAACCTACCTCCCAACTGTTGAACTTTCTACTATGTAATTTCACTAAAAATTGGAAAACATAAAAAAATGAGAATTAATATGAACTACTTAATTTAATGCAAGATATAAGATATTAAATGCTATTGCATAAGAATATATGTGTGTGTGTGTGTGTATGTGCACATTGCACAATCAACTCACACTTGTAGGAAACCCCCCACCCTATATAACTATATGATATTATTGCATAATTAGGTGTATTTATGTATGCACATCATCTGGGTGAAATTCCATGACTTAATTCCTTTATTTGGTCATTAAAATCATTGAAATTTGTGTCAAAATTTTGTGTCAATAGGAGCGATTTATCAAAATTTTGGTCGAAATTTCTGCAAAAATCCGTTTCCCAATCATCCAAAATGGCGTCAAAATATGAGTGTACGTAACCCTATTGTGATGACCTGAACTCAACAGAATATTAAACAAGAACTTTGAAGTGCCCTTCAAATACCTTAGGATGAGCCATGTAACAATTTACCACACTGACTGCATAAGCAATGTATGGTCTAGTGCAAACCATAGTATACATGATGCTACCAATGGCACTAAAGTAAGGCATGCACCATCTCTTTCTCCTATTATGATTGTGGAGATTGCAAAGCCGATAACTTGAAGTGAGAAACCAATGGAGTTGAACTTAAGCTTCACATCTAACATGTGGAATATGTCAAGAACCTTAATGATGTGCTTATCCTGGGTAAGGATAACACTTCTATCTTTTTGAGTCCCTTTGTATCTGATGCCAGGAATCTTCTAGCTCACCTAGGCTTTTCATCTAGAAATCTCTACGCAGAAGAGATTTCACATTAACAATCTCGATGCGTGTCTAGAAATGACTAACATATAATATACAAATAGTATTAGTAAGCAAAATAATTGTCATCTAACTCTCTATAATAGACATAAGCGTCATAGCCATGGATTAAAATTTTGGTGGAAACTGCAAAATTTTGACAGAAATTTTGATTCCAACCTCTACCAGATAACAAATATCGAAATGAACATGCCAAATTGCCGAAATTTCCAATATGCAATTCCATAAAAAATGAAGAAAAAAATCTTCAAAAATCATTAAAAAATGTCGGACACCCCTTCAGTTAATTAAATCCAAAATATAAGATATAACATGTAATTGCATAAAAATATACGTATGTGTACATCACATGATCGAAACCCTGATCGAAAAAGTTTTGTATATTTTCACTCACATATTGAGGAGCCCACCTATCTTGTACGAAGATATGATATTATTGCATACTGAGGTGTATTTATGTATGCAGATCTTTATGGCAAAATTTCATGACTTAATTCCTTTTCATGGTCGTCGAAATCATCAAAATTTGCGTCGAAATCTTGTGTCAACAGTAGTGAAAATATGGAAATTTCGATTGGAATCTGTATAAATTTCTCTCTTTGGACCATTGTTATGGTGTTGAATTGACATTTTAAATTATGGTCATAGCCAAGGAATGAAGTATCATATTTCAATGCTATTTCGATAACGTGAAAATGGGAATTTATGGAAATTTTGACAAAAATTTCAATAACTGCAATCGCGCCCATTTCAACGCCAGAATGCACGGATTAAGCCATAAAAATTTGCAGGCGTGATCTCTACACCTAAATGCATTGCTCTATGCAATTAAATTTTATATAGGGGTAGGTTGGGGGGGCTCCTTCATGTGTGCGGTAAGGACACTTTCCTCTTTCCTGTGGATTTTGATGAATGGTTTCAATGACAAAAGGTAGGAATTGAGTTATGTAATTTTGCAAGTATGAGCTATATACATAATGTACTTATTTGTGTTATAATATCAAGTATTGGATATGTAGGGCATCCCCACACATTTTACTTGGGTTGATAGTTTATTGTTGATATTAACTCAATGGTCAATCCTTTCATTGGCCATAAGAACACTCGTGCAATGTTTCCAAGCAAAATCATTATTTGTTGGTGTGGTTGGTTTCCTAGCATCCTCATTGTCTAATAAACCACCACTAGGATACATGTCGTCCACATTGAAAAAACTAAAAAAGCATGCATTGCGTAAGTGTTTGATAATTTGAATAGAAGATATTACGAAATGCAATACAATTATGATAATACTATAAGTAGATACTATGTATGAGTACTGAATGGTGAAATAACTCTAATCCCCCTTTACTCTTCAAAAATAACAATAGCACCAAGGATTGCAATTACCAAAATTTCCATTGAGATATGTGAGTTGTGCACAAAAAACCTCGAAATCCGTCAAAAATTGGTGAAATTTGTCGAAATCATCGAAATTTTTATCAAAATTCTGATAAACGCAATCTTGGCATCATATTCGACCGAAATCGATAGTCATGTATTTCGGTACCATATTCCATCAAAATCGAAAATTTTGGCAAAATTTTGCCAATTTCGATGAAACATCATTCCTTGGTCGTAGCTAACCTGGAAAATGCATTGTTCGTCCTAAAAGAGTCAAATCTCTTATACTATTGTCTAGGAGATTACTTCAGCCCATATAGAGACCTCTTAAGCAAGCACATATCGTTCCTACTATTTAAAATTGCTATTGCATTTAGATCTTTTCCTCGAATTTACAGTAGAAAATTCGTTTGTACATCAACCTGCTGCACTCTAGGTCTTCAATGGCTACCATAACAAAGAAGCACCAATGTAATAATGCGTGATGATGGGTGAGAAGTGTTCATTGCAGTCGATGGCTTCAATCTAACTGTAGACTTTTGCAACAAGGTGTGCCTTGTATCTTTAACCTTGTTTCTTCTTGTAGACCCATTTGCAGCCCACACTTTCTTTCCTTTGGGAGGTACCACCAACTCCCAATTTTGATTCTTGTGAAGAGATCCATCTCTTCCTTCATTTTAGCAATCCATTACAGAGCATATTGACTTGTGGCTACTTCATGGAAGTTGTTCTCGTCACCTTATCCACATCAACGTCAATAAAAATGGCCTAAGCCACCATGGAGTCACCAAACCTATATCATTTGAATGGTTTGATGTTCCATTTGTCTTTGCCTTTTCTTGTGGCTACACTGTAGGAACTCTTTGGAGTGTCCCCTGTCTTAAGTAGGTAAATAATCGTCTCTTGTAGAAGAGGGGCCTCGTTCATTGACTCGTGGGCCGTCATCTTCTTTGATCTTAATCTGTTGTGGAACGCCTTGTAAAGAACATGTAGCCTGTAGGAGAGGGCCAATTCCTGTGCTATACAGTAAACACTATGGTCGATTTGCTGAAAATAACATTGGTTCTACTGAGGTTCTGGTGAAGAAGGATCTTTGCACTAGATACAATATCCTTTCCTCAAACACTTAACCAATGTTCAAAATCTCGACGAAATTGTCGAAATTTCTGTTTTTGTGGCAATCGAACATTGAAATTGACTGATGAAACTCTCGAAATAGTTAGATCATCGATTTTTTTCTATTTTTTCATATACTATATACTACCTAGAACATATTTTTTTGCACAGTTTTGTGTTTTAAGTCTATATATCGTGCTTGCAAATTATAATGACTTAATTCATTGATTTCACCATTGAAAATTAACATCAGAAATCCCCACCGAAATGCCCATCGAAACAGTTCAAGGTCATTCACTAAAAAATGATGAGACCCCACCCCCCACATATCCAATATCAAATATTATTACATATTTGAGTAGATCTACACTAGTAGATCATTCTGGTAAAATTTCATTATTAATTCGTTTATTTTGCTGTCGAAACGCCAGGAACACATTTCTCGAAATTTCTGTCGAAATTTTTGTTTCTATGGCCACTGTAACGACATCGAAATCGGGCATTTTCTTCGTTGCACATAACCATGGAATATGCATTTGATAGCTTTAGGTTCTAATTTTCTAGCATTTGAACGAGCAATAGCATGCCAACCAAATAGAAACAGATTGAAATAATCAACACATTTACTGAAACAAGCTTCTTCATGAGTCTTGAAGCATATAAAAGATGATGGATTGGAGAGCGGTTCAGCAAATTAAGAAGAGGTTGATATTGCTTCACCCAAAAAGATCTCTCTAAGCATGCAATGAGGAGCATGTGTCGAGCCTTTTCTAACATTGTTTGGTGCATTCTTTCTAAAACAGCTGGGGCGCACAATGCACTGCACGGAGTCTTTTGATACCATGATCATTGTTGAAATTATTGAACTCCTTAGGATAGAACTCTCATATGTAATCAGTCTGAAAAGTCTGTATGCTTTTGATGGTTACAACAAGAACCTTCCACTGCTTGAAAGTTGAGAACAACTCATCTTTGCTGTTATGAATATAAATTGAGACCATCCTTTTGCAATTACTGATGAAGCCATTGTATATTTAGCACCACCTATCGGAGGAACACGAGAAGGGCCTCACAGATTTGACTAAACATAATCTAGAGAAAGCTATTGCATTTGACCTTCCACAAACTTCAATGATCACAAAAACCTAACTTTTGATGCTTTCACAACACGACCCTTTCTTGCTCATAAGCGTCATCCAAGGAAGCAAGGACACGTTTCTAGACATGGACACTGACATGGATACGGAGGCGGGACACGATAAATTTCTAAAATGTAGGACACGGACACAACATTGGTTGAGGGGAAGTTTTTTTAATATATACATATATGTGGGTGTATGACGTATGAACTGGAATTTATCTTAAAATTTGTCCATATTAATGTATCTATGTATGTATAATCTTATATGCAGATAGATGTGTGTCTTTGTGTGTATGGTAAACACAATATGAAGGACCGAAATAAACTGGACATGAGCCAGCCGTGTCCAAAACATTTTAGGCAGTGTCCGTGTCCAAAATGTGTCCGACACGGACACGGGGGCTGTCTAGAAGTGTCCGCGCTTCCTAGGCGTCATCCCTTTCTCAGACATGTCCGAAATGCATATACCACAACCTTATGGTGTCTTTAAACGAGGTTGTAATTGCTGCGGAGAAGCTGAACCTTGCAAGGTGTATATTTTTGTGAGTTTCTCACCCCTTTCATGAGGATCCACTAAGGGGGAATATTGTCATAAGTGGTTATTGGGTCTGAGCCCATGTGTTTTATTATTTGCCTTGGATTTCTTTTATTTATGGTACACTTAAGCGAGGATCCGTTAACCCACTTAACTGTGTCCACCTATCTAATGTTGTTTTGATTAAGGATATGCCAGTAAATGGGTTTACAATAGCACATGATTGAAGCCACTCTCCCAAGTTTCTTCCATGTCTCACTGTGTATCAACTGTATTCATTCAAGTCATCTAAAATGTTCACTATGCCATTTTGTCAACGACTAAGGTTTACAACACAGTGGAGTTTATGTATCGGCCTAGCTTGTTATCGTTGAGAATGGTTGGCAAGAGTGAATGTGGAAGTTATGCAAGGTTTGGCATCGTCCATTGTCACATCCACAACTTCGATGTCATTTGGTCTGTGTGTGTCACTGTCAACATTTCCCATTATGCAAGTAGGGTTGTATATTATTCTGAATATATCATGTTTTGTATCCTAAAATCCATACAAATGTATCTAAGTGAAAACCTCATATTTGAGGGTGAATCCAATTAAAATCTACCACCAACTTATTTATGCCATAAATTTTGGTGCTTAAGATGCATTTAGAGAAGGGCATATTTAGTGTTTTTCGACAAAGTATACATACTTTCAGCAAGTTGCACTAGCTCTTCACGTTTTGGCCTTTGTTGCCCATATGTTGACCTTTTTTCAATGGAGTTTTCAGTCTAACAAATGACATGCCAGCTATATATATATATCACATTCTGGTGATGTTCACTATGCCATTTTGTCAACAACTAAGGTTGACCACACGATGGAGTTTTTGTATGGGCCTAGATTGTTCTTGTTGAAAATGGTTGACAAGCGTGAATGTAGAATGTAAAATGTGGATCCGCAATGCAATGTGCAGTGCAACGTTGGGAGAGGCAATAGGCCTTCTCCCTTTTTATTAATAAGAGAAACTAGATAATTTACATAGAGGTCCAACAGGATATAGAAATTACAAAATAAAATAAATATGACATATTAACACTCCCCCTCAAGCTGGAGTGTACACATCGTGTAGGCCCAGCTTGTTGCAAAAACTCTGACAGGCTGCTGGACTCAATGGCTTCGTAAGAACATCTGCAAGTTGATCTTCAGACTTGACATGTGGAGTCACAACAATTCCATTCTTAATCTTGTCTCTGATAAAGTGGCAGTCAACCTCTATGTGCTTAGTACGCTCATGGAAGACTGGGTTCTTGGCAATGTAGATGGCCGCTTGATTGTCACATCTGAGTTCTATAGGAGACAAGACATAAATTTTTAATTCAGAAAGTACAGATTGAACCCACTGCAACTTACAACATGCATGTGCCATGGCTCTATACTCAACTTCCGTGCTAGATCTTGCCACAACATTTTGCTTTTTGCTTTTCCAGGTAATAAGATGATTCCCCAGATTTGTGCAATATCCAGACGTAGACCTCCTGTCATTCGGATTACCAGCCCAATCTGCATCTGCATAACCAGTAAGAGAAAGTGTGGATACATGAGTCTTCGACCTATAATAGGTGATTCCCTTACCAGGTGCACCTTTCAGATATTTCAGAATACGGCAGACAGATGTCCAATGAGACTGTTGTAGATAGCTCATATGCTGATTCACCACTCCTATAATAAAGGAAATGTCAGGGCGTGTGACTGTCAGATATATCAATTCACCCACAACTTTCCTGTAATATCCTGGATCTGGATAATCAATATCATCAATCATCTCCTTCACATGATAGTCCATAGGAGTAGACACATGCTTGGACTCACTCATACTGTTTTCTTTGAGACAAATTGGTACCTGCATGAGATCTAAGTACTTCAATGCCCAGAAAGTATCTCAATTTTCCCAGATCCTTTGTGTGAAAGTGCCCCGCAAGCCTTCTTTCACACGAGATATGCCTGTGGAATCACTGCCAGTGATAACAATATCATCAACATACACAACAATAATAACAGATCCACCAGAAGAAGTAGAATAAAATAAAGAGTGATCAGTAACACAACGAGAAAAGCCCATTGTGAACGAGAGAAAGGAGACGAACGATGTTTGCGGCTGCTAGGTGCAGCTTGCTTGAGAGGGCAATAGCCGTCTCTCTTCTTTTTATATATTAGGGTTAGATACATTGTGGTACAAAGGAGAACATAATAGAAAAACAATAAAACAAATAATATAATAAAGATAGAACCAGGAGGCAGATTGCCGATTTCCGCCAGTCGATGGTATCGACAAAATGATGTTCTGTTGCTGTGACTTTGTCGATACCATTGACCTTCTGTTGATAGTATCGACGGGGATGCAGACTGTTTCACACTCCCCCTCAAGTTGGAGAGTACACATCGTGTATGCCCAGCTTGCCACATAATCTCTGAAAAGCTGCCGGACCCAAAGGCTTTGTCAAGATATCTGCCAGTTGATCTTTAGACTTGACGTATGGCGTCACAATAGTGCCATCTTTGATTTGATCACGAATAAAATGACAATCAACTTCTTTATGCTTTGTACACTCATGAAAGATAGGATTCCTGGCAATGTGTATAACAGACTGGTTGTCACATTTGAGCTCCATAGAAGACATAATAGTAATTTTTAACTCAAAAAGAACAAATTTGACCCATTGTAGTTCACAACATGCATGGGCCATAGCACGATATTCAGCCTCAGTGCTGGATCTAGCTACCACATGCTGCTTTTTGCTTTTCCAAGTAATCAAATGATCACCTAGGAAAGTACAATAGCCTGATGTAGACCTTCTATCAGTATGATCACCAACCCAATCTGCATCTGAATACCCTGTGAGAGTCAAAGTAGATGGAGGCACCTTGGGCTTAGAATATGTGATCCCTTTACCAGGAGCAGTCTTCAGATATCTCAAAATCCGACAAACTGCTGTTCAGTGTGACTGTCGTGGTGAGTGCATATGCTGACTCACGACGCCTATAGCAAAAGAAATATCAGGTCGTGTAACCGTCATATATATTAGCTTGCCAACTATTCTCCTGTAATATCCTGGATCTGAGTACTCAACATCATCAACCGTCTCCTTGATGTGATAATCCATGGGAGTAGATACCGGTTTAGATTCAGTCATGCCTGTCTCCTGTAGTAAGTCAAGCACATATTTCCTCTGAGATAGATTGACACCTACATGAGATCTAAGCACCTCAATGCCCATAAAATATCTCAGTTTACCCAGATCCTTTGTTTGGAAGTGTCTCTTTAACCCTTCCTTCACACGAGATATGCCCGTAGAATCACTGCCAGAAATCACTATGTCATCAACATATACAACAATGATGATAGAGCCACAAGAAGAGCTAGAGTTGAATAAAGAGTGATCAGTCATGGAGCGAGAAAAACCCATCTGGAGTACAACCTCACCGAACTTGTCAAACCAAGCTCGAGGAGAGTGTTTCAGCCCATATATAGCTTTCTTCAATTTACACACCTTCTGACACTCCCCCTCAGCAACAAACCTAGGAGGTTTCTCCATATATACCTCTTCCTGTAGGTCACCATGTAGAAAGGAATTTTTAACATCGAGCTGAAATAGGGGCCAATCAAAGGTAGTAGCCAGAGAAATAATAATCCACACAGAATTTAGATGAGCTACTGGAGAAAAGGTCTCAAAGAAATCAACTCCATAAGTCTGTGTGTAGCCTTTTGTTACCAATCTGGCCTTCAACCTTTCAACGGACCCATCCGGATTATGTTTGATGGTGAAAACCCATCTGCAACCCACTGCTTTCTTCCCTGCAGGTAAGTCAACAAGATCCCATGTGCCGTTATGCAAAAGAGCTGACATCTCAAGCTGCATTGCCTGTTTCCAACCACTGTCCTTCATAGCATCATAGTGATTCCTTGGTATATCAACAAAATCAAACCCAATAGCAAATGCGTGTGCCTTCTTAGATAAGTGGGACAGACAACACACATTTGTAATAGGATGTCTAATAGTACAAGAACGAGTACCTTTCCGAACAACAATAGGAAGATCAAGATCTGATGCTTCTGCAGGAATCTCTTGAGTAGAAGACGATGAGGAAGGCTCAGGGACTTGTGTCGCTACCTCCTCTGGATCTTGTCTGCCTCACCTACTATAAACATATGGGTATTGCTGAATAACATGCCTCTCAGCTGCCTGCTCATCCTGAATAAAAGTATAATCAGGAATGATGGGTGGCGCTCCCTCACTCTGCACATATGGTGCCACTCTCTCACTCTGAAAAATTGGTGGCACTCCCTCTCTCAACTGCTCCCCCTTACTCATAGCATCGGAGAAATATGGAGTGGTCTCATGGAAGGTAACATCCCTAGACACAAACATGCGACGAAGACTAGGACAATAACACTTGTATCCTTTCCTAGTACTAGAATAACCAAGGAACAAGGTTTTAATAGACCTCGGAGAAAGTTTGTCAACCTTAGGGTCAAAATTATGGACAAAAGAAGTGCACCCAAACACTCTAAGGGGAACAGAGAATGGCTGATCCGTGGGTCGTAACACAGAGAAAGGAGTTTGTCCTTTAAGAACAGAGGATGGTTGTCTATTAATTAAGAAGCAAGCGGTTAAAAGAGCTTCAGACCAGAATTTCTTAGGCACATTGGATTGAAACATGATCGAACGAGCAATATCAAGAAGATGTCGATTCTTCCTCTCAGCCACCCCGTTTTTCTGAGGGGTGTGAGGACAAGACGTGCGATGGATCATGCCCACAGAACTGCACAAATCAAACATAGCCTTTTGAACATACTCTAAAGCATTATCAGATTGGAAAGTTTTTATATTGCAGTCAAACTGAACCTTTATTTCTTTATGAAAATGTTTCACAATAGATAGCACAAACTCTCAACTTTTGAGAAGGTAGATCCATGTCATGCGGGAAAAGTCATCCACAAAGGAAATAAAATAACGGAAACCATTATAACTTTGGTCTTTAACAGGACCCCATACATCACTGTGGACTAACTCAAAAGGACAAGATGCCCGCTTATTGACACGACTGGGATAAGACAACCTATGATGCTTTCCCAGCTGACATGACTGACACTCTAAAGATGACACTTGGGACAACTCAGGTTCCAACTTCCGCAGGTTCTCTAACGACGGATGTCCATATCTGCAAAGCCATAGTAAGGGGGAACCTCTCAACAGGATGGATGGAGCTGGAGAAGATACTGGGCGAGGCAGACTGTCACCGTGGAAAAGGTAGAGATCACCTTTCCTAGGCCCCCCACCAATCGTCCTCATACTCTTGAGATCCTGTAATACAAAACAAGAAGGCCCAAATGTTACCGTACATTTTACAGTGTCAATCAATTTTGCAACAGAAAGAAGATTAAAAGGAAACTCAGGCACAAAGTGTACAGATTTAAGATCAATCTTGGGTGTTAGAGAGACAGATCCACTAGCTAACACTCTCCTCACTGAACCATCTTCCAGTGCGACAGATTGGTGAGGGATATATGAGTCAATAGAGTGGAGCAATCTTCTCATACCAGTCATGTGCTGTGACGCGCCAGAGTCAACCACCCAAGATGAAGTAGAGCCAGAAGCTATGAGAGATGTAGCCTGATTACCCGCAGTAAATGCCAGGTTTGCTGACGATGATGATGATGATCCCATACTCATGTGTTGTGTAGCCTGAATGAACCGATCATACTCCTCTTGAGTGAGAGTGATATCGGTACCAGAAGTAGTTCCCACAGCAGAAGAAGAGGTATCTGTAGTAGTGGCATAATGTGCTGTCCCCACAGGTGGTGCAGCAGGTCTCCCATGTTTCTTCCAACACTTCTCCACTGTATGTCCCAGTTTGTCACAAAAATTGCATTTAGGACGTGTTCCACGTCCTCTGCCCATACCAGGTCGTCCCCCTCTCACCGCAGCAGTAACTGATGCATGAGACTCCCCAGAAGGTATAACAGAACCAGGATTAGTAGCAGTATTTTAAAAATTGGTGTATGCGCCCGCATAAGCGGTCGCATACAAGGTGCGGACCTCCAAAAAAACGCATAATGAAAATCGGTCCAAAAAGCGGTCCAAGTCGCATAATCGGTTGTACGGCCGCATACAAGGCTGATTATACCCCGATTTTTAGTTAGAGATATTCTGATTTCTTCTTTTATACATTTACATTCATTTGTGTTTGTTTAAATTTAGATTGTAGTGCATGTTTGTATTTATTTAAGTTGTGATGATTGCATATTTGCATAATTGCATCCATTATTCTTGTAATTGTACTATTTAGATACACAATTGCACAAATTAAATATGTAAATCATGATTAATATATATATATATATATATATATATATATAATTAATTAAAAAAATTCAAAACCGCATATACTTCCGCATATACTCCCGCATATACTCTACAAGGTGACCTCTCCGAACGCATAACACATACCGCTTTTTGAAACACTGATTAGTAGACTCAAAGATAGATTGTTGTATTCTCGAATAGGCTTCCACAAAGCTCGGTAATTTATCAGAAGCCAGAATGACACTCCTGGCAGAACCGCACGTAGGATTAAGCCCAGATAAGAATTTAGCAGTAACCAGATCATCTCTGTCTTTGACCTGTTCAACAACTGTCACTGGATGATAGTCTTGAGCAAGTGCCTGAATAGCTCCAAAGTACTCCTCAAGAGATCTGTCACCCTGCCTCTCAGCAAACAGACGGTCATAGATCATGAATTGGCGAAGAGCATTTTTTTCTTGGGAATAATGTTGCTTCACTGCGTCCCATATTTCCTTAGCTGTATAATAGAACATGAACCTTGCCGCAATTGCAGGTTCCATGCTATTCCACAACCAAATCTTCACCAGACTGTCATGACGCTTCCATTCAACATATCCTTTGTCAGTAGAGGTCAGAGGACCAGAGTCAACATGTCCCGCCTTGTCACGAGACTCCAGGACAGTGTGAACAACGTTCATCCATAGAAGAAAGTTCTTCTCGTTGAGCTTGATGGAGGCGATAGGCGACACCTCGTTGTAGATCGTAGGCGTCTTGGTGTCCTCCATTGTAGAATAGGACTGTGTGACGGATTGATACACGTCACAAGGATGGTTGAGGTGACAGAGAGATACACGTCACACAAGAAACAAAGAGAAATGCGTTACTGAAGCATTCACAGCCTCCGGACGATTTTCCTAATCACACATGGAGGAGGTGTGACTAGGATAATAACCGTAGAGAAACTAGTTCTCCGATTTAGATTTTAGATGGTTGTCGGATCACCCGAAGATTCTCAAACAACGATAGCAATTTCCGACGGATCGACCGGTGGCTATGTGAAAAACGTCGGGGAAGAGAATGTTGCCCTCGACCTTCGAGACTGAGCCTACGACAGCAGTGGAGAGCTACCAAGGGCCCAACGTGATGGAGGGGAGGAGCCGCTTGATGACGGCTTCACGCCCGACGGCAGATCACGGCTGCACGCCGTGCGGCGGCTCTGCCGCAGCCGCCGGTGCCGGTGCCGCGGTGAAGAAGATCTGGTGGAAGGAGAAGATCCGACGGATGAGGAGGAAGAAGGAAGAAGAGAGAGGGAAGGACTGCCGGTAGGGAGAGACGGCGACCTAGAGCAAACCTTGCTCTGATACCATGTGAACGAGAGAGAAGGGAGACAGACGATGTTTGCGGCTGCTAGGTGCAACTTGCATGAGAGGGCAATAGCCGTCTCTCTTCTTTTTATAAATTCGAGTTAGATACATTGTGGTACAAAGGAGAACATAATAGAAAAACAATAAAACAAATAATATAATAAAGATAGAACAAGGAGGCAAATTGCCGATTTCTGCTACTGTTCGTCTGTCGATACCATTGACATGACTGTTGATGGTATCTACAAAATGATGTTCTGTTGTTTCACACCCATCTTTAGCACAACATCACTGAACTTGTCAAACCAAGCTCTAGGAGATTATTTCAATCCATAGATGGCTTTCTACAACCTACACACCTTTTGACATTCCCCCTGAGCAGCAAAACCAGGTGGTTGCTCCATGTATAACCTCCTCTTGTAGATCACCATGAAGAAAGACATTCTTGACATCGAGCTGAAATAGAGGCCAGTCAAATGTAGTAGCCAGAGAAATAAGAATACACACAGAATTCAGACGAGCCATTGGTGAAAAGGTCTCAAAGAAATCAACCCCATATGTCTGAGTATACCCCTTTGCCACCGGGCTAGCTTTCAATCTCTCCACAGAACCATCTAGATTATGGTTTACTGTAAATACCCATCTGTATCCCACAACATTTTTATCTGGAGGTAAGTCAACAAGTTCCTAGGTGTTGTTCTGTAACAGAGCAGACATTTCAACATGCATAGCCCGTTTCCAGCCAATATCCTTCATAGCATCAAGATGATTTCTTGGAATGACCACAAAATCAATCCCAAGAGCAAATGAGCGAGCCTGCTGAGAAAACTTGGACAAACAACATACATTTGTAATAGGATGCCGAATAGTACAGGAACAAGTACCTTTGCGAACAACAATGGGAACATCAAGGTCAGATGGTTCTTTAGGAATCCCTTGAGTAGAGGAAGATGGGGGGGCTCAGAGACTGGAGTCGCTACCTCCTCTGAATCTTGTCTGCCTCGTCTGCTATAAACATGTGAATATTGCTGAATTTGTGGACCATCTGCTAGCTGCTCTTCCTGAATTATAGTATAGTTAGGTATGATAGTGGCACTCTCTCACTCTGATGTGGTGGCGGCACTCTCTCACTAGCATTTGATGGTGGCACTCGCTCACATAATTGCTCCCCCTTACTGGGAACACTAGAGAAACATGGAGTGGATTCATGAAAGGTCACATCTCTAGACAAAAACATATGACAAAGACTTGGACAATAACACTTGTACCCTTTGCTAGAGTTGGAGTACCCAAGAAAGAGAGTCCTAATTGACCTAGGAGATAACTTATCAGCCTTAGGATCAAAATTGTGGACAAAAGAAGTACAACCAAACACTCTAAGAGGAAAAAGAAAGGTTTGATCCTTGGGACATAGAACAGAGAAAGGAGTACGTCCTTGAAGTACAGAAGAAGGTTGCCTGTTGACAAGGAAACACACAGTAAGGAGAGCGTCAGACCAGAACTGCTTAGGAACATTAGATTGAAACATGATTGTCCTGGTAATATCAAGAAGATGACGATTTTTCCTCTCTGCTACCCCATTCTGCTGAGGGGTGAGGACAGGATGTACGATGTATCATCCCAACATAACTACAAAAATCAGCCATAGCTTTTTGAACATACTCCAAAGCATTAGATTGAAGTACTTTAATATTGCAATCAAATTGAACTTTTATTTCTTGATGAAAATGCTTGACAATAGATAGCACATACTCTCGACTTTTCAACAAATAAATCCAAGTCATACGCGAAAAGTCATCCACAAAGGAGATAAAATAACGAAAAACATTATAACTGTGGTCTTTTACAGGACCCCAAACATCACTATGGACCAACTCAAAAGGACATGATGCCCGTTTATTGACACGACCGGGATAAGACATCCTATAATGTTTCACCAGTTGACAAGACTGACACTCTAGAGACGTTACTTGAGACAATTCTGGTTCTAACTTTCTCAGGCTCTCTAATGAAGGATGTCCATATCTGTAGTGCCACAGTAAGGGAGAGCCACTCAACAGGATAGCTGGAGCAGGAGCAGAAACTTGGCGAGGCAAACTGCCACCGTAGAAGAGGTAGAGATCACCTTTCCTAGGCTCCCCAACAATCGTCCTCATACTCTTGAGATCCTGTAATACAAAACAAGAAGGTCCAAAGTTACCGTACATTTCACAGTATCAATCAACTTAGCAATAAGCGGAAGATTAAAAGGAAAAGCAGGCACATAATGTACGGATTTAAGATCAATTCCAGGAGTCAGAGAAACAGATCCACTGGCTAACACTCTCCTCACTGAACCATCTTCTATTGTTACAAATTTGTGAGGAATATGTGAGTCAATGGAGTGAATAAGTCTCCTCATACCAGTCATATGCTGTGACGCTCCAGAGTCAACGACCCATGATGAAGTAGAAAACCAGAAGCCAATAAAGAGGTAGCCTGATTACCAGTGGTGGACGCCAAGTTGGCTAAAGATGACGATCCCAAGCTCAGATGTTGAGTAGCCAGAATAAATCTATCATATTCCTCCTTGGTGAGTGTGATGCCAGAAGGACCAGAACTCGAAGCAGGAGGCTCAGTAGACTCAGTAGTGGTAGCATAGTTTGCTGCTCCCACAGGTGGTGCAGCAGGTCGACCATGCTTCTTCCAACATTTCTCAACAGTGTGTCTAGGCTTGTCGCAGAAAGTGCATTTAGGTCGAGTTCAATGTCCTCGACCCATACCTGTCAGTCCTCCACTCACAACAAAAACTACAGAAGCATGAGAATCTCCTGAGATGAGACTGCAGTAGGATCAACATGTTCAAAATTGGTTTGTAAAATCCTTGAATAAGCCTCTTACAAGTTGGGAAGTTTATCAGAAGCTAGGATAAGACTGCGGGCTGAACTGCACGAAGAACTCAGACCAGACAAATTTTTTGCTGTAATCAAGTCATCTCTGTCTTTGACTTGCTCCTGGACAGTCACTGGATGGTAGAAACTCAGCTCTTGTGCAATACCTTGGATCACTCCAAAGTATTCTTCTAAAGATTTGTCTCCCTGTTGTTCCGCAAAGAGGCGGTCGTATATCATGAACTGATGAAGCGCATTCTTCTCCTGAGAATAGCGTTTTTTTACAACATCCCAGATCTCTTTGGCAGTAGTGTAGAACATGAAACTCGAGGCAATCCCAGGTTCCATGCCCCCCCCCCCCCACCAATTCTTCACCAGACTGTTATAGTGCTTCCATTCAGCATAGCCTTTGTCAGTAGACGCAGGAGGATCAGAATCAACATGTCTCGCCTTATCGAGTGACTCCAATACAATATTGACCACATTCATCCATAAGAGGTAGTTCTTTCCGTTCAGCTTGATGGAGGGGATATGAGACATCTCACTGTAGATGCCTTGGTGTCCTCCATGATTTGACGAGAAGAAGAATGACAGATTGATAACGTCACAAGAAGATATGCGTGACGGAGAGATACACGTCATGTCACAGAAGAATCAGATGCGTATCTGACGCATCCACAAACCCTACTGAAATTCCCTAATCACATATAATGGATATGTGATTAGGAATTTCCTACGTACCGACGGACCCTCCGGTTTGGGATTTAGAAATCCGTTGGATCAACCGAAGGACCCGACGATCCAGAGAGAGAGGAGAGGGGGGGACTGTGGCTGCTACGCCTGGCCCGGGAGGCGGCTGCTGCGCCTGCCTTGGGCCGACGGCGGCTGCTGCTGGCCGACGGCTGTCGGCCAGCGGTTGTGGCTGTCCTGCGCGCTGTCGTTTTAGGCGGCGTTGGGTGGGAGGGGGGCGGTGCTGGGCCGCGCTCGGTTAGGTAGGGTTAGGTTCGGATCCCCTGCTCTGATACCATGTAAAATGTGGAGCCGCAATGCAATGTGCAGTGCAGCGTTGGGAGAGGCAATAGGCCTTCTCCCTTTTATTAATAAGAGAATCTGGATAATTTACATAGAGGTCCAGCAGGATATAGAAATTACAAAATAGAATAAATATGACATATATTAACATAGAAGTTATCCAAGGGTTAACATCGGCCATTATCACATCCACAATTTTGATGACATTTGGTCTGTGTGTGTCACTGTCAAGATTTCCTACTATGTAGGGTTGTATTAAATTCTGAATACATCATGTTCCGTATCCTAAAATCCATAAAAAAATGGATCTAAGTGAAAACCTTATATTTGATAGTGAATCCAACTTAAATCTACCTCCAACTTATTTATGCCATAAGCTTTAGTGCTTAAGATGCGTTTAGAGCAGGGTATATTTAGTGTTTTCCGACGAAGTATACATAATTCAGCAAGTTACACCAGCTCTTTACTTTTTGGCCTCAGTTGCCCATATGTTTAACTTTATCCAATGGAGTTTTCAGTCTAACAAATGGCATGTCAACAATATCTATATCACATTCTGGTCAAATTGTCAGTAAGACCTTAAATAAGCAAAGCTATCTGGAAAATCCCACTGCAATAATAAATTAGTTGGTTCTTTTTTTGCCATATATAACAGAGAAAATATCTTGAGGTTTTTATTAATTTGTTTAAAATTTAATACCTTGATCAGGTTTGGGGGTATTACTTACATCCCATCCTCATTGAGGAGACTATTTATAGGACAAAAATACAATTTAATTTCTATTTGGAACACAATCTTATATCCCTACTTGTATCGGGAAATCTTTTAAAAAGAAATATATAACAAGTTTGTTCAGACATCTCCTAGATGCCTACAAAAATCTTAATGCAGCAGACAAATTCCAACGTAGTTTTGGAACAATGTTGCCAAGGCGCTTAGTGCTTACTTGGGGATGAGGTGGGGATCATGAAACCTTAGACCTTTTATGACCCGGGTGGCTGCCCAAGTCCATTTAGGTCAAGACAAGGCTGGATCAACTTAAAATTGATTTGTTTTATATCAAAATAAGGTCTGAGTTAGAGCAATATAGGTCTCATGATCTGGGTGGCTTCCCAAGTCCGTTTAGGTCAAGACAAGGCTGGATCAAGTAAAAATAGATTTGATTTATATCAAAGTTAGGTCCGAGTTAGGGCATTATAGGTTTCATAAGCGTAATTAGGTGTGATTTAGGTTCACTAGAGGCCATGTTAAGTCAAACTGAGCATAACACCAATTGGGAAAACATCATACACTGGATGCGGCTTTCACTGAGGATGGAGCTCTTGGTAACTTATTCTGGTAGGGTCTTTCAGTTGGTGCTTTAACACCACTTAGGAAAAATAAATTGGATTAAATTGTTATCGACCACTGGATTTATAAGTAGGGACACAAGTACAACGAAGGGAAAGGAGTTAACATAAACAGGAAATACCTCTTTGTAATCTAAATCAGGAAAAGAAAAAAGAAACCTAAGCCTACTTCAACTTTCCTGTGAAAACGAAAACCCTAATTTTGGCGATATTCCTTTCTGTGGAAATCCTAAACAAAGCAAAAGTTCATATTCTATCCTGAATATGACCATTTTGTCTTGTGATGCCATTTGCCCTCAAGGAGGGGCCACTGTTTAACCCAAGTTGGGAATTCACTAGATTCTGGTCCTTAAATATCAACGTATTATTGCTGGTATGAGCTGTCGTTGGGGAAAACATCCCTTTTGAGGGTCAGTGCATATAGACTTTGCTTGTAATGCATTGTTGATAAATGCTTATCATATCTTGTTTGATACTAATCTTCAGTAATAGTGAACAGCAATAGACTAACAAACCTGGTGGATATAAACTTTATTTTCAAGAAAAGAGTTTCTCTATTCTGTAGGTTGTGCGTTTTCTTCCGCAGCTAGGGGAGTCTTTCCTTTTGATGGGCCCATTTCATAGATATTGTTGAATGTAGATCTAAACCCTGAAAACCTTCAAAATTATGCAATTAAGCGAAGTACTTCCTTGGTGACTACTTCTTCCAGTATCAGTGATTTTGTCCAAGATCAAGTGTGGAACCAATTCAGCTTTCATAGCAGTGGTAGCTGCAGTAAGACAAGCCATATAGGAAGATCGAAAGAAATAAACCAAAAAATTAGGAACATGGAGCTAGATAAATCTTTTAAATGGATCTTTACATTCCACATTTCCACTAAATATTAAACTGTCTATAATGCTTAAAGATGTTCGTTTTGGATGCAAGCTGGTGCGTCAGGTTCCAACTAATTATTAGACTTTTATTATTTATCTATGAATACCAATGCTGGATATATGCACATGAATTTCTTTAGAATGTTATGCTAGAACCATCTCCACAAGGAACAACAGGTCTACATGGCATTCCTTTCCATTCCAAAGTGGAAGAGCAATTAGTCATTTATCTCTCCCAGTGGGGAAGATGACTACTTGCCAGGATCACTGGCAGTGGATTGCTATAATCTAGTATTATATCATTTTCAGTTCTGAGAGGAAACGTTATTGGTCTTGATTCTGCTAGTGGCAAAATGATCCTGTGTCTATACATTATCTTCTCTCCCTTATTAGATGATCATGTATGTTTATCCTATTTTATCTACTTACTTTAGATGGCTGCATTGGCAATGGAAGATATGCTATCCTGGATGCAAAAAGGAGGGCAGGTAAGGTTCTATATATCATAGTGCATCATTTGAAGAGCTAAAAAAGTTTAAATTGTTGTTTTCAGGTAGGTATATTTGATGCTACCAACAGTACCAGACAGAGAAGAAATATGATCATGAAAATGGCTGAAGGGAGATGCAAGGTATCATGCTAAAAATTCGAATACATATCTTTTTGGTTTTAGCCTGAATCACTAGCACGTGTTATGAATGTTTATAATATAATTGTCTTGATTATGTATTGAAATAGAGAAATTTGGCTACATCCAATGTAATCAAATTAAAAGAAAACCTTACTAACCTGCTTAGACAACTCGCCAACCCACTCTAGATGAATTGCTGTTGGCAGCAGTAAAGGTCAAAGTTGGGCCAACAGTTGACATATTGTCACTGGATTTTTTAGACTGTATCGATCAGATTGAGATGAATCAATCAATCCAATGTTTTTAGATTGTCATCGCTAGCTTCTATGAAAAGCAAATCGTCTATATCTGTAAAACTAACCAATTAGGATAAATTGCTTTTCATTTAAATTTCTTATATATTTCTTTCTTTCTTTCATATATACAGATTATATTTCTTGAAACAATATGCAATGACGAGAGCATAATTGAACGTAATATTCATCTTAAAGTCCAACAAAGTCCTGATTATGCAGGGGAGTAAGTGTCCTGCTGAGATTCTACTTTTCTTTCTAGAGTACTGTGGTTGATGTTCTTTGCATCTGCAGGACAAATTTTGAAGCCGGAGTACAAGATTTCAAAGCACGTTTAGCTAATTACGACAAGGTCTGCATATTTTACAACGAATTTGTTGCATGTTTTATTTTGAAGATTTACATATGACTTTATTCCAAATTTATGCTTTAAAAGGTCTATGAGCCAGTAGAAGAAGGTTCATATATCAAAATGATTGACATGGTCAGCGGCCATGGTGGACAGCTTCAGGTTAGCATCTTCCTTTCTCCAATCAGTCCACAAAAATTACTAGCCAGGTTCCCCCTGTGATAGGAAAGGGTTTAGATCATATTATCCCTCACTTTGTAAGTTAGATACTTAGGTGTATGATTTCTCATATACACTTAAGTAAAATTGTCTGCGAGGCTAATTGATATTTCTTCATGATTTGTGTCCATGACCAATATTAGGGGATGATAATACTTTTTTATGCATGGTAGTTGCAAACTTGCAATGTGGTTACTTATTTCATATAATATGTTTATGGTTATAATGAGTATTCTCTATTATATACATATGTTTTAAGGGTAGCTACATAGATATATACACATGTTGATGGTTAATCATCAAATAAGCCCTTAAATATGTAAAAACTATGCAAAGAGCATTTCCATTAATTTCTAACTAACATTTGTCATAAAAACATTGTTCTAAACGATTTAAGAGTTAAGGAAACAATATAGAAATTGAAAGTTAGTTACATGCTTCTAGTCTTACAATGTTATGATTTCATGACATTCTTTTCGGACCATAGTCTTGCCCTATGCGAGTAAAGTGTTACCTTATTTAGTTTGGATTATACACAAGTTTGTCTAGGTGAATGTAGGTATTTGTTGTATACATGATAGTAGAATAAAATTCATAAAAGCATAGTGAGTTATCAACTTCCCAAGGTATGCCCTAATAACTAAAAAATGTAAACAATCCTTAAAATTGAAAATAAATCCTTGGTGCATAGCTAGGAAAACCAAACATCACCTATATGCAAATGTAGCTGGTTCCCTAACCCAAAAGAAGGAAGAAGGTTTTTGGTAGGTTTTATAGCCATTTATAACCTTCCACTCCTTTCACGACATGGATCCTTGTAGTTTATCGTTGGAGTGTCCCTAGCTAAAGACACACTGCTTCTACACTTGGCTGTAGTGATAGATAAGCAAGAGTTTTGACGCATCAACATCTAGATGCATCAAAGGGCAAGCAAAGGTGTCCACACCTTGGTTGAGTGTGGGTAAAGAAACTAGTCCCTCTACACCATCACTCAGATGTAGTGAAAATGTGCCAGGGCTCTCTCACAATTTTGGATGGAGGCAGGTAAACAACCTAGTCCAAGACAAAATGATTAAAGTGGGATCTTGGAATATTGGCTCTTTGAAAGGAAAGTTGTGGAGATAGTGTATACCATGAGAAAATAATGTAGCTTTTTTTTGGAGACTAAGTAGACAAGGGAAAGATGTAGAGAGAATGGAGACACATGATATAAAAGGAGGCACATGGTACATTGTTTTCTATAAAAGTATTGATAGACATATGGCTAGCGTGTGAATTGTTGATGCCAAAGGATGATGTTGTCAAGATTACAAGGATGGGTGATAGAATCATAGCAATAAAGATCATTCTGAAGGGGATAATTAGGGGCCGTTCGGCTTAGTATTTTTAGAATTTTGGTAATTTATGCATAAGCAACAATCCCGATCAATGGTTCACATGTTTCATCTGCATTTGATCATGTAGCTATACTAATAAATATGTGGTATTCAGAAGCCCGCCATATTTAGGCATACTGGAGAGTCGTGCCGTTGTTGCCGTGCCGGTTAGTCTGGGTTCACACTTGCTGCGGTTGGCAGCTAAATTTGTCCCCTCAACAATTTGATGCTTCAAAGATAAAATACCTTCCTATGTAGAACTATCAGAATTTCATATGCCGGGGTCGTAAGAGCTCCTTAGTGCTTATGTTCCTCGGTTTGGCCTTAGCGAGCAAGCTAAGAAGGGTTCTTGTGGTAATAGGGATGAGTTGATGCAAAGAGTATCAAAATCAATATAGCTTGTTTCTTTGAAACTAAGTAGACAAGGGAAAGATGGAGAGAGAATGGAGATACATGGTACACAAATTTCCATACAAGTGTCGATCAACATAGAAATGGTGTGCAAATTGTTGATGTTGAAGGATGACGTTCTCAAGATTACAATGATGAGTGATAGAGTCATAGCAATAAAGTTCGTTCTTGAAGGAATAATTGTTAATGTTATTAGTGCTTATGCTCCCCAAGTTGGCCTCAACGAGGAAGCTCAAATGGTTTTGTGAGATTATATGGATGAGTTGATGCAAAGAGTATCAATAGCGGAGAAGATCATTGCTGGGACTGATTTGGATGGCTATGTGGGAAGAAGCAATGCTTCTAATGGTGGTTTCAAAAATGGCTGTATGAATAGTGATTGAGAGTTGTTTATATGATGATTTTTGGAAATACCCATTTCAAAATATATTCACATCCGATCACTTGAATTTTAGCCAAATTAATTACATTCATACAAGGCAAGTAGATTGAAAGATATGCCAGAATTGTAAAGTGACTACTAGTGAAGAATATACTATCTAACATAGGTTGGTGGTTTCTGGATATTATCATGTAGATCAATAGAAGGAAGCATAAGGGCACCCAAGGTAGAAGAAACAATTGAAAATGATATTTTGTGATAAGCTTATCAAGGAAAGCACTTCAAAGTTGGATTCTGAAGTTAACACAATGTGGAATTACATGAGCTCTTGCTTCACAAGAAATACCGTGAAAGTTTCGAAGAAATTAAAAGGTCATGGGCCTCCACAGACAGAGACATGGTGTTAGAAGGACAAAGTATAGTTAGCTATAGAACCTTTAAATCGAATTATATGAGCTTACCTAGATTTCGAGATAATGCAACATTCTAGAGGTACAATTAGCAAGGAAGGAAGCTAAGAAGTGGTCCAAGAGGCCATATCTAGATACTTTGCAGATTTATATAAGTTGGATACTTGAGAAGGGAAAAATGATGTACATAAAATGGTTCGTATAAGAAAAAAAAGGTAAATATCTGGGTCAAGTGAACTGCATCAATAATCAATCAAGATGGTAGCCGAGAAAAGGAAAATATCTTGGGACATCATAAATAGTTACGGACGATGATGTCAAGGATCAATTGAAGCTACTTTTAGAAGCTTTTCAATGAAGATACTTTACATAATGTCAAAGACTTATGCTCTATGGATACAAAATATATCACCTACAATCAATGTTTTAAAAAGCGTGAAGCGGGAGGTGTGCGGACGGGACCTTGTAGCCGATTAAGCGGCAGGTGGGCGATTAAGCGGGCGATTTTTGAAAAAGCGGATGCTTAAAATCTTATATATTTATATACAAAATTACATGTATGTGTATATAAAAAATATATTTCTAAGGAAATCAGTAATACTAACCAGTAGTATCAATCAGTAATGAACAAAATCTGCAAGAAATCAGTAAAATCAGTAAAACCATTAGAAGTATAATAGAGTAATACAATATTTACTTGGATATATTACAGCAGTACCCTATTATATACAACTTACATACAAAGTTTGCATTCTAAAGTAGGACTAGGTATATCATAGAACATTTTATGTATACAAGCTTCATATATTATACTCAATACTACTTGGATTATATATTTAATTAACATTGCATGCTTACAGCAGCATTTTTTTAAAAAGTGGGAAAAAGTGGGTGAAGCGGGAAAAAAACGGGCGTTTTCTTCAAACCGAGTAAGCGGGCGCTTAAGGGCAAAATTAAGCGGATGGGGGTGTTGGCCGATTAAGCGGCCGCCTGGGCCGTTTTTTAATACAGTGCCTACAATGAACACTTTACCAATTAGAGGTCTAGAATGCTTTGCAAAAGATGAAAATGGAAAAATCATTTGACGAACATGATATTTCTATTATTGTTTGAAAGACTGAGGGAGAAAGGACTTTGGTGTTTAATAACTTTCTATGATAAGTTTATGAGGATAAAGAAAATGCAAGATGAGTGAAAGAGTACTATCATAACATATGCCTGGATTATATGGTGGCCCTGGGTTAATGAAACTATAATCCTTGTTAATAGCTTAGATCACACAATTTCCTATTTTGTAGTCTAAAGTGGTGCAACATGATATGATTTAATGAATTATGTAACATATTTAAGATGTGAAACTCTATTTTTAGAGTTTGATAATATTTTTAACGTTAGAACTGATAATTTTGGATAAATTGGTATTCATATAAGGGAATGAGTTGTTAATTTGATTGAATTCTGAAACGAGTAAACCCTTTTTTGAGGCATTAATGGATGAAAGCATGGAACACAATAACATCGTCGAAGTTTGGCGAAGTTTCGAAATTCGACCATAGGCGAAGTCGAATACCATATACTTCGACCTCGTTCAAACTTTGGGGTGAAGTTTCATGGATGTCGGCGAAGTTGACTTTTTGTGTGTATTTTTCGTCTCAACTTCTCCGAAGTTGTCGATGTTTCCTCGAAGTTGGCGAAGTTGGGGCGAAGTTAAGACCACCCAGAACCATAATCCCAACTAGTGCCCCAATGGCCATATAAGGCATAAATGTCACTCCAACCCTCTTCATAACTTCTAATATCAACTCCTATGTTTTTCGTTGCCACTCATTCCTAGAGAGGGTGTTGTAACTACTATTTGATTGTATATTGTACATAATACATATGGTGAACTTTATCTATATATGTGTATTGCACAATTGACCATTTCAAGCAACACATTGTATTATTAACCTACATAGGGCTAGAGGGTCATAAATTGTGTTCTTTTTTTAAATTCACATATATAAGATAGAGGTATAACATAATTAGAAGTTTTCCATCAAAGTTTTCTAAATATTCACATCATTTCTTCAAAAAATGGCATCGAAGTTTGTCGAAGTTTGCGTCTAAACTTCCTCGAAACTTCCTCGAAGTTTCCACAAACTTCCACTTCCACACCTGGCGAAGTTGACACGAAGTCGAAGTCCTGCACCATGGATGAAAGCAATTTAAAAATGATAGGATATTATTTGAAATGCTAAAAAAGTATGTGCATTACTTTATTAAACAATTAGCTGGTCTTTCATTTGGGTTCGTCCTGATTAGAGTGCTTGGCACAACTCATAATTAATTTCTTCCCCTTGTAGGCTGATAATTTGGCCGACCTCTTGAAAGGTCGACCGACCATTTGATGCTATTGAGTTGGTTTGAGTCAATGACAACCTGGGTGGAGGGTCACAACTGGCTCGGGGTGGCTAGTGACTCGTGGGTCAACCATCCTTTAGAAGTTGACCTAACCATTGGGGGTCGAGATAGTAAGGCCGACCGTTGGCGACTAATCTTTGGGGGATTAATACCGCCAAACATCAGATGACCTTTCAAAGGTCGGAGGGACCTTTAGGGATCAATTGTTGGCGACTAGAGGTATTTTTGGTAATCCATCGTGGTCGCTAAAGCCCAAAGGATGGGATGACCATTAAGAAGTCAATCAACCTTTAGAGACTGTCTGGGAAATTTTGGCGACTAATCTTTGAGGGATCAATACCGCCAAACATCAGATGACCTTTCAAAGGTCGGGGGGACCTTTAGGGATCGATTGTTGGCGACTAGAGGTATTTTTGGTAATCCATCGTTGGTCGCTAAAGCCCAAAGGATGGGATGACCATTAAGAAGTCAACCGACCTTTAGTGACTGTCTGGGAAATTAATAAAACAAAAAATGCAAATTTCCCAAGTGTTAGAGACAACCCCTTTGGTTATTTTTAACCACCTAAACCTCAGAAATTCGTCCCCACCTTGATGGATCAAAATGGAGGGGAGATTCTTGGGTTTTAAAAGGATCAAAGTCAGAGAAATACTAATTAAGAGTTGTTCTACCCAAATTGGTAAGTTGAATATGAATTTGTTCATCTTCTCATCTCTTTTCATCTTGTGCTAATAATTCTCCACCCACAATGGTTCCATTTTGAGGATCCATTGTGGATAGTACTTTTCCCTCTTTTCAATCCAATTAGGATCCAAGGAAGTGAAGAGGATCAAATTTCTAGGGTTATCGTTGGTGAGGTGATGATTGGACAAATTTCTAGGGTACCCTTCTTTCATGAATTGACTAGTAAATCAACAAATTCTCCAATTTCTAGCCATAATCATTGAATTACTTCCAAGTTTCCCTAATCATATTAGTTTAATATAATTATTAGATGTTAGATTTATATTTCAAGTTTTCCTTCTAGTACAGTTCAAAGTTTAAGATTAAAATTTGCGGGATAGTGCATGGAGTTGCTCTTTTCATTGAATTAGATTTCCTTGCGTTCAACGTGAACCTCAATTCTAGTCTAATGAATCATTAAAACTCAAGAGTGATTGAATGTCAGGGTATGATTGACATCTCTTGTATGATTGATCTTGAATTTTTTAATATATAAGCGAGCGACGCTTCACATGACTATGAGTAGTATAAATTGTATAAAACCTTAATCGGGGTAAAGTTCCTGAGTCGGTGTTTTCATTGTACTCCAAGATTTAGCTAATGATGAGAACCCATTGTTTCTATTTTGTAATTTCTATATCCTACTGGACCTCTATGTAAATTATCCAGTTTCTCTTATTAATAAAAGGGAGAAGGCCTATGGCCTCTCAAAATGATGCATTGCACGTTGCATCGCGGCACCACATTTCACATGGTATTAGAGCAAGGTTCCTAACCTAACCCTACCCAGCCGTCACAACCCAGCGCCGCCGCCGGTCGGTCGGCTGCCAACCTTCCCCGGCCGCCAGCGTGAACAGTATCTTCGACGGTGAGCAGTAACTCCGGCGGTGAACAGTACACAGTGTGAATAGTAACTCCGTCTTGAACTGTACGTTGGAGTGAACAATTTTTCCTGCGTGAACAGAGCACGTCGCCAGCCTTCCCCGGCCGCCGCGTCACCAACCAAAAGCGGGCAGAGCAGTTGTCTCCGGGCTAGGCGCCGTAGCCGCCGTCCCCCTTCTCTTCTATCTTCGGATCGTCGGGTCCTTAGGTTGATCTAACGGATTTCTAAATCCCAAACCGGAGGGTCCGTCGGCACGTAAGAAATTCCTAATCACATATCCTCCATTTGTGAATAGGGAATTTCAGTTGGGGGCTGTGGATGCGTCAGATACGCATATGATCTTGTGACGTGACATGTATCTCCCCGTCACCCATATCTTCTTGTGCATGTATCAATCCGTCACTCTTCTTCTCGTTAAATCATGGGGGACACCAAGGCATCTACCATCTACAATGAAATGTCTCCTATCCTCTCCATCAAGCTGAACGTGAAGAATTATCTCTTATGGATGAATGCTGTCCATACTCCATACTGTATTGGAGTCACGTGACAAGACGAGACACGTTGATTCTGATCCTCCTGCACTTACTGACAAAGGCTATGCTGAATGGAAGCGTCATAACAGTCTGGTGAAGACCTGGTTGTGGGGGAGCATGGAACCTGGGATGCCTCGAGGTTCATGCTCTATACTACCGCCAAAGAGATCTAGGATGCAGTGAAGAAACATTATTCTCAAGAGAAGAATGCGCTTCGTCAGTTCATGATATATGATCGTCTGTTTGCAGAACGACAGGGAGACAGACCTTTAGAAGAATACTTTGGAGTGATTCAAGGTATTACACAAGAGCTGAGTATCTACCATCCAGTAACTGTCCAGGAGTAAGACAAAGACAGAGATGACTTGATTACAACAAAATTCTTGTCTGGTCCGAGTTCTTCGTGCAGTTCAGCCCGCAGTGTTATCTTAGCTTCTGATAAACTTCCATGCTTGGAAGAGGCCTATTCAAAGATTTTACAGGCAAATTTTGAACCTGTTGATCCTACCGTAGTCTCATCTCAGGGAGATTCTCATGCTTCTGTAGCTGCTGCAGTGAGAGGAGGACAGACAGGTATGGGCTGAGGACGTGGAACTCGCCCTAAGTGCACTTTCTGTGACAAATCGGGACACAGTTGAGAAATGCTGGAAGAAGCATGGTCGACCTGCTGCACCACCTGTGGGAGCAACAAACTATGCTACTACTACTGAGCCTCCTGCTTCGAGTTCTGGTCCTTTTGGCATTATACTCACCAAGGAGGAATATGATAGATTTATTCTGGCTACTCAGCATCTGAGCTTGGGATCATCATCTTCAGCCAACTTGGCGTCCACCACTAGTAATCAGGCTACCTGTTTATTGGCTTCTAGTTCTACTTCATCATGGGTCGTTGACTCTGGAGCGTCACAGCATATGATTGGTATGAGGAGACTTCTTCATTCCATTGACTCACATATTCCTCACAAATCTGTAACAATAGCAGATGGTTCAGTGAGGAGAGTGTTAGCTAGTGGATCTGTTTCTCTGACTCCTGGAATTGATCTTAAATCCGTACATTATGTGCCTGCTTTTCCTTTTAATCTTCTGTCTGTTGCTAAGTTGATTGATACTGTGAAATGTACGGTAACTTTTGGATCTTCTTGTTTTGTACTACATGATCTCAAGAGTATGAGGACGATTGGTGGGGGGCCTAGGAAAGGTGATCTCTACCTCTTCCACGGTGACAGTCTGCCTCGCCAAGTGTCTGTTCCTGCTCCAACTGTCCTGTTGAGTAGCTCTCCCTTACTGTGGCACTACAAAAATGGACATGCTTCATTAGAGAGCCTGAGAAAGTTAGAACCAGAATTGTCTCAAGTATCGTCTCTAGAGTGTCAGTCCTGTCAACTGGGGAAACATCATAGAATGTCTTATCCCGGTCGTGTCAATAATGGGGCGTCATGTCCTTTTGAGTTGGTCCATAGTGATGTTTGGGGTCCTGTAAAAGACCATAGTTATAATGGTTTTCGTTATTTTATCTCTTTTGTGGTTGACTTCTCGCATATGGCTTAGATTTATTTGTTGAAAAGTCGAGAGTCTGTGCTATCTATTGTCAAACATTTTCATCAAAAAATAAAAGTTAAATTTGATTGCAATATTAAAGTTCTTCAATCTGATATTGCCTTAGAGTATGTTCAAAAAGCTATGGCTGATTTTTGTAGTTCAGTTGGGATGATACATCGTACATCCCGTCCTCACACCCCTCAGCAGAATGGGGTAGCAGAGAGGAAAAATTGTCATCTCCTTGATATGAAATTTGATTGCAATATTGTTTCAATCTAATGTTCCTAAGCGTTTTTGGTCTGACGCCCTTCTTACTGCTTGTTTTCTTATCAACAAGCAACCTTCTTCTGTGCTTCAAGGACGTACTCCTATCTTTTTCTTACGTCCCAATGATCAACCTTTCCTTGTTCCTCTTAGAGTGTTTGGTTGTACTTGTTTTGTCCACAATTTTGATCCTAAGGTTGATAAGTTATCTCCTAGGTTAATTAGAACTCTCTTTCTTGGGTACTCCAACACTAGCAAAGGGTACAAGTGTTATTGTCCAAGTCTTCATCGCATCTTTGTGTCTAGAGATGTGACTTTTCATGAATCCACTCCATATTTCTCTAGTGTTTCTAGTAAGGGGGAGCAATTATGTGAGAGAATGCCATCATCAGATGCTATTGAGAGAGTGCCATCACCACATCAGAGTATGAGAGTGCCACCTATCATTCCTGACTATACTATAATTCAGGAAGAGCTGCCAGTAGATGGTCCACCAATTCAACAATATTCACATGTTTACAACAGATGAGGCAGACAAGATCCAGAGGACCCGTTCCTATACTATTCGGCATCCTATTACAAATGTATGTTGTTTGTCCAAGTTATCTCAGCAGGCTCGCTTATTTGCTCTTGGGATTGATTCTGTGGTCATTCCAAGAAATCATCTTGATGCTATGAAGGATATTGGCTGGAAACGGGCTATGCATGTTGAAATGTCTGCTCTGTTACAGAACAACACCTGGGAACTTGTTGACTTACCTCCAGATAAAAATGTTGTGGGATACAGATGGGTATTTACAGTAAAACATAATCCAGATGGTTCTGTGGAGAGATTGAAAGCTATATTGGTTGCAAAGGGGTACACTCAGACATATGGGGTTGATTTCTTTGAGACCTTCTCACCAGTGGCTCGTCTGAATTCTGTGCGTATCATTATTTCTCTGGCTACTACATTTGACTGGCCTCTATTTTAGCTCGATGTAAAGAATGTCCTCCTTCATGGTGATCTACAATAGGAGGTATACATGGAGCAACCACTTGGTTTTGTTGCTCAAGGGGAGTGTCAGAAGGTGTGTAGGTTGAAGAAAGCCATCTATGGATTGAAACAATCTCCTAGAGCTTGGTTTGACAGTTAAGTGATGTTGTGCTAAAGATGGGTTTTTCTTGTTTTGTTACTGATCACTCTTTATTTTATTCTACTTCTTCTGATGGATCTATTATTATTGCTGTGAAGCAACCTGCATCCCGATCGATACTATCGACACTCTGTCAGGTTCAAGATGAAACAAGCTGCATTTCGGTCGATACTATCGACACACATGTCGATAGTATCGAGATTGGTTCAGGCGCAAGACAATATTCTGTCGATACCATCGACACTCAAGTCGATGGTATCGACACCGGCACAGTGGCGGAACGACAAGCCAACGACAGATCTATTTTGCTTATAAAATTTAGTTTTTATTCTTTTTCTCTCTTTGTACCTTGTGTACTTACCCTAATATATATATACAAGTGTGTAGGCTCAAGCTCTACTCACGTTTGCTGCATCTTGCAGCCGACATGTGATCGGTGTTCCTGTCTTCTTCCTTCTTCATTTCTTCTTACATGGTATCAGAGCGGAGATCGATCTAGGGCTTCTCCTTTCTTTCTCCGGAGGAACTCTCCAGGTCTCTCTCTCCTTGACGGCCGGCTGCTTCCCACTCGTCGTCTTGGCATAATCCACCGGCTACGAAGAACCACCGTTGGCTACTCTGGGTCTGCGGTAGATCTCTAACTCTACTGTAGCCACTATCACAAAGCGGTTGAGGATCTCCAGGTGATCCAACGATCATCTAAAAACACCACCGGAGGGCTAGTTTCATCTCAATCATCATCCTAGTCACACCTCCTCCATGTGTGATTAGGAATATCATTTGGAGTTAGTCACACCTCCTCCATGTGTGATTAGGAATATCATTTGGAGGCTGTGAATGCGTCAGTAACACATTTCTTCTTGTTTTTCTTCTGTGTGTGACGTGTATCTCTCCGTCAACACATCTTCTTTGACGTGTATCAATCCGTCATATATTCCGTTCTACCATGGAGGATATCAAGACACCTATGATCTACAACGAGGTGTCACCTATCGCCTCCATCAAACTCAACGGGAAAAATTATCTTCTATGGATGAACGCCATCCACACCGTCTTGGAGGCTCGTGACAGAGCAAGGCATGTTGACTCAGGTCCCAAGGCATCTACTGACGAAGGGTATGCTGAATGGAAGCGACATGACAGTCTTGTGAAGATTTGGCTGTGGAATAGTATGGAATCTGCAATCGCCGCAAGGTTCATGTTCTACTCTACGACCAATGAAATATGGGACGCAGTGAAGCAACATTACTCTCAAGAGAAGAATGCTCTCTGTCAGTTTATGATCTATGATCGTCTGTTTGCTGAAAAACAGGGTGACCGATCTCTTGACGAGAATTTTGGGGCGATTCAGGCTCTTGCTCAAGAGCTAAGTTATTATCATCCTGTGACTGTTGCCGAACAGATAAAGGATAGAGATGATCTGGTTACAGTCAAATTCTTATCTGGGCTTAACTCTACCTGTAGCTCCGCTCGGAGCGTTATCTTGGCTACTGATAAACTACCCAGTCTTGTGGAGGCTTATTCAAGGATCCAACAATCACTGTTTGAGTCTGCTTCCTTTGTTCCTGATATACCTTCTGGCTGCGGTACGAGGAGGACGCCCCAGTATGGGTAGAGGGCGTGGGACACGTCCAAAATGTACCTTTTGTGACAAACCGGGACATACAGTGGAGAAGTGTTGGAAGAAACATGGAAGACCTGCCGCACCACCTGTGGGGGCAGCACATTGTGCCACCATCACAGGATCCTCATCTTCTACAACTGTGGGTACTACCTCTTGCACCAACATCACTCTCACTCAAGAAGAATATGATCGGTTCATTCAGGCGACACATCACATGAGTATGGGGTCATCATCATCTTCTTCATCGGCAAATCTGGCATCTACAACTAGTAATCAGGCTACATCTCTCATAGCATCTGGCTCATCCTCATCTTGGGTGGTTGACTCTGGCGCCTCACAACATATGACTGGTATGAGGAGATTGCTCCACACTATTGACTCATCTATTCCTCACCAATCTGTTACATTGGCAGATGGTTCAGTGAAAAGAGTTTTAGCTAGTGGATCTGTCTGACTAACACCCAAGATTGATCTTACATCAGTTCACTTTGTGCCTGAATTTCCTTTTAATCTTCTTTCTATTGCAAAACTGATTGACACTCTAAAATGTTGGGTAATATTTGGACCTTCTTGTTTTATATTACAGGATCTCAAGAGTATGAAGACGATTGGTGGGGGGCCTAGGAAAGGTGATCTCTACCTTTTCAATGGTGACAGTCTACCTCGCCAAATGCCTGCTCCTGCTCCATCTATCCTGTTGAGTGGTTCCCCCTTACTATGGCATTGCAGATATGAACATCCTTCTTTGGAGAACCTGCGGAAGTTGGAACCAGATTTGTCCCAATTATCTTCCTTAGAGTGTAAGTCATGTCAACTGGGAAAGCACCATAGGTTATCCTATCCCAGTTGAGTCAATAAGCGAGCTTCTTGTCCCTTTGAGTTAGTGCATAGTGATGTGTGGGGTCCTGTAAAAGACCCGAGTTATAATGGTTTTCGTTATTTTATCTCCTTTGTCGATGATTTCTCACGCATGACATGGATCTACCTTCTTAAAAGTAGAGAGTCCGTATTGTCTATTGTGAAACATTTTCATACTGAAATTAAAGTCCAGTTTGATTGCAATATAAAAATTCTTCAGTCTGATAATGCTTTGGAGTATGTTCAAAAGGCTATGTCTGATTTTTGTAGCTCGGCTGGTATGATTCACCGCACATCTTGTCCTCACACCCCTCAGCAAAATGGGGTGGCAGAGAGGAAGAATCGCCATCTTCTTGATATTGCTCGATCTATTATGTTTCAATCTAATGTGCCCAAGAAGTTTTGGTCTGAAGCTCTTTTAACTGCTTGTTTCTTGATTAATAGGCAACCTTCTTCTGTTCTTCAAGGACAAACTCCTTTTTCTGTATTGCGTCCCAAGGACTCTCCCTATCCTGTTCCTCTTAGAGTGTTTGGTTGCACTTCCTTTGTCCATAACTTTGACCCTAAGACCGACAAGCTGTCTCCTAGGTCCATTAAAACACTGTTCCATGGTTACTCTACTACGAGCAAAGGATATAAGTGTTACTGTCCTAGTCTTCGCCGCATGTTTGTGTCTAGGGACGTCACTTTCCATGAGACCACTCCATATTTCTCCAATGCTATGAGCAAGGGGGAGCAGTTGAGAGAGGGAGAGCCACAAAAATTACAAAATGAGAGACTGGCACCATCGATGCAGAGTGAGGGAGTGCCACCTATCATTCAGGATTTTACTTTTATTCCGGAAGAACAAGCAGGAGATAGACCCACCATTGAGCATTACCCACATGTATACCATAGGCGAGGCAGTCAGGATCCAGAAGAAGTAGCGGCACCAGTCCCTGAGCCCTCATCATCGCCTTCTGCTCAAGAGAATCCTACAGAGACATCAGATCTCAACCTTCCTATTACTGTTCGGAAAGGTACTAGGTCCTGTACTATTAAACACCCTATTACAAATGTATGTTGCCTGTCTCATCTGTCTAAGTAGGCCCGTGCATTCGCTATTGGGATTGATTCTGTGTCTATACCAAGAAACCATTATGATGCTATGAAGAACAGTGGCTGGACACAGGCTATGCAACTTGAAATGTCATCTCTCTTAAATAATGGTACTTGGGATCTGGTTGATCTTCCTGCAGGAAAGAAAGTAGTAGGCTGTAGATGGGTTTTCACTATTAAACACAATCCGGATGGATCAGTTGAACGGTTGAAAGCCAGATTGGTTGCAAAGGGCTACACCCAAACCTATGGTGTTGACTTCTTTGAAACATTTTCTCCTGTTGCTCGCCTGAATTCTGTGCGGATCATTATTTCTCTTGCTACTACCTTTAATTGGCCACTATTTCAGCTGGATGTAAAGAATGCTTTTCTCCATGGTGATCTACAGGAAGAAGTATATATGGAGCAACCTCCTGGGTTTGTTGCTCAGGGGGAGTGTCAGAAAGTATGCAAATTAAAAAAAGGCTATTTATGGGCTGAAACAGTCACCTAGAGCTTGGTTTGACAAGTTCAGTGAAGTTATTCTTCAGATGGGTTTTTCTCGCTCCAAGACTGATCATTCCTTATTTTACTCCAGCTCTTCCCGTGGATCCATTATTCTTATTGTCTATGTTGATGACATAGTAATTAATGGCAGTGACACCATGGGAATATCTAGTGTCAAAGAGGGTTTGCAAAAACACTTCCATACAAAGGATCTGGGCAAACTAAGATACTTTCTAGGCATTGAAGTGCTTAGATCTCATGCAGGTGTCAATTTATCTTAGAGAAAATATGTGCTTGATTTGTTACAGGAGACAGGCATGGATGAATCTAAACCGGTATCTACACCAATGGATTATCACATCAAAGAGGTGGTTGATGATACTGAGTATCAAGATCCAGAATATTACAGGAGAATAGTGGGTAAGTTAATATATCTAACTGTCACCCGACCTGATATTTCATTTGCTGTGGGCGTGGTCAGCCAATATATGCATTCTCCGCGACAATCACACTGGACAACAGTCTGCAGAATTCTGAGGTATCTGAAAAATGCTCCCGGTAAGGGTATCACATATTCTAGACCAAAGGCACCTCCATCTACTCTGTCTCTCACAGGATATTCAGATGTTGACTGGGCTGGTGATCATACTGATAGGAGATCTACATCGGGCTATTGTACCTTTCTAGGTGATCATCTTATCACATGGAAAAGTAAGACGCAACATGTGGTTGCTAGATCTATCACTGAGGCTGAATACCGTGCTATGGCCCATGCATGCTGTGAATTAAAATGGGTCAAATCTGTTTTATCTGAATTGCAAATTTCTCTTCTACCTTCTATGGAGCTCAAGTTTGACAATCAATCTGCTATGCACATTGCCAGGAATCCTATCTTTCATGAGCGTACAAAACACATAGAGGTTGATTGCCATTTCATTCGTGATCAAATAAAAGACGACACTATTGTGACTCCATATGTCAGGTCTGAAGATCAACTAGCAGATATTCTGACAAAGCCTTTGGGTTCAACAATCTTTCAGATTCTCTGCGGCAAGCTGAGCATACACGATGTGTACTCTCCAGCTTGAGGGGGAGTGTTAAGCAACCTGCATCCCGATCGATACTATCGACACTCTGTCGATAATATCGAGATCAGTTCAGGTTCAAGATGAAACAAGCTGCATCCCGGTCGATACTATCGACACACATGTCGATAGTATCGAGATTGGTTCAGGCGCAAGACAATATTCTGTCGATACCATTGACACTCAAGTCGATGGTATCGACACCGGCACAGCGGCGGAACGGCAAGCCAGCGACAGATCTATTTTGCTTATGAAATTTAGTTTTTATTCTTTTTCTCTCTTTGTACCTCATGTACTTACCCTAATATATATATACAAGTGTGTAGGCTCAAGCTCTACTCACGTTTGCTGCATCTTGCAGCCGACATGTGATCGGTGTTCCTGTCTTCTTCCTTCTTCATTTCTTCTTACAATTGCCGTGTATGTTGATGATATTGTTATCACTGGTACTGATTCCACATCCATATCTCGTGAAAGCGGGCTTGCAGAGGCACTTTCACACAAAGGATCTGGGAAAACTGAGATATTTTCTGGGCATTGAAGTACCTAGATCTCAAACATGTACCAATTTGTCTCAGAGAAAATATGTGCTGGATTTACTATAGGAAACTGGTATGAGTGAGTCCAAGCCTGTGTCTACTCCTATAGACTATCATGTGAAGGAGATGACTGATGATACTGATTATCCAGATCCAGGATATTAGAGGAAAATTGTGGGAAAATTGATATTTTTGACCGTTACACGTCCTGACATTTCTTTTGCTGTAGGAGTGGTGAGTCAGCATATGAGCTCTTCAAAACAGTCTCATTGGACATCTGTCTGTCATATTTTGAGATATCTGAAAGGTGCACCGGTAAGAGAATCATCTATTATAGGCCGAAGACTGATGTATCCACATTGTCTCTTACTGGTTATGCAGATGCAAATTGTAATCTGAATGACAGGAGGTCTACGTCTGGGTATTGCACATTTCTGGGGAATCATCTTATTACCTGGAAAAGCAAAAAGCAAAATGTTGTGGCAAGATCTAGCACGGAACCTGAGTATAGAGCAATGGCACATGCATGTTGTGGGTTGCAGTGGGTTCAATTTGTACTTTTTGAATTAAAGAATCCTGTTTTGTCTCCTATAGAACTCAGATGTGACAATCAAGCGGCCATCTACATTGCTAAGAATCCAGTCTTCCATGAACATACTAAGCACATTGAAGTTGACTGCCACTTTATCAGAGACCAGATCAAGAATGGAACTGTTGTGGCTCCACATGTCAAGTCTGAAGATCAACTTGCAGATGTTCTTACAATGCCATTGAGTCCAACAACTTTCTAGAGTTTTTGCAACAAGCTGGGTCTACACGATGTGTACACTCCAGCTTGAGGGGGAGTGTTAATATATTTCATATTTATTCTATTTTGTAATTTCTATATCCTACTGGACCTCTATGTAAATTATCCAGCTTCTCTTATTAATAAAAAGGGAGAAGGCCAATGACCTCTCAAAACGCTGCATTGCACGTTGCATTGCGACATCACATTTCACACCCATAATTGAAACGGTCTAAAGACGTGTTAACAATTCTGAAGAAGTTATTCTTGCTGGAAACGACTAAATTTTGAGTTGAATACATGAACATAGTTTTGCTGAAATAAGATGAGAATGAGAAATATTATTCACGTCTATCTAGAATGAGTTTTGGAAAATAATAAAGTGAAATGAAATGGTGAATATCATATGCGATAAATTAGATGGAAAGAAGACCATGATGAGGTGAATAAGTAAGATCAATGATGAGACAAATTAATTGAATTAGAGATATCAATTATATACAATATTTCTGTATTTTAAATTATCAGTCATTAATCAATTGAATTCAAATCAACAAATTTGGGAATAGACGAGATATAAGGTTAAGATAAAATACAAGTGCGTTAAGTCATGAACACTGTATAATTTATTGTGGAGACAATGACATATTAAACATAGAGTCCAACATGAAGTAGCCGAAGCACACCAAGAGGGGTGTGGGGGATCCAACCCATTCTGGAAAGATCTTTAGAATATAAAATGGGGGTATTCGAAAAAAATTCGGAAGCCGGTTGATACCCAATGAGTAGGGTACCAAACAATAAACACAATGCCCGGTGGTGCCCACATTGTAGTGAGCAAGTCTAATGAGAGGATGGGAAATTCCACTAATTAGGGACCACAAAATGTTCAGATTCATTAACCTTCATGATCATTGCACATGGTAGTTAATGGTAGGCTAGGAAGCATGGGCTCTCCTCCTTGGTACAAAGGATAAGGGGCCATAATTGTTTTTATTAGCCAAAAATTTAGCCGACAAGGCCAGATGTGGTGAGCCTTATTGCAGACCAAGGAGATTTTTTAATAGTCTTAAGGATCTGAACTTTTACCTTGAGACTTGTACGGCGAGCCCTCAAGTCAGTTGAGAGGCTGGCACTTGGATGGTATGATCCAAGTGGTTCAAGAGATTGTATAGATTAAAGAGATGGTAATCATTATGAGTAATAGAGTAACACAAAATGCATTTAATCGAACATAAAATGGATTGTATAAGAGAAAACAAAATTTTGAAAGAGAAGGTTGAGTTGTGAGAGAGAGGGAAATGCCACACGGCTTTTGGTCGTTGATTAGGGCCCTCGTCAGACCTTGACATGATCGAGTGGCTAAGAGCCTTCTTTCCCACTGCGCGAACCTGCGCAAGGCAAGGCATACCTTGCGGTGATGCATGTCACCAAAGCTAGGAGGTTTTGGAGGAGCACATCTCGGCATGGCTCGAGACAATTTGACCTCAGTAAGTTAAAGTGGGTCTCAATAAGAGATGGGGGTAGCTTGGAAGCAAGGCTTCCTCGTGGCGCCGCTAGGGAAGCAATAAGAGCGAACCTTGAGGAAGGAGGGGGGTTTGGGCTTGATTGAATCTGGAAACACAAAAAACGCTCGAGGGGTGGAGACAAAGCTTGAAGAAATGTTTTTATAAGGGAGGTTAGCTTTAGGGTTTGGGGTTTGCTATTCGTCAGTTTGAGCAACAGTGGCGGTGGGGTGTCCTTTCTTGGCGGCTAAAGGCATCAAAAGATGCTAATCCATCCATAATATTGGACGAATTGGAGAAAGGAGACGATTGGGAGGGAAAGAAAGGGGAAATGGGGTGCCACGAGGGCTGGATCAAGAGAGGAACTTGAAACTCCACTGCTCCTACTTTGCCGATATAATCAGAAGATAGGAGCTGATCTGGGAGCCTTTAGATCGTGCAGTGATCCACAACCTCCCAATCTAAGGGTCAGGAAGAAAGGGATCGAAAAAGGGAACTAAAGGATTTTTTCAAGGTAATAACATCTTGATCAGAGTATGACCCATAACAGAGCTGATTGGAAAATAAGAATCCATGTAGCCGACCCCAACATTGTTGGGATTGAGGCTTAGATGATGATGATGAATAACTTCATAAAAACCTAGAAAACTGTAAGAGTGTCCAATTGGAATGAGTTTTTGAACCAAACTTTGTTTATATGGTCAAGAACATGTACACAATGTTTGAAAACGTTATGAGTAAGTTACAACAATGAATTGGCAAATAGAATCAAGTCTTAAGTTAGGATTAGGGTTTCATGCACAATAGTGTATATAATCCATCCAAGTCATGGTTTTTCAATCTACAAAGTCTCATAAGATCCTTGATCATGGGAAATATCAAGAGTTATTCTTACTAGATATTTGAGGGGTAAAACAGTAATTAACTCAATTATATATAAAGTTCACTTTATTATAGAAGTGGTAGTAGAGTTCATAATTGTGGTGTAGATATGAGGTGTAGTATACCCATGCTATTTTATTTGACTATATGTGTGCTAGAGGTTTATTTATTGGATTGTACAAAGTATTTTTCTACAATTGCCCCATCTTTTCAAATGAGGCGCCTCCAACAACGAGTCTATAATACATGAAACTAATGTAAGGATGCCTACTTTCTTGGTATTGGTCATTTTTCTCAATGCCTACATGCTTTGATAGTTTGTTAGATTTTTTCATGTTCATGCTTATATTGTGTTTCGAATAAAGCACGTGCAATACTTTTGACATGGTCTATTTTCCAATGATTTTCTCTTTATAAAGGCATAAGATAGTACTAAATGTTGTCGAAATCTAATAAAAAATCATTAAATTTTGTCGATGTCAATGGTCAAAGAAGCCGAATCCGGGTAAACTTCTGAATTCAGAAACTTTGATGACATTTCGACCAACATAGACACTGTCAACACAAAAGTGGATGATGTCGGCTCAAATGTTGATGATGTCAGCTCAACCCATAAGAAAAGTAGGAAAAGTTGACGACCTACCTAAATGTTGACCAACTATGAGGATGCTGCTGCAATTATGGTGGGATGACTTTGCTGTTACGACTATAGGAACTAAAGGTTTATTAGATTTTGTTTTGTTTTGTTTTCAAGCTAAAACCACTACATGTACCCATCTTGAACTATATCAAACTAATTGTAAGTCATCTAACACCACTTCATCTCTCCTATTTCACCCTATCTACCCAAATGTAGATTTTCTTAAATATTCATGTCGTTGGTTGGCGATTCCAACACCTAATGCCATTATGATTTTCGTTGAGTAGTCTATACCAACCACCAAAGTTGTGCCTATCTACACAAATTTAAATAATTTTAAAAAATACGAAAAATATGACAAACGAAATATGAAAAGTTTTGGAGTCAATAGGCAACATTGATCATCATGTAAGTTGTATATATAAATATTTTGTTTGATAATAAAAGCTTGTATTTTGTTACTTGTAATCAATGCAATGTCTCTGTTATGAAAACATTGATGACAACAGATTTAGAATCTATAAGTTAAGAGACTGTAGATGTGTGTTTTAGAAATTGATTATTGAAGAAGTTACATATATAATTTTGTGTAGCTGCATGATCAATTTACCTAATTTCATCTCAATTTCACTAATTTTTAGCTTAATCCTACAAACCCAAAATTTTGAAGGATTAGAGAATCATGGAGAAATAAATTTACTATCAATAATTTTTTTGCATTACTTTATATATGACATCTAACCCAATGTTATGCTTAAGCACAAAAAGCGCCATAAATTCAACACACACATCATAATATCCTACATCTGACATGTAAGTCTTATACATCATGAGACAGTTTGGTAAGTGTAATTGAAGTTGATATCTGATAATAAGCCGATGCATATGCTCATGGATGTAGCAAGGGTAAAATGATATATAATTTGTATAGCTAATGGAAGACTAATGGTTTGCAATCCTGTTTTTTTTGGTTCGCCATTTTTTTGGGATTCATTTCAACTTTCTTCTTGCTTCCATATTTTTGAACTCTTACCAAGCTATGTTCTATACCAGGTCAATAATATAAGTGGATATCTTCCAGGAAGAATAGTCTTTTTTCTGGTATGCCCTTTTGAATTTCTATCAATTGTACATTCATATTTATTATTCGCTTTTGTAAAATGGACTACAAAAATCTGATGAAACACCAATATTAAAACTAAAACTATGATCCATGTGCTGTATGGGTATGTGTACAATTGTAACTTAGGGCTATTGGCAATGCCAATAAAGAAGCGGGCATGCTGGAAAATTCCTCGAGTTATACGGCAAAAATGCCAATAAAGAAGTGGGCATGCTGGAAAATTCCTTGAGTTATAAGGCAAAAATGTGCGTTGAAATATTTCCCTCATAATGGACGGAACTAGATAATTAATTATAGTCTCCTAACAGAGCTGATTGGAAAAGAAGGATCCATGTAGCCGACCCCAACATGGTTGGGATTGAGGCTTAGATGATGGTGATGATGGATGAAACTAGGAAACTAATTATAGACCCATAATAGAGCTGATTGGAAAAGAAGGATCCATGTAGCTAACCCCAACATGGTTGGGATTGAGGCTTAGATGATGATGATGGATGGAACTAGGTGACTAATTTTACAAGAAGGCAAAATGAGTTTTAAGTATGGGAAGTAATTTTTTGCTAACAGTTCCCTCATGTGAAGCCTAATTATTGACACTGTTCTATCAGTTTGACTTGAAGGCAAACTTAGTACATAACCTTCCATAATAAACAGCTGACTAAGCTATACATCTAGGAACTTGTTAAAGGATTTGATTTCGTTAACAAGGAATTGGTTATAAGCATTGATCAAGAAATTTTTTCTTAGGGTGTAAGTTCGAAGTCAGATTTTGGATAAAGCAAATTGGCTTTTGTCAGGGTACACTATATAAGATATTTTCTGCTTATAAGCGAAGCAGTAGAAAACGACCGATGTTTGAATATCTGTACTCTACACTATACATAGTAGCTAAATTGTGTAATTCCAAACTTGTATGGTTCGGGAATGCATTTAGGCATTGAGAGTGCATTGATTTTGTTTGGACTTTGGATTTTTCTAGTTGAGAAAAATAGAAATTGTGGAAAATTCAACTTATGAGCTGTGTAAAGACTTGAGAAAATTTGTCTTAGTTATAATTTTGTATGGAAACATATATGTAACTATATTAAAATATTAAATACTAAATGAGTAGATTTATATGTTCGATCAAATGATTATAATTAATCTGTTTAGACACTACTAGACAAGAGTTGCCTTTTTTCTAGAAAGTTCTAGGATTACTAAAGAATGAAAAATAAGTTACACATTATTTTGTAACTTAGTTACCAGGGCGCCTCGGCTTAAGGCACATCGCTTTAAACTAGGCGCCCAACCCCTAATGTGACCTATGTTGCCTTAGAAGGCCTTATATGCCCAAATTAAGCCCCTTAAAGGGTAATTCAGCATAAGCTAGGTCCATATTTGGTCGTATTAGATCAAGTTGAGTCATTTCGTGGTTGAAATAGGTCTGATTTAGCCCAAATCATGTCAAATTTGTATAAATTAGGTTTGATTTGGGGAAAACATGCGTGATTTGGAGGAAATAGGTATTATTTGGCGAAATTAGGTATGCTTTGGCCACATTAGGTCTCATTTTGATCAATATAGGGCAAATTTGGTGTAGTTAGGTTTAATTAGCTCATGTTACACAAGATTAGGTTTCTTTTAAGTCCAAATATTGTCAAATTTGTGCAAATTACATCTAATTTGGGGAAAACAAACCTGATTTGGGGAGGTTAGGTCTAATTAGCTAAATTAGGTCTCATTTAGGTCAATATATGGAAAATTTGGGGATGTTAGGCCTGATTAGGTCGTGTTATGCACTATTAGGCTTAATTTGTTTCAAATTATGTCAAATTTGGGTAGATTAGGTCTGATTTGCTAAAAAGAAGTCTGATTTAGGGGAAATAGGTCTGACTTAAGGATATTAGGTTTGATTTGGTCATATTAGGTCTCATTTGAGTCAGTATAGGGAAAATTTGGCTAAGTTAGGTTTGATTAGTTCACTTTATACATAATTAGGTCTAATTTATGCCAATTTAGGGCATACTAGGTCAAATTAGATCAAATTTTAATCAAGTTAAGTTAGGTCAAATTAAATCAAATTTGAATCGAGCTAGTTCGATTTAGCCTAAATACTATGTAATAAAGCCATAATTATACATTTATGTTACATTATATTTTTCCTGTTTTACATAGCCTGTTATTTTCCTTTATTTATGGACCTCTCTGTAAATCTCTCAGTAATATATATATATATGAGGGTGCACACATTGTGCAACCCTGAACTTTCTGAAATTCCTGACTCTGTCACATGGTATCAGAGCAGGTTCAGCCCTAGCCTTTCTTTGCCTCCTTCCCTTCTCTCTCTTCACCCCCCCCCCCCCGGCCGCCCGTGCGCCGCCGCCTCGGTCTGCCTGCCAGGGCCGTGCGCCGGCCGGCAGCAGCAGCCGCCGCCGCTGGCGTAGCCGGGGCAGCCGACAGGCCTCCACCGGCGGGCCGTAGGGGCCCCGTCCGCCTAGCCGCGCCGACAGGAGCAACAACTCCCTCTCCGTGGTTCCGTCTCGCCTCCTGGCTTGGTGCACCGCTAGTGCTTGAGCAACCTTGGTTGTTGTTCGCACAACAGGTGCGCTGCCGGGTGGTCGTCTTCTTCGGGACCACTGAGCCGCTTGTAGATCTGGACTAGTTCCATCTTCAAGGGGAGATCGACGCGTTGTTCGTCTAAGGGACAACCTTCGGTTCGTGTTCGTTTGTGCCTGCCTGCCCGTGTAGGCTTCGGCCTCCGGGTTTCCTGCTACGCTTAGGCGTAGTTTGTATGTGAGAGGTCCGCGGTGACTTCCTTGTGCCTGCTTCTGCCTGCGTGACGGCGTAGTCCGTCTTCTGCTTGTGCCTACTCGTGCCTGTACCTGCCTTCCTGCCTGCACTCATGGCGTCTTCTGGAGATAATATCTGGAGAGACTCGCGTCGTCAAGTCACTACTGTTAAACTTGACGGGCGCAACTACCAACTTTGGGTGTGCTCCTTTGTGATATTTGCCAAATCGCAAGGGAAGTACTCTCACCTGATTCACACTGGTCCGCCTCAGCCTGCAGCGGAGGTGGATGCAAAGGACGTCAAAGCTTTTGATGACTGAGTCCGTGATGACTCGACTGTTATGACATGGATTCTCAACAACACAGTTGAGAAGATCAGTGTCACTCTTCTTCGACTGCCTACGGCGAAGCAGATGTGGGATCAGCTTGCCGATACCTACTCTCATAGTCAGAATCCCAAGAAGGTCTTTGATATCACCAATCAACTGGGGCGCCTACAGTTTACGGGATCTGACATATCAGACTACTTCTCCACCTTCACTGGCCTGTGGGGTGAGTTGGAGACTTATCACCCACTGTCTATTGGTTTAGCGACTATACAAAAACAGCGGGCGGAACTTCAGCTAATTCAGTTCCTGAGTGGTTTACCCGAGTCCTATACTGGTGTGGTAGATCAGATCTTGGCGAGTGATCCACTTCCCACCTTGCAGACTGCCTACCAGCATCTCCAGCGCCTTCCGTCATCGACACCGTCTCAGCCTCCTCATCTACTGCTTTGGCTGCTTGGGGCGGGCGTGGTCGTGGTCGTGGCCGCTCCAATGATGGCCGTCCTCCCCTGGGTGCAGGCCGGGGACGTGGACCTGGTGCTGGACGTGGAGCTCCTCGTGTATACTTTCTGTGGCCGGTCTAACCATATTGAGGAAAAATGCTGGGAAAAGTATGGTAAGCCGGCTTGGGCCAATGCTGCTGCAGATTCTTCCTCTACTGCGTCTGAGGGTGGTACTCAGACACCTGCGCCAGAGCCTGCGGGGGCTACCGCAGACTACATTCGTGCCGAGGTGGAGCGTCTTCTTCTTGAGCGTGCTGGGTCGTCTCCTGCGGCGTCTACTAGTGGAGCACACATTGCATTCTCTGGTTATGATATTGCATTCCTGAGTTCCTCCTCACCTTCTACTTCTGGTAATACCAAATGGGTGATAGATTCTGGTACATCTACACATATATCTGGAAATAGATCTTTGTTTAAACATATATCTGCACCTGCACGTCATTCTTCTGTTATGCTTGCTGATGGCTCAAAGTCTTCGGTCCTTGGAGTTGGTGATATTTTTCTCACTTTGGCCTCAAATCTGCCTTATATGTGCCTCGATTTCCTCTGAACTTATTATCTGTCAGCAAAATTTTACGGAGTTTAAAATGTAGCCTGACATTTGTTCCTGGTTCATGCGTTTTTCAGGACCTTCGCACGAGGACGAAGATTGGTGGTGGGTATGAAGGTGCTGATGGACTCTATTACTTGGACCAATTACCTCGATCAGAGAAAGCTGCTGTGATATCTACATTATCGGCTTCTGTTTCTGCTTTACAGTGGCACTACAGGCTGGGCCATCCCTCGTCAGAGAAGCTGCGTAGTTTAGTTTCTGATATTGGCAGTTGTCATTTTCAGTGTGAATCTTGTCAGCTAGGAAAACAAACTCGTACTGTGTATCCTAGACGTAGTACTGTGAGCAGTAAAAACATTTTTGATTTAGTCCACTCTGATGTATGGGGTCCATTCCATGTACCAAGTTTGTCTGGTTACAAGTATTTCATTCTTTTTATTGATGATTTTTCTAGGACTACTTGGTTGTTTCTGTTAAAAAGTAGGTCTGAAGTGTTGTCTACTATCAAATACTTCTTTGCTGAAATAAAAACGCAGTTTGGCTTGCCTATTAAAGTTTTTCGCATTGATAATGCTTTAGAGTTTGTTAAGTAAGATGTGGCTGTTTACTATAAATCTGTGGGTACAATTCACCAGACTTCGTGTGCCTATACCCCACAACAAAACGGTGTCGCTAAACGGAAGAATAGACACTTATTAGAAGTTACCAGGACGATAATGATGCATTCTCATGTGCCCCGCTCCTATTGGCCTGAGGCTATCTTGACTGCATGTTTTCTGATTAATAGGATGCCATCGTCTGTTATTGGAAATAAAATTCCCATACAGGTTTTGCAACATGACACCTCTTTGTTTACTGTGCCTCCTAGAATTTTTGGGTGTAATTGCTTTGTCAGATTGCTTGGACCCACTTCTGATAAGTTATCTCCTCGAGCTGCTAAATGCATTTTTCTTTGCTATTCTCGAACTCAAAAGGGTTACAAATGTTATAATCCCAGCACCCGGAAATGGTTTACTAGTAGTGATGTTGTCTTTGTTGAAGATACACCGTATTATTCTTAAGCAGGAGATAACTTGCAGACAGACATTCTGGCCCCTCCTTTACCTGTTATTTCTGACTGTATGCCTGACAGTACTGATACTGCGATTATTGAAAAGCAAGATCCTCCTCTTATTGTTTATCAACGCAGGAATAAAGCACCTTCTCCACAAGTACCCCCCCAAGACAACCAATCTTCTCCTCCAGAAGGTTCTGCTGCACCTGAGGTACACTCTGATCTTGACATACCTATTGCACTCCGCAAGGGTACTCGTTCTTGCACTTCTCATAGCATTGCTCAGTGTGTGTCTATTGCTCATCTGCATACTCATTCTAGCAATTTTATATCTGCTTTATCTGCTGTGGCTGTACCTAAGAATATTCAGGATGCTTTGAAAAGTACGGCTTGGACATCTGCTATGAATGAAGAGATGGTTGCTCTTACTGACAGAGACACTTGGGAGCTGGTGGATCCACCTCCTCAGTGTAAGCCGGTAGGCTGCAGGTGGGTATATGCCGTCAAATATCAACTTGATGGTACGGTTGAAAGGTTGAAGGCACTGTTAGTTGCAAAGGGCTATACTCAGACATATGGCATTGATTACTTTGAGACTTTTTCTCCTGTTGCTCGTCTTAACTCTGTCAGGTATCTTCTATCTGTTGCTGTAAATCTGAACTGGCCTCTCCTGCAGCTTGATGTGAAAAATGCTTTTCTGTATGGTGACTTACTAGAAGAGGTGTATATGGAGCAACCTCCTGGGTTTGTTGCTCAGGGGGAGTCTCACAAAGTCTGCAGACTTAAGAAGTCTATCTATGGGCTCAAACAGAGTCCTCGTGCCTGGTTTGATAAGTTGAGCATGATCATGATCGATTTGGCTTTCTGAGGTCACAAGTTGACCATTCTGTGTTCACAAAAAAGACTTCAGCAGGTATTACTGTTCTAAATGTATATGTTGATGACATTATTATTTCTGACAGCGACACTCTTGGTATTCAGGCTACCAAAGATCATCTGGGCAAGCACTTTGCTACTAAAGATCTAGGCAGACTTCGGTACTTTCTTGGCATAGAGGTCTCTAGAAACTCTAATGCCTTGGTTCTTTCGCAGAGAAATTATGTTCTTGATATTCTGCAGGAGACTGGTATGCTTGGAGCAAGACCTGCGAATACTCCTCTTGATCCCAATGTCAATTGGGATGATGATTCCTCTGCTATGTTTGCTGATCATTAAAAATTCAGGAGGTTGATTGGTAAATTGATCTATTTGACGGTTACTCGTCCTGATATTGCTACTGCAGTAGGTCTTCTTAGCAGGTACCTCGACAAACCCAAACAGTGTCACTGGAATGTTGCATGTCAGGTTCTGAGATACTTAAAAAAGTCGCCTGGCAAGGGACTTCACTATAAAAAGAATGGGCACTGTATTCTTGAAGGGTATTCTGATTCTGATTATGCAGGAAGCAAAGTTGATAGAAAATCTACTTCTGGTTACTGTACCTTTGTAGGAGGCAATCTCGTCACCTGGAGAAGCAAGAAACAAAATGTCGTGGCCAGATCTAGTGCTGAAGCTGAGTACAGGGCCATGGCCCATACTACTTGTGAGTTGTTGTGGGTACGTTCTCTTCTGAAAGAATTTGGGATTGAGTCTTCGTCTGCCATTCCTATGCATTGTGATAACAGAGCTGCCATCTTCATTGCAAATAATCTGGTCTATCATGAACGCACCAAACACATTGAAGTTGACTGCCACTTCATCAGAGAATCTATTCTTGCTGGCAAAATATGCACTCCATTCACTAGATCAAGTTGCGGATATCTTCACCAAGCTCTTGGTGAAGAAACAGTTCTGCACGCTGTTGGACAAGTTGGGCATGATTGACATCTATGCTCAAACTTGAGGGGGAGTGTTACATTATATATTTCCTGTTTTACATAGCCTGTTATTTGTTTTGTTATTTTCCTTTATTTATGGACCTCTCTGTAAATCTCTCAGTAATATATATATGAGGGTGCACACATTGTGCAACCCTGAGCTTTCTGAAATTCCTGACTCTGTCACAATTTACAAATATGAAATCATGAATGTAAATATTTGAATATCAACCTTATTTAGGAAAAAGAAAAAACGCTTGGAAACGCCTGGGCACCTTAGGCGCCCCCTCACGAAAGGCTAGCGCCTTGCTACCTTAACAACTATGTTTTATTACAAAACATAATTTGTATTCAAGACTGACTGACTTGTGATATCTTGTAGGCGAATGGGAGGTTGGGTTTAATACCTTCCCGATGTTACTTTTTTGTACTAATTTTTTGCTATTGCTCCTAGAAAGACATGATGAATGAAATCCTCACTTTAATGGAATAAATTCGGTGTATAGGCTATATACAACGATATCCTCACTTTACTGATATACTATGTAATAAATACAACTGTATTGGAGTATATTGTTTTGTGAATTATAAATTTTTGAATATCAATAAAGAGTAAATCAAGATATTTAGTTTATATTATCATAGTATGTCTTTAATTTATCAAAGTTTTTGAATGTTTAGTTTATAATTTTCTTGTAGAACAAAGTCAGTTTAATGAACTTTAGTTTGATACCTTAAAAAAGAACCTTAGCTTAAAGATGTCAAAGACAGAAGATATAAAAAAAGCAAATTATCATATATTTACTATAACTACTCAGTTTAGTTGGTATGAAGTATCGTAGGTCTACAAGGTAATATTGTGTGGCCTTTCAACGAGTTCCTTGCACATACCAGTAAATATAGTATCTCTCGCAATTGGTGACTTACTTGTTTATCTCCCTCCACATACTCGTTTGTTGTTGCTTTTGATTCTACCACCATACCTAAAAATCACGTGGCTGCTCTTAAGCGACCTGAGTGGAAAGATACAATGGACGACGACTCTATGAGAGAATAACACTTGGGAGTTAGCGGATCAGTCTCCTGGCAAATATATTGTCGGGTGTCCCCATGTATCTTCAGTACAACACCATTCTCACGGGAGAGTTGAACACATGAAGCCACACTTACTCACCAAAGGATATGCCCAGACATACCTTTAGGGTGGACTTGTTCACCACCGTTTCCTAGTGACTCATATCACCTCTGTACACATTTTGATATCACTGGCCTCCAACTTTTTTTGGCCCCTACACCAATTGGATATTAAAAATGCTTTCTTGCATGGTAATCTCTTTGAAGAAGTTTATATACAAAAACCTCCTGGATTATTGTTGAGAGGGAGTATGCTACCAAAGTATGCCATTTATGATGTTCTCTATACGGCCTAAAATAATCTCTTCATGCCTGGTCGATTGGATCCAACCTATTCTTGAAATAAACAACTCATACACACTCCCTTTCTAAAAAAAATCAACACACCAAGCACTACACTTAGATTTATTGGATTTGTTGCTTCAACAAACTCAACGTTGTTCTTGAACAACTGTGATTTAGGTCCGTGAGTGACCACTCGTTGTTTTCCTCATATTCCCACAAAAGACTTGTCTTGCTTGCTATCTACGTTGATGATATTGTAATCATTAGGTACGATATGCAGGAAATATCCGATGTAAAGATCACTCTTAAACTCAACTTCAATATTGAAGATCTAGGGAATCCTCAGGATTTCCTTGGCATTGAAGTTCTTCGATCCAAACAAGGGATCAACCTCTCTCAAAGGCAATCTGTCCTTGATATATTAAAAGAGACATGCATGACTGACGCAAAACCTATCTCCTCTCCAATGAATTACCATGTGATGACTCCGAATAAGGGGAAGCTCTTCCTTGATGCAGAATAATACTGACAGATAGTTGGGAAATCAACATATTTAACCATCACACTACGATGTTTCTTATGCGGTTGAGGTAATATTTGCACATAAGCACACCCTATCAGACTCATTGGACCAGTATACAATATATATTTGGGTATTTAAAAAATGTTCCAAGAAAAGGGTTATTTTATGAACCATCCCGACACAAGTCACTGACTATCACAAGATATTCTGATGCAGACTGGCCGGGAAAGGAGATTCACCTCCATGTATTGTATCCTAGGAGTAATCACCTAGTTGCCTGAAGGAGCAAGAAAGAAGCAGTTGTGAAATGTGGTGCCACAATGCAACATGCAATGCAGCGTTGAGAGAGGCCATACGCCTTCTCCCTTTTTATTAATAAGAGAAGCTGGATAATTTACATAGAGGTCTAGCAGGATATAGAAATTACAAAATAGAATAAATATGAAATATATTAACACTCCCCCTCAAGTTGGAGTGTACACATCGTCTAGACCCAACTTGTTCCAAAAACTCTAGAAAGTCATCGCTTTCTAGTCCTTGCTTACTTTTGGATCCACCTGCCTTGTAAGGAAGTCATCCATTTGGCTACAATTCTGTTTATTGTGGAAAGTAATCATATGTGTCTCTCTATTCTTGAAATGGGTGTTTGCCAAAATCATATATAGGAAACCGCAAAATCTTATATCCTGTTTCCCTCCCCAATTTTGCAGCCATATCTAAAGCCACTATGGACTCTCTTATATCCAACATTGTTACTCCCCACATGGCCATTTAAATCACTCCCAATAGTGATCTTCTCCACTATTGCTGTCTTTGCATCAACTTATCCATGGTATCCCAAAAATCCATCCTAGCTTCCTCGCTGAGCCAATTTGGGGGGCATAAGCATTAGTTTTATTACAATTATCTCCCCCCCTCCCCCCCCCAAAAAAAAAACAATCTTAATAACTATGATTCTATGACCCATCCTTGTGATTTTGACAATATCATCCTTCAACATCTAATGAACTATAATTCCCACATGATTTCTATGTCTACCGATACTTGTATACCAAATTTGGTACTCTGTCTCTAATCTCTCACCATTATTCCCCCGTCCACTTAGTTTTTTGCAAGCATGCTATGCTGAATTTTTATGCGATCATGGTATCCACTATGTCTAAAGACTTTCCTGTCAAAGTGCCAATATTCTAAGATTCCATTCTAATCCCTTTTTCTTGAACTTGCTTCCTTATCCAGGCTCCGTTGAAAATGAACATTTGTATATTTTTCACTACATCCTGCCAATATTTACACATGCACGCATATATATGTAGGGTAATGATCTAGTGAGAAACATGCTACGGTGAGAGCATGAGAGGCATTTAAATAACTATAAAGTTATAGCTTGTGCCTTATGGATGGGAAGAACATAATTTCATTTACATTCACATAAAAAATTATTGCAATCAGATATTTTTTACATGTCCATATGTACCATATACAGAATTTACATCCAACGGTGATCCTGAAACTCAATGTCAAACGTTGAAAAGTATTCTCTTGTTGTGCATGCAATACAAGTCCAATGATGATGAGATTTTGTAGGGCGGTAAATAATAAGGTATATTTCCAATCCATACGACTGGATTATGAAAAATTAGTCATTGTGCAAAGTTATTCAAATGCTTCTCATGCTCTCACGAAGATATGTTCCTCACTGGATTGTTGTCCTATATATATTATGTTAATGTTAAACATATTGCTTAAATACACACATATAGATCACAAGACACACACATACATATATATCTTACACATAAATGCATATATATGTCACACATATACACATGTAACATATCTATATTGTGCATAGACATACATCAATATATAACACTCATAATTGACAAGAGATATCACGTTGGCACATTTAGGTGAGCCCCAATGAAGGGACCCATGTTCGAACCACCAAACAAGCATTTCTCAATTTAATATGCATGGGCATTCAACTCCTCTACAGGTGGGGGGAGAAATCTTCGTCTTAATCCCATACATTACACTCATATATATACATATACTAGTAAACATACACATGCACATGCACGTGCCCCATTGAACATGTTTATTTTACATTAAATATTTGAAAAATAAAATTTGTCAAAAGAATAATGGTAATTCTCGTAACTGTTTTGTAGAAAATTTGGAAACGTGTTGTTTATTGAATCCTAAATGTACGTTTGAAGGAAGGAATGTCACGCGGAAGTTGAGAGATTTGCGGCAACTGATTTTATCATTGTAGAAAGGAGAATTGTTGTTTATTGAGTGAATAAAACAGTGTACATAGTAGTCTCTTATATAGTAAACAGAAAAAGAGACTAGATAAGATGCAACCCATATGGGACTAAACAACATAAGAAAATAGAATAAGTGGAGCACATGCTAAGCACATGACGCTCAAGATAACACATATCTCTATACTCCCCCTCAAGCTGGAGCGTAGATGTCGAAGAGGCCCAGCTTGTCAATCAACGTCTGAAAGCGATTTTTGGGTAGCACCTTGGTGAAGATATCGACAAGTTGTTTCTCCTTGCTGATATATGGAGTGTAGATCTGTCCAGACATAACCTTTTCTCGTACAAAGTGGCAGTCGACTTCAATATGTTTGGTTCTTTCATGAAAAGTAGGGTTGCTCGCAATAAAAATAGATGCCTTATTGTCACAGAACATAGGGATGGGGCTAGACAGAGAGATGTCAAATTCCTTCAGAAGACTGCGGACCCATAGAAGCTCGCATGTAGTATGAGCCATCACTCTATATTCTGCCTCAGCACTAGATCGTGCAACAACCGTTTGCTTTTTACTGCGCCATGTAACCAGATTGCCCCCACAAAAGTACAATATCCAGATGTGGATTTTCTATCAGATCTACTTCCTGCATAATCAGAGTCAGAAAAACCAGATAGATCACAATGGCCATGTTTCTTGTATAACAGACCTTTCCCAGGAGCACTTTTGAGATATCGAAGAATATGACAGATAGCATCCCAGTGACATTGGCGTAGTTTATCAAGATACCGACTAACAAACCCAACAACAACAACTAAATCAGCTCGAGTGACAGTCAGGTAGATAAGTTTGTCTACTAGTCTCCTGAACTGGTGTCGGTCAGCATATGGAGGAGAAGATTCACTGTCCCAATCCATATTGGGATCCAGAGGTGTGTTGGCTGGCTTGCAGCCTAACATGCCTGTCTCTTGCAACAAATCCAAAACATATTTCCGCTGTGATAGACACAATCCTGCAGAGGATCTAGCAACCTCAATTCCCAAAAAGTAGCATAATTTTCCAAGGTCCTTAGTGATAAAATGTTGGGCTAGATAATTTTTGGTTGCTTGAATCCCTGCATTATCGCTGCCAGATAAGATAATGTCATCAACGTACACAATGAGAATAACAAACCCTGCTGTAGTTTTTCGTATAAAAACGGAGTGATCAGCCTGCGACCGTCGAAAGCCAAAAGAAAGTAAGATTTTACTGAGTTTGTCAAACCATGCTCGTGGGCTTTGTTTTAAGCCATATATCGCCTTGCGAAGTTTACAGAGTTTTGAAACAGACTCTCCCTGAGCAACAAATCCGGGGGGTTGCTCCATGTAGACATCCTCCTGTAGATCGCCATATAAAAAGGCATTTTTCACATCAAGTTGGAAAAGAGGCCAGTCTTTATTGACTGCAACAGATATCAGAATGCGAACAGAATTGAGACGAGCTACTGGAGAAAATGTTTCAAAATAATCAACTCCGTAGGTCTGGGTATATCCTTTTGCCACAAGGCGAGCTTTCAGACGTTTAATGGTACCATCTGGCTGATATTTAATGGTGAAGATCCAGCGACAACCCACAGAATGGCAGGAAGAAGGTCGGTCAACCAGATCCCAGGTATGTTGGTCATTCAGAGCTTGCATCTCCTGTTCCATAGCATGTTTCCAGGCAAGATGACAAAGCGCCTCCTTGGCGGTTTTAGGAATAGTCACAACAGATAAAGTAGATGTAAAATAGGCAAAGTTATCACTGAGATTGGCAGATGAGCATAAGCGACTAATAGGATGTTGAGTACAAGAACGAACACCCTTCCGTAAACTAATAGGAATATCCAAGTCAGGAAGTGCCTCAGCCGGTGGTGGATCATCCGCAGACGGAGGGGTTGGTTCGGCCGGGGCAGTGACGGGCTTCGGTCTTCGCTTGCATACTTGTAGAGGGCGTTCCTGAGGCATAGTAGCAGGAGGCAGAGCTTCTACCAACGGTAGTGGAGTGGTAGCCAAAATATCAGCAGTCAAGTGTTCCCCGGTAGCAGAGTAATAGGGCATATGTTCAAAGAATATCACATCCGCATTAACATACCAATGTTTCGTAACTGGATCAAAACAGCGGTAGCCTTTCTGAGTACGAGAGTACCCTAAAAACACACTTCACAGAACGTGCATCTAACTTAGTGAGACCGGGGCGAAGATTTTTCGCATGTTCCAAAGATACGAGGCGGCACAGAGAACAAAGGTTTATCAGGAAATAAAAGGGCGTACGGAACCTGATTTTTCAAAACAGAAGATGGCATGCGAATGATAAGGTAGCATGCGGTGGAAACAGCATCAGGCCAAAAACAACGAGGTACTTTATAATGAATGAGGGTGCGAGCAACCTCAAGAAGATGTCGGTTCTTCCGTTCCGCTACGCCATTTTGTTGTGGGGTGTATGGGCAAGTAGTCTGGTGGATAGTTCCTTGGGACACACAAAAAGTAGTAACAACTTGTTGCATAAATTCAAGAGCATTGTCTGTGCGAAGGGTTTTAATAGATTGACCAAATTGTGTTTTAATTTCAGCAAAGAAAGTGCGAATGCAATCTAACACAGTATTTCGACCTTTGAGCAGAAACAGCCAAGTGGTACGAGAATAGTCATCAATGAAAGTCAGAAAATATTTCACACCAGAATGACTGGGCACATAACATGGTCCCCAAATATCCGCATGTACTAATTCAAAAAGTTCTTTAGAAGAAATAACTTTTTAGCAGGAAAAATAGATCTAGAATGTTTGCCCATAACACAGGTTTCACAGGAAAAACTATCGCCTGATAAGTGCGGAAAAAGATGCTTTAATTTTGCCGCAGATGGATGTCCAAGTCGAACATGCAACTGGAGACCTGTCACAGAGGTAGAGATCATCGCCTTTGGAGTAGGTGGTCCATCCAAGTAGTACAGCCCATCAGGTCCTTCACGGCCCGAACCAATCCTCGTCTTCGTGCCGATATCCTTCACAATACAACCAGAGGGATCAGATTTGACAGAGCAGTTTAGTTGTTTAATCATCTTGCTGACTGAAAGCAAATTAATAGGAAATTTCGGAATGTATAAAACTGAATTTAGATGCAGCTTTCGTGAAAGGGAAATTGTGTCGGTGCCGTGAACAGCAGTTTTAGACCCATTTGCAACAATGACGGATGATATCGGAGTTGTTGTACTAAGTTTTGAAAATAAATGAAGAGCACCAGTCATATGAGTAGAAGCACCGGAATCGATGCACCACTGTTTGTTACCAGAAGATGATGAGGTGAGCATGGCAGATGAGCCTGATGTAGAGGACAGCTGTGCAAGGCGTTCTTGAAACATTTTCTCGAACTCTGAGCGGAGCCAATTAGTGTTGGTTGGTGCAGGTGATATTTCAGCCGGAGAGTCAACAACGGCAGCATCATCAGCGGTTTGATTAGCCCAGGCAGGTTTACCGTGCTTGATCCAGCAGCGGTCCTCAGTGTGATTGTCGCGACCACACCAGTTGCAATGACGTGGGCCTTGAGAAGTACCCCGACCTGGTGTAGAAGATCCGCGGCCGCCAGAAGGAGGGGGTCGTCCACCGCGACCGCGACCACGACTAGAGTCAGTAGAGCGCACAACTAGTGCAGGATGCTCAGGAGCAGGTGTGGGAGTCAGAGAAGGCAATCTATGAACTCTTTTGAGGACATCGCGAACTGTGGGTAGTGGATCACTTGACAGAATTTGATCAACAACCCCGGAGAAAGAGGCAGGAAGAGCAGCCAGAAAATGCACAAGTTGAAGTTTGTTTCTTTGTTTCTGGGCAATCTTGATATCAGCAGTCAGAGGGTGATACAATTCATATTCATTCCACAAAGCAGAACATTGATTATAGAAATCGTCAATAGACGTGTCAGTAGAGAACTCCTTCTTGGCGAGCTGTTTGAAGATTTCGAAGACCCGCTTTGGATTCTCCTGATGTGAGTACACATGTGCCAAATGATCCCACATCGCCTTGGCATCATGATGGCAGAGAAGAGACTGACTGATTCGGGGCTCAGAGCTGTTGAGGATCTAGGACATGACGCCCGAATCATCCTTGGACCACTGGATGTAGCTTTGTTTAGTCTTGTCATCAGAATCCGCCGTAGGAGCATCAGGAGGATTGGCCGTAAGATGGTGATAGCGACCCTGTGCCTTGACATAGAGAACAAACGACGCTGACCATAGATGGTAGTTGGACCCGCCGTCGAGTTTCACCGTAGTGACACAGAGATCTGGGGGGCTCAGAGTAGGCCATAGCAGCAGTAGATGTCAACGCCGTAGAAGCAGAAGAGACCCTTAATGGGCAGAGCAGAAGGACCCGAAACAGGCAGAGGTAGCAGGGATCTGACGCAGCAGATCAGAAGAACCCGAAAACGGGCAGAATATGCATAGAAACCTACGCCTGCATGAGAAGAAACTCAACGTTCCCCCATGAGGCGCAGGCAGAAATATCCACAGACAAAGAAGACTCTCAACTTAGATGGCCAGCGGACACCCGAACAAGAACGGACGGAAGCCCGGTCGTAGGCCGAAGAAAATTAGAAAGTGTTCAGGCCTTACGTAGGAGTGCGGAAATTGTTTTTGGTGGAGAATATGGTGGAAGAGGGTACACATGAGTAGATGGGATAGAGGAAGAGAGTAGGAGAGGTCGCGGGGTGGTGGTGGAGGCTGGTGGTGGTGGCGGTTTGGTGGTGGCTGCTGCTGGAAGCAGCGGCGACAGGGTGGAGTGGGCGACGGGGGGGGGCTAGGGAGGATGAGGGTGAGGGAAGGTGGAAGAGAAGGGGAGAAGAGGAGCGGGCAGGTGGAGGCTGCCGCCGGCCGGGGGGGGGGCGGCGGTTGGGGGGGTTAGGTCATGGGTGGGAAATTAGGGTGGGAGAAAATGGAGGCCTGCTCTTGATACCATGTAGAAATAAGAATTGTTGTTTATTGAGTGAATAAAACAGTGTACATAGTAGTCTCTTATATAGCAAACAGAAAAAGAGACTAGATAAGATGCAACCCATATGGGACTAAACAACATAAGAAAATAGAATAAGTGGAGCACATGCTAAGCACATGACGCTCAAGATAACACATATCTCTATAATCATGAAAGAGAAAATAAAATAGAGCAAATATAAAAAAAGATGAGAAAAATTATGAGAAGAGAGAGAATCAAGGAGAGCGCAGCATGAATTCACTCTTTTTATAGTAGTATAGATAAATACACGTGTGTACCAAAATTGACTCAGTATTTAGCAATATAAAATAAAAGAAATCAGATAAAAATGTACAAAACATGATACACTAATTATTCGTGAAATGGGAGTTATTCGATCGTCACACAAGGCTGTGGAAGCATTCATGCTTTGAACGTGACCTTTTCAAAAAGTCGACAATTATTTTGATGAGGCAATGATCATTTTAATGAAGATTATGGAGAGGGCTGGCATCCCTATTGCTCCCATGGGAAGAAGTAGATGGGTAAGAAACTTGGTTCGAAGAGCTTAGTGTAGGTCGAGAGGGTGGGAGGGGGAAGGGAGGATGGGGGATGGAGGGCCCACTACTTCCATGCGAAGAAGCCAATGGCTAGGAAACTAGAGATGGGGAGGGAGGGAGGCACAAAAATATGCCTTTTTTTATAGTCAATGCAATTATCTACACAACAAAATGAGAAACCTAAACAAAAGAAAGTGAAGGATAGAAAAATAGAAATAAACATGGAAAAATATTATAATGTTACATCAACACTTCACTGTCTTTCTGACTGCTGCAGTGTATGTAAGTTTATGATTTACATGGCTGTTGAATCATAATATAGAATGAAAATTTCTACTCCTCTTCCAACAAATGGTTTATCTTTGGACTTTGGTTTTACTTTTGCAGGTCAATACCCATCTTACACCCCGTCCAATTCTTCTAACTCGTCATGGTGAAAGTCGAGATAATGTCAGGGGAAGAATTGGAGGAGATCCAGTCTTGAGGTCTGTCTGAATCCAGAGTCTGTTTCCTGCTTTTGATCACCATTCTCCTTGTTCTATGATCTATTTCATTCTTTTTTGTATTAAAAAACTAGACGCTTTCTTAGCAGATGGTTGAAATAGTAACAAATGTTAGGAAATAGTTATGATTTTTACTGAAGAATTAGTACAATAGTATTCACTACGATAACTTCCATAAAGTTTAAACTGGTTTAGTCTTTTTTGGTTTGCAGTTAAAACAAAATATGCAGAAATCGGTTTTCTTCTTCTATATTTATGTACATGTATATTAACCGTCAAGATCTTTGATTTTTTTAGCTATTCAACTAATTGTAACCATGTTTTCCTAGGATCTATTCATGTGCATAATTATATCGTACTTGTCTTGTGCAATGCAGTTATTATGACATAATCATCGAATGGAAAGATCAACTTATCGGCTCTTTAATGTATTAGATAATTTTATCTACAACTCAATGCATGCTCTATCTTTTTACTAATTCTGGAATTATCATATCAATTACTATGATTACAATTACCTGCATATATTGATATGCCAATAAATTTTATAGTTTTATCAACTAGCGCATTACGCTAGTCATTGACTTGTCCTCGTACCATCGAGCCTCTGTGGGTTTCATAAGGTCATACATAAACATGAACATATATGGCTGCACCTGCAAGGCTGTAGCGCAACAGTGATCAGACCTTCACTACAAGCTATCAGGACTGAGCCCTGTAGTTAACTTAATTTTCACACACATTCAACATGAGGTTCACTCTCCTGGATGTTTGCGATGGTGCTCTGGTTTCTGCTGGCTTGCTGCAAATGCCCTTGGTTTACCTACCTCGTCTGATGGTGCTCTGGTTTCTGCTGGCTTGCTGCAATTGCCCTTGGTTTACCTACCTTGTCTGCGTTGGGCCTCCGCAGATTATGGGGTCCTAGGGAGAGAACTTTCCTTGGATTCACTCAAGTATATGGTAGCCAATATTACCGTAGGTAATGCATGATATACTATAATTATATATTAGGTATAAGACTATAAGTAATGTTGAATTGACTCAAATCACACATTTTTCATAAAAAAGACTAAAAAAATTAGTTTATTTGTACTTTTAGGTCTGAAATTAATATATTTGATTAATAAATAGTGCGATAATATATGTGTGTGTGTGTGTGTGTGTGTTCGGATATCAATGCATACAAAATATCTTCTTTTTTTACAAAAATAATATTTAAGATTTTATGTAATTTTCAGATTTTAAATGATATATAATTAAATATCATATTTTTCACAAAAATATTTTTATTTTGTTCATATCATAGTTGTCTAGGCGGCTAGGCGGTCAGCATTTCCCAAGGGGCGCCTAGGCCTGCGCCTAGGCCTGCGCCTAGGCTGTTCTGGGCGTTTTTGTTTTCGTATTTTTTTTCAATATATTAATTTGCTTGTTAGTATACATATATACTACATATAATACCGTATAGGAAACATAAAAATAGAGGGCAGAATGAGGCTATGACGACAGTAGCAGGAGATGGGAGTAGGAAGAAGAAAAAGGGAAGTAATATCAATGAGCCTGCAATAACAATTGAAGCAGGAGTTGTAGAAAAGAAATAAAGAAAACATGAAAAAAAGGGTGGGGTGAGGTTGTAACTGAGTAGAGAGAAAATGGGGGATGGGAAGAAAAGAAAAGAAATATTAACAACAGCAGCAACATCATGAGGAACATGTGATGTAAAAGAGGAAAATAGAAAGTACAACATCATCAACATTACTAAACATAGGTGATGTAAAAGAGCATTAGAAGAAAATAGAATTTAAGAAAACACAGCAGCAGTAGGATTTAGGAGGAGGGGATATAGGAGGAATAATCACAAAAAAATGCAGCAGCAGTAGGATTTAGGAATAAAATACAGGAGAAAGGACAAATAAAGAAAAGAAAAAGAAGCAAAAACAACATACATATGAGGAAGTAGATTTTTTTTTAACAAACAAGCTATGATAACTTACCAATTTGGCTCGAATCAGACCTAATTTCCCCAAATCAGACCTGTTTCCCCCTAATTTTTCAAAATTTGACGTGATTTGGCCTAAATCAGGCCTATTTCAGCCATAAATTGGCTCAAGGTGATCTAATTTGACCAAATCCAGACTTGATTCATGCTAATTTATCCTCTAAATTGCTTAATTTGGGCATAAAAGGCCTTAGACGCCCAGTTAATGCACATAATAAGCTCGGCGCCTAGTTTTAGGTGCCTAGTTTTAGGCGCCTTGCCTAGTGCCTATGGCGCCTAGGTGGGCGTCTTGATAACTAAGGTTCATATTAGTGTTTGCATCAATTTCTTTTACTAAACCTAAGTGAAATAACTAACTATAATGAATATGTATTGATTATTCTTATTATGAGCACTAATAATCTAAAAACTTATAAAAATACTGTTAGTGCGGATCTAGTGATTATATATATAGATCCATGTCCTACATGGGTAGATCTATGTTTAGAACACATTAATTGAATGAATAGTTGAGTAGATCTAAGATTTAGTGTATATTACAAGTTTAGGAGAAATGGAGAAATAAATGTTGGAAATGTATGCGAATAGAAGAAATAGAGGTTGTAAATGAATGAAAATTGAAAAAGATATGTTTATTTACCTTGATCTAGGAGTTCTTTGGTTCGAAATGGCCGAATCGCTCCAAACCCCCCTTTTCTCCACTTAGAACAACAACAACTCTTGACAGTCGAGATTTGCAAAATGATAAAACTAGTGCCCATGTTTCGCCCATCAAGTGTAAAAAACAACATTGGATCCCCACCCTCCAAAATTTGACAAAATTGGCGAAACCCACTGAAACTTGTTGAAACTTGCCGAAAATTTCACGAAATGCACCGTATTGACGCAATCACATGTTTCTGTGGTAGATGCCACCGAAATTGATTTTTTTCTTTGAAATTTTGCCAATTTTAGAAAAACCTCATTCCTTGATATCATGTATCCTAGAACTTGAAGATGTATCCTTGTACGGGTTCTATATCCATACCATATCCAGGCGACTTTGATTAGGAGTTAATCCAAAACTGACTTTTATACAGTTGCCTCGTAGTAGTATGTAATTCCTGTATCATACCGATATCCGAATTTTTTTAACTTTAAGCCTCTTAATACACAATAAACTTATAGCATTGACTCACCATTTATAGAAGGTCCGCTGGTCCGCCCTTTGGATCTGACGCTCCGCGTCGCGAGCGATCTAACTTAGCCGGCCCCTCGGATCGTTGGATCTCTTCGCGGGATCAAGGTGGATCGCTATCCAACGACTACTGGTCCTCTTCCTCCTTCTCTTCTTCGCGCGAGCCTGTGGCGACGCCGCGGCGGAGTTCTCGTCAGAGCGAGGGCAATCCAAGGACAGGGAGGAGATCGGGGCTCGTGAGGCAGCCGTTCAAGATCGGTGTGAGGTGTAGAGTCGAGAGGGGGTCCTTTTATAGGGCTAGGAGGGGTCCTATTAGGGTTTCTTAATCGACCTCCGCCCTCACCTTCAGGTGATTTGGGCGTTTCTCCTAGACGCTTCGAGGGCTCGACAAATTAGGGTCGAGAAGGTTCGGGATTCCCTCCCGGACTCAACTAAACAATTTCCAAGCTTGCACATGCATTAAATTACGAGAAATCCGAAGGGGAAAATCCCTCAGTTCGCGGCCTATATCCCAGTTCTTTTGGAACTGGACGATGAGCGGCGCTCGTTGGATTAAGATCCAACAACCCTCATCCCTCGCATTCAACCACAAAGGAAAATGAATTTCCTATTTTTAAGATAATTCCTTATTATTTAGGATAACTTGGAAAAAAGACAACTCTTAATCCATAGCTCCGTTTTATCCCAAATTTGGAGGGAACCTTATTAATGACTTAACCTTTCAACATGCCAAATTTGGGCTTATTATCTAAAGAAATCGGGTCCCTTTCTCTAGTTGCAAGTTATCACTTAAATATATTCATTTCTCACATATTTTCTCTTTCCTTTGCCATTAAATTATCATATTGGATTCCTTGGGGCTCAAGAAATCTTTATATTTCGAAATCCTTTTTGAAGGATGCTCATTATCCTTCTAGAAGCATCTACATCCATTATTTCTCTTTATCTTATTTATTTACTAAAAGATTTCTTTTCAAGGATTTCTCTTTATCTTTGATTTCTTTTCCTATTTCTTTCATTAGAAATCACATATAAACGAAATTTACTCAATTGTGGCCATTAATGCCACCTTCTAGAGATTTCCATATATTTTCATCAATACTTTGCTTAATATTCATTATCTTGTATATTTTTCTAATATTTGGACTTTTCTTCTTTTCTTCTCTTTTATATCCATTATTGGATTAGCATAATAGTAGGAATCACGAAATTCATATCAAAAGGGAGATTTGCAAAGAAATCCATCCTTTTCAAATAAGTCTATATTCATAAAATCATTACATTTCAATTATGAAAACATATCAAAATTGAGGTTGTAACATCCTTCCCCTCTTATAAGAATTTTGCCCTCAAAATTCCATCAATCATACAAACCAGCAGGATAAGACTTCCTCATATCCATCATGGCTCCCATGTGGCTTTACCCTCTCTGTGGTGCTTCCCAAGAACCTTCATCATCTCATATTCTTACATCTGAGCTCTCTCTCACCTTGGTATCTCGTGCCCTCATAGGTGACTCAGGACATTTCAGCTTCTCTCAAAGCTAAAATAGGTTCATGGCTTAGCACATGACTTGGGTACCTCACATAGTACACTTGATCGGACTCGTGGAACACATCATACATCACGTTATCCTGAGGGGTAAGGCTAAACCTAACCATCTCCACCAATCCATCTGAAATGGACCCATGTATCGGGATCTCATATTTCTCAGCTATAGCTCAAAGGGGTCGGATTTTCACATCACATATTCTCCCACAGTGAACTGCATGTCAGTCTGCTTTGTATCAGCTCACGACTCATCTCGCCCCTGGGCTTTCTTAGCCATCACATGATCAACACGACTTCATCTACACACACTGTGGTCTCTCTCTGACCTTCACAAGGTCTTTTCATCGACATGATCTTCATGAAGCGGTGACTGACACAACCTCCCTTACATAGCTTCTTACATCCCGATAAAGGCTATGGTGGTTAACATCACATCTTTTATAGGACAAAAACTGTCTCCATATATCACCCTGAACGAGCACACATACTCTCATCAGACCCTCTAGTCTGGATCATACTAACCATCAGTTAGGGGTGATAAGCTGTACTAGCATCGAGTTCTTCATGTACCTACTTCCACCGCATGGAAGTGAAACTTTAGGTCATACTCAAGAACCTTTAAACTCGCATCATGGTGTAGTTGAACCATCTCTCTCTCTTACATGTAGTTCAACTGGATCTGTCCCTCGACAATACTCTCTATCTCTCTTCTCAGAGTATGTCATCTAGGTAAGGCGATCTACCATAACCCATATTGCATCTTGACCTTCTTCGGTCCATGGGAGACTTACCACAACGTCCATAGTGATCAACTCCCATTCCCTCTCAGGGACTCTTTATCCTCTATCTCAACTCACTGGGTTACTGGTGTTCGTCCTTCACCTCCTGACATGCATGGCGATAAGCCACATGCAACTTCATCTTAGGCATCCAAAGTACTACTGCAACTTACTATCTTCGTAGTACCACGGTGTAGGGTGAACTTACAATCACGATCTCCTGTATGTCATGATTCCTCAAGGTTGGTTCGTCCGAAACCCTAAAACACTCTAGTCATGGGTTTCATCACCTTCTTTTCCAAAGAAGCGCATCTGAGGTTCTACCACCATCCTTTCATCAGCACAAGTCCTAGGCTGGCTAACCAAGCAACCACTAACTCGATCAACGGATTTTGTTACATCTGAGTGTTAGCCAAACATATCTCACAAACTTAGGGTTCACCTAACCACCTCTCCTAGCCTTTCCACTAGCTAGACTAGGCAGTTGCATCTCATCAAGAGCATTCATTACCACCTCACATCCTTATGTGTTAGGTAATGTTGAAGACATACACCTCCATGTATTCCACTTATTATCTCATCTCAGACTCTAAGTCTATCTTCTGGGCTCATCCTCTTGGTTATCGAACTCAACCTTGTATAACTCATAAATTCCACATAGCTCATGATAAGAACATCCTCATAAGATGCCTACCTTAGTTCTCTTGGTGTTTGTAAACCATCCACATATCGTACACTCCACAAGGGTACGTTATTACCTCTATCCTCATACCTCATAGCAACGTTTCAACTCACATCATCTTTATCCTTGATGTATGATATGCGTACTGTCCTATCTCTCACTCCCATAACATGAGGAAATAAACATTTGGTGGTTGTCCAAACACAAAGTTCTTCCTGTTCCAAGAGTAGAGATGGTACATCCCACATTGCCAGTACCTTCAAATCTAACTTGAAACGTGCATTACATGTCTCTACATCATGAACATCTCGACCTCAGGGTTACTTCCATGGAAAACTGGTCTCGAACCCACTTGGGTTATCATACCATCCTTGGTCATCTCCTCTAGGTCTGTAGGGTGCCGACACTTTTGGGGTCATCCCTCTTCCCATATGCATCCAGAGAGTGCCCTCCTCATCTGCCCTTTGGGTCCCATGAGTTCATGAAGGTGATCAATCTCCTAACCCATGGCTCTCAGACAATGATAGCTGTTACCTCCCGACCCTATGGTCATGTGCAACTAGGGAATTAGACAACTCCTACTCCCATCGGTCTTATCCTACCTGACCCTAGGATAGACTTAGGATTCTACCATGGCGCATATCCAACTTGTAACCTTACCCAGGTCTCTATCATCTCTCTCGACATTCGTGGTCTGACTTACATCCTTTCATAGGGATCATGGCGACCTACCTACCTCGGTCAGGCCCCATACTGGTTACCTCCATGGTAACACATCCACATGCACTTAGAGATGGTTATCTATGGGTCTGTAGGTTCATTCTCATACTATGTACCCTCCACTTAGCTTCTCAAGATCCTATGAGACCTCTTTAGGTTACCTCAAACCCCAACAACAGCTGGTACATACCCTACCGAAGGGTCCCTCTCCCAGGATGGGAGGAAGCTATCTCTTGACAGCAACAAAGGTCACAAACGTCCTTATGTCCAGGGTTTACCTTCACATGAGCATGCTTAGCCCTAGCAAGCTACTAAGGCACGTAGCTAACCAACAGACCACCTACTAAACCATGCTAGGTCTCCATGATAGGTCATACTTGTTTCATTCCTCGACATTGGACCATCATCATACATGCCCATGTCACCAACCTATATGTGAGGGGTTCATCAAACATACACCTTAATCTCAGGGCTCCCATTCCTCTAAACATGAGGAGTGCCATACTCGAATCTATAGAAACTCAAATCTTGTCATGAGCAACAGGTGCACCAGGTTATCTACTACTTCCCCTTTCATAGGTCTAGGAACCCTAGGTTCACCTCTTATGCAACAGCTGTCCAACTGCATGCTCAAAATTCTAACAACGAACCAAGCATGTACAAGGTATGGCATGCACTTCCTATTATCCTTCTACTCGAGCAACAGTTCAGAGTTGAGCCTTCCTCAAGGGCAACCAACTAGGTATAAGACCTCACAACTTGTTACTAATCCTCCTCAGGGTCTAAGGAACTCTTCTTCCTATCCCTAGAAGGTAAGCACCTATATCATCTGCACACAGGTACCAACAACCTCATCCTTCTTCTAGGGTTTAGTTCCTCTAAAGGCAACCAAGAAACCACAAGGATCATGCACGAGGCAACCACAACCATCCACTTAGTTCGTCCATTCTAGGTTAAAACATACCCAACTCCTCACTTCCATCCTTCTTGCTTGGGTCCTTCTCTCTCTCTCTAGAGCTAACCCTACAAACAACCTTACTACTAGAGGTTCTCTCTCCATGAAGGTGGATCAAGCTCGCAAGCATACCCCTACATGAGTGAAACCTATGTTCGCTCAAGATTATCCATAGCTCTCCATGCTTATCTCATAAGCTATCCAACATGTCCTTCAGGCCTAGGTTTTAACCTACTGCCAGCACTACTAACGTACTCTGGGTGCATACTATGCCATGCTCATATAAGCCCATAGGGTTTCTATAGGTTCTTCACTAACCTCATCAATGAAGGAGTTATCCTTCCCTCTACTTGCACGACCCTTCCCAAGGTTGGGTCGCCAAAGGTACTAGGTCAGCCAACCTCACATGGCTCATACTATCATAGGTATCCAAAACCAAAAGCAGGTCAACCCACACACATGGTCAACCATGACATCCATCTCATCATGCCATCTCCCTCTCTAACCACCACTTAGGGTTAGCATCATCCTAGAGGATGCGCCAGGTCTCTACCTTTAATGGAGATCTCTGCCTCCAAGACCCACTCTCTACTTATCCTCCTGACAAGAAGATCTAACCTCAGGTCTCTCCTGAGGGTACGCCAACACATGTCATACGACTTAAGCATGCACTAATCTTTAGTCTACGCTTAAACTATTAAGCTTATGTCCATGACAATTGGAATTTGCCAGCTACCTATTTCGCCCATTGTCCAAGATTCCCCACTGCTGCCCCTCGAGGGAGTCCGGGCCGTGTCTCAGTCCCAGTGTGGCTGATCATCCGAATTGGACAGAGAGGAAACATCCTATTCGTTAACATCCAATTCAACTGTCTTTGTGAACATGAAGAGAGGGTCATTTGACGCGCCTCGCATCGGAAAGCAAGCTGACTGGACCAGAGGACTCTTATAAAGAAAGAGACACATATTGGTCTACTTTCTTCGCAAAATCTTTTTCAGTTCCATTTCTCCTCAGAAAAATCTGAATTTTATCTTATTTACATGCTTTTCATTAATTTGGTGGAGGATTCCTTAACCTTATCATACATACCCTAACCTCAAGAGGGTGAGGAAGAGAGAGAAAAAATCCTAAACCTCAGAATCTTAACAAAATTAGGGTTGAGAAGGGACGAAAATAGATGAGAGAGTCTTAAAGGTATCTTATTTCGAGTCAGATCCTAAGACATTGGCCAGGCAGTCACACAGATCCGGGAGTCCTCGTATTCCGACTAGCGGTGCGGAGGAAAATATTGCCAGCCCCCGGACCGTGATCCTTTTCTAGACACCTCCGTCATCAGAAAATCCTCTAATAACTCCCTCGGGTTTTACAAAGTTTGTAAAATTTAATAATTACTAAAGATTAAATGAGGAACCAACGCTCTGATACCAAATGTAACGACCCCGCCTCTCGGTAACCCCCAATTAAGGGAGACCAAGAGGTCAGAGCCGTTATCCCAATAAACAGGATCAAATGTTTGACAAATAATCAATAATAATTATAAAATTCTACCAAACTATACTGAAAGCTGGAATAAAATAAAACTTTGCATACCTTTTAAAAACATTGGATATCTAACTTCTATCCACAACTTCAATCTAGTCTAACTAGTCCTCCTTGTACTTTAATTCTTATTTTCATAATATGCCACTTTACTGTTTGTCCTTTTCAATATTGTACCTATACGCCGACAAACAAAACGTCGGTCATCATAAATGAATATGCCGGTATGTGGGGACAACCAAAATTTCACACATATGGCTAACAACCTAAATATCACAATCAAGTTAATTAACAAGCCAATTTACGCTTTCAATGTGACATTCTCCACAGCTTTTGCCCTAACCCTGGAATACCCTCCTTAGGGTTTCTCTTTTGCCATTGACTTAAGACCACCTTCTCCATCCTGAGCTTGGTGCCTGGGGTCACCTCTCATGGTGCCCATTAGTCATGCTGTTTCATAAGGCCACCTGCTCTATCCTGAGCTTGGTGCATGGGGTCACCACTCATGGTGTCCATGGGTCTTCCCTCTTGGGCTTGACCTTTTTGTATCATCCATCAGGGTGGCATGTAGGTGCGAGAAATACACACTTATATCTTAATTGTGATAATCATAGTGACTTTATGATTTGCAAGTATGAACATCCAAACTGATAGGTTGCGTTCAATGCGGTGAATCATTCGAAAAACCTTTGGGAAACTAATGCGATTAACCATAATTAACCACATACCTGTCAGGCTAACTTGAGTGCAGAAATAATCCAACTAAGCAAGAAATCCAGTAAACAAGCAAGCACACAAGATGATCCTGAAATATGCATCCAATTTTCCTGTCATTGATCATGCCATCAAAGTCTATTAAACCTAGTTGTTTCCTAGGGTTACTAGTCCTTTTTAGGGTTTTAATTACAATTTTAGGGTTTCACTTCCCTTTTACTGTTTTAAACCCAAATTTTATAAAATTACTCACAAACCCTAATTATCTCATCTACTCCTCATGAAAGATATTAAGGTTACCTTTTGACAACATATAACCCTAATTTCGGATTAAAGGCACTTTTCTTTCCTTTTTCCCCTATTTAGGGTTTCTAAGTATATTAACCATCATATTAGTTTTAAAACCCTAAATCTTGTAATTTCATCTTCAAATCAGGTTAAGGTTCATCTTTATCATTAAACAATTTAAGAATACTCGAATTAACCTATTTGCACTTACAAAACTATCCATTATTATCAATTAGGGTTTCCAACCTAATTTTAACACATTTTTCATCAAAATAATGTACTTTTACAAAAAGATACAAATTTAGGCCTTCTAACTTTTTTTAACTTATTCCTCGTATTTTCCTAATCAACTTTCATGTATAAAGTTTCTTCATATGAGTTTTCTATTTATTTCTATGATTTTTACAAGGAAAAACATTTTTCTGGAATATTCGAGCGAGGAGGATTTACCAAAAATTCTCGGCCGTTAGATTAGTAGTCCGCTGGTCTGCCCTTTGGATCTGACGCTCCGCGTCGCGAGCGATCTAACTTAGCCGGCTGCTCGGATCGTTGGATCTCTTCGCGGGATCAAGGTGGATTGCTATCCAACGGCTGCTGCTCCTCTTCCTCCTCTTCTTCGCGCGAGCCTGCAGCGACGCCACGACGGAGTTCTCATCGGAGCGAGGGCAATCCAAGGACAGGGAGGAGATTGGGGCTCGTGAGGCAGCCGATTGAGATCGGTGTGAGGTGTAGAGTCGAGAGGGGGTCCTTTTATAGGGCTAGGAGGGGTCCTCTTAGGGTTTCTTAACCGACCTCCGCCCTCACCTTCGGGTGATTTGGGTGTTTCTCCTAGACACTTTGAGGGCTCGACAAATTATGGTCGAGAAGGTTCATGATTCCCTCCCGGACTCAACTAAACGATTTCCAAGCTTGCACATGCGTTGAATTACGAGATATCCGAAGGGAAAAATCCCTCAGTTCGCAACATGTATCCCAGTTCCTTTGGAACTGGACGATGAGCGGCGCTCGTTGGATTAAGATCCAACGACCCTCATCCCTCACGTTCAACCGCAAAGGAAAATGAATTTCTTATTTTTAAGATAATTCCTTATTATTTAGGATAACTTGGAAAAAACACAACTCTTAATCCATAGCTCCGTTTTATCCCAATTGAGGGAACCTTATTAATGACTTAATCTTTCATCATGCCAAATTTGGGCTTATTATCTAAAGATCTCGGGTCCCTTTCTCTAGTTGCAATTTATCACTTAAATATATATATTACTCACATATTTTCTCTTTCTTTTGCCATTAAATTATCATATTGGATTCCTTGGACCTCAAGAAATCTTTATATTTCGAAATCCTTTTTGAAGGATGCTCATTATCCTTCTAGAAGCATCTACATCCATTATTTCTCTTTATCTTATTTATTTACTAAAAGATTTCTTTTCAAGGATTTCTCTTTATCTTTTATTTCTTTTCCTTCTTTTCCTATTTCTCTCATTAGAAATCACATATAAACAAAATTTACTCAATTGTGGCCATTAATGCCACCTTCTAGAGATTTTCATTTATTTTCATCAATACTTTGCTTAATATTCATTATCTTGTATATTTTTCTAATATTTGGACTTTTCTTCTTTTCTTCTCTTTTATATCCATTATTGGATTAGCATAATAGTAGGAATCACAAAATTCCTATCCAAAGGGAGATTTGCAAAGAAATCCATCCTTTTCAAATAAGTCCATATTCATAAAATCATTACATTTCAATTATGAAAACATATCAAAATTGAGGTTGTAACACAACCCTTCAAGCTGGAGTTTGAGAGGATCCCAAGTCAGCTTGCAAATAGACAGACTAAAACAAAAGACCAAAATAAAAAGACAATTCAAGTGTACACGTATATTTCTCCCCCTCAATTTTACAATCAAGCATTAAACACTCAAACATTCTCCCTTGAGCAGATAATCCAAAGAAAGTATGCAACACTGGCAGGTAGCAGGAGCTTCTCACTTAAAAAGAGGTGGCATCCGAAGCACTACTAAACAACAACAGGTAGGTGTCAGGGTCTTCATCTCAATCGTTATCGTCATGAAGTAGACCGGTGCTAGCACACAAGAAGCACTAATAATTAACATGTGAAACAATAACACATACAAATAGTAGCAACAAAGATGGTGTAGCCATAATCCGTAACTCATGGCATGAAGGAGCAACAGATACAAGACTCCAGATGCAATGTAGTAGCAGAAAAACATGAGGCTCCGTCATGTATGTATCACTCGCAAGTCGCAAAAGCTAGTCATGAACACGAATATTACTCATCTTCTTTCATTATATAATTTCCATCATATAATTTCATCATAGAACTTTGTGTGACCCAAAAAAGCAGATTTGTCGACCCTTAGATCAAAAATTAGATTTAATTAAAGTTCCGGTTAGCAATAGGCATGTAGTATAAGTGGGCACACAAGTATTGAGGGAGTTAAGGCTATGTGTATGTAGGGTTGGAAGAGGAAGGTGGGTAAAAAGGAGACAACTAAAGAAAATTGTTTGAAATGGAAGATAAGTGCTGCTATAGAGACAGACCTATGGGCAGGCCGTGCCATGACTCACATGCCGTGTCAAGGTGAAGACATGTCATGTTATATTGCAGTAGTTATAATACAAGCCGCAGAACTCCATAATGCCGTGGATACATCGTGTCATATAGAGATACACCGTGTCATGCAACACAACAACGACTTGACGGCCAGAAATGACAATGGTAAGGTGTGAAAATCCCCACAGATTTCCACCAAAGCAAGATAGGGGTTGATTATCCCAGTAGCAGTAGAAAAAATGATGTTTTGCTATAATTTGGCATTAGATCTCAAAGGTGGCGACAAGATGGATGACGACAATGTAGTTGACGATAGAGGCAATGTATACGACTTCATTAAGTTTGACTTTGACATGGAGACTCTCCATCGAGACAACTAGAAGACATAGGGGTAGGACATCCCTGTGGGCAGCCACGCAATGCCTAAGGCATAGTTATGAAAACCGGACCAAACCGGTCGGCGCAGCGGTTTGGTTCGCCCAGACCTGCGAAAGAAGTTCAACCGCCCAAAAACCGGCAACCTGCCCGGTTCAACCAGTGAACCGGCGAAACGGTCCAGTTTTGCCCAACATGTCGGTCAACTATTATTTCTGTCCCCCGACCCCCTGTTTACTTCATATGATAATCCAGGGCAAAAACCCCGACATGACCGCACGACCCCGAGGCTCGGATCACGCCAGCAGCTCAACCCTAGTAGGGCAGGAGCGCCAAGAGGTGACACCGGCCTTCACCACACCTGGTGTCGCCGCTGTTCTCCACCACACAGGATGCCGCTGCCGGCCTCCGCCATACCTGATGTTGCCTCTGGCCATTGTTTCTCCTCTCTGCAGCTGTTGGATAGCTACTTGCCGCCGCCCTTGGTATGTCTTCTGATTCTTTTTCCTTTCCTTCTACTCTTTTCCTCCTTCCTTTGGCCGTACAACTATCTTTGCTGAAAGGTAGCATCACTTGGTGCTGCAACTAGCTTCTGAATTAACTGCTGTTGCTGATTTGACTGCCGCATCTTGGTTGCAATTTGTTTTCCTACCACTTTATTGGTAATACTTCTCTCTCTATATACATTTCAGTAATCTGATTGTTACATTTCCTTTCTCATTAAATCTCTATCTAGTATCCACATTCTCAAACTTATTAAATTGATTACTATGGTTGATTTCATAATGTATGATTTCGCATGTTAGTGTCCCCAATTCCGTGCCTATATATTATGGAATTAGAGATTTTTTATTAATTTAAGTTGATAGTTGTTAATTTAGTATTTTAATGGGTTATATTCTCAATAAATTAGTTAACTCATTTTGAATATATAATGTGTAAATGCTAGTATACACGTCTATATGTCAAATAATGTTTGTTACTTGTTTTTTGGAATTATCTTGAATAATTGTGCTATTATTCCAGTTTCATGATTAGATTTCCTATGATTTTCATATATCTTTAGAGTTTGTAGTTTATAGGTGACGTATGCTGATGTCACAAGTTGAACCGGTTCGACCACTGGTTGAACCAGTGAACCGAGAACCGAAGGTCTCACCGGTTTGGTTATGAAAACTATGGCCTAAGGGCGGGCGACACCCGCAATCGGAGGCTTCTCCTTTTCTCTCTACCTTAGGGTTTAGGCGACGTAGAAAAACACGCTTGGGTACCATGTTGAAAATGACAATTGTGGGGAAATTCCCCTTGCGTATTTCTTATATATAGACGACATCCCCCTCTCCTATATAGGATACAGAGGCAAGTACAAGGAACATAACTGTAAAGGACAAAGACACAATTGTGCCCATATTACAAATAGGCTCAATAGCTTAATTAACTATATACGTAAGGCTCTTTAACAAGTTTTAGAATGTTAGTACATTTTCTACAACTTGAGACTAATAATTTTTTTATATATACAGGCCAATCAATATACCATTTAGTTTTTTTGTTTGTTCATGAGACTTTACTATATGGCAGATGCATGGCAGTATGTGATGCTATCTTAGACAATTTTTTTTTTTTGCTTTTACATTGAGCGTTTGGAAAATGCTCTGTTACAAGTCTAAATATCATCTCTATACTCTACTCTTTTATTTTATAACTCTTATATAAGTTCCATAAATTCAACCCTTCACTAGTTTCAACTTTTAAGTACTGAACTCAATACTGGTATGCCATTCTTAGTCTACTAAACCTTCTTTAGCTAATCAACATTTGTTGAATACAAAAACATTATCACTCATTTGGGATGTTTTAGGACATTGTTTATATACGCACATATAATGTAGATTGTATATATAGTATACTAGTTTAAATGTATAAGATTACCTACGCCTGGGCACCTGCCTAATCGGCCTAGGCACCCAAGCAAGTTGGGTTATCGATTGGACGCCTTGACTACTATGCCCTTCCCTATTACCATGTCTACTCCTTCCCTATTACCATGTCATCCTCCTTTTCTTCATTCTTTGCTCTTCCTAATGTTTCCATGTTGCATACTCCCTTTGATTTTCTCTTCCCTCTTACTACTATGTTGCGTCCTCATCCTCCCTTTTTATCTTCTCCCCTTCTTTTCTACTAATGTTGTCTCCTTTTTTTCATTCCCTTCTTTCCTACACTTGCATACCCTCTTTTTGATGTGTCTTTTTTCCAATTTTCTTCCCTGCTGTTTGCTTTTTCCCCTGATGCTTATTCTTCTTTTTTTTTTCACTTTCTTTTTCTCCCCCCTTTTGCAATTTCCTCTTACACCATTTCTTTTTCTTCCTCCCCAATTATAGCTGCTTTATTCACAATTTTCCTCAACTAGTCGACTCAATATTGACCAGATCTTAGCTAATTCCCTCAAAATTTGCAATCGTGATTTTTCAAGCCAATTGAAAAATTGCTGAATCCTGAGTTTGTCACTATGTGTTTGAGCAAGTATTAGTAGATAGACTTTGCTGTGTTTTTCTCTTTTACACTTAGTCTATTTACTAATAGCAAGCTATGACGGTTGGGGTGTTAGTGGTTCCATGTTTTAAGATCCTGCTAAGCTTCCTTCAACAATGCAAAAGAGGTGAACTCAGTATAAATCGATTCAACTAAGTTCTGGTTTCACAGTTATTGGATTGCTTGCTATCTTCATATTTTACTGATCGAACAAACTTGACCCTGAAGAATATTATTTACAATGTCTTGCTATTGTATATATTTGTGTATAATATATTTATAGTAAAATTTTACCTGCATTTTGTGTCTTGTAATAAAATGAGAAATCCATATTGAACATATAGAAGCATTTTCAATACTCATTTTACAGATGTTGAATTCGTAAGTAACCTAGTAATTAGGAAAGTAGAAACACATTTGGGACACATATATACATAGCGACTGTAATGCCCGAGCCTACTGCCCAAGGCCCTAGACCTCTAGTGGAGTTTCAAGAATGGTGAATGGTCCCACATACCACCATTGGCCTCAACTACACGCTTTGTCTTCACTCACGCATAAGCCAAAACAAGCTTTTCAACTTGTCACTCGTCCTAGTACTACTCTGGACTGAGCACACTTAACCACAAAGTTCTTCGTGATGGTTTTCCTAAAACGGAGGTGCATCTTGGTGATATAGATAGTACATTCCTTTTAAAACCATTTTATCTGAGGCCTCAAGGCCTGGGACGTTACAATGTCCCCACTTAGACTCTTGACGTCCTCATTAAGGCTCAACTATAAGTCCTCATAATCATTCTCCATTTCAGTGTAGACCCAGAATGACCCACGTGCACTCAAGTCCCGATTACGACTGCCAGTGCAAGGGTGGCTACATCACCATGGATAACCCTTTCCAACATGCCTGGACCACATGGCTCAAGACTGACTTATGCCACATGCCCATGTGGGCCCCACCTACTGGACTGTAATACCATTTGTAATGTAGGGCCCATTGCCCAAGACTCTAGTAGAGTTTCAGGAATGACATTTGGCCCACAAACCACCAGTGACCTTAACTGCACGCTTTGTCCTCACATAAGCCGAAATAAACTTCCTGATTAGTCACCCACCCTAGTATTACTCTGGGCTGAGCATGCTTAACCACAAAGTTCTTAGTGATGGACAAGGAACAAGGTGACAAATACCGACACTATTCGACAGTTTGGAAACATGTATTTACCAGTAGATCAACACAAATATCTACAGATGCAATCTTGACTGTTTCGACACCAAAATGAACGAATCAATTCATGAAATTTTACAGGTTAATCTCTACACCTAAATGCATCGTTTTATGCAATAAAATTCTATATTGGATGTGTAGGGGGAGGTCCATCATGTGCGATGTAAGGAATCTGTCCTGTTTCATTGATATTTTGATTAAGAATATCGATGACAAAATGTTGGAATTAAGATGAAATTTTACTAGCACAATCCACAAACTTAGATACACACAATTATGCAATAATATACAATTTACAACATATGAATAACATATTTACTTACCAACTCAAATCAGCTGTATGTTGAGTGGCACACTAGTTCTTCATGCATTTACTGAGACATTGTGGCCATGACATGTGCATCCTATAAATGTGGCTGTATGTAGTTATGTGCTCCTCATACACATCATCATTGCCAAATTGTGTCATCCCAATCATTAGAAAATGCTCTTCTAAATCTTTGAGATGTTTTCTCTTGCTTTTAGATGTAGGTGGAGGAACTCGAGAAGGTTGACTTGCTTGAGGAATAGGCTGAATAGCTACAGGCACATCCGTAGGAAGTCTTGGGACCAGAGAAATAGGAACAATTGAACGACCACCACTCCATGTTTGCCCACCATCCTCAGAGAATGCAAGGGAGTTGTACTGATAACTTCCATGTGGGCCCGAGACATTTGCACTATATACATATCCAATATGATGTACTACTTCTAGTTGTGGTGGTGGTGGTGACTGATTTTGATATCCAGAATATCGATACCCATGTTGAGAATGAGATGGGTAGGGTTGTGCATGTGTTTGCCCAAACAACATATCGCCAAAGCCTAATGTTGAATCATGCTGAGATTGAGAATCAATAGTTGAAATACTCATGCTCCCAAATGAATCAACAATATTAGAATAATAATCACTGTTGTAGTCGTAGGAACTTGTAATTTTTGTAGCCTCATGTGCATGTCTTAACCGGTTCGAGTTTTCCTCCTTTGAAAAGTTTTATCAGGCATAGGATATTCTTTTTCTGTTGGAGGAGGAGGTGCAACCCTAGTAACATAAGGACGATCATCATACTCAAGATCAACAATAAGAGGATATTCCAGAAAGCACTCACCACTGCCTCCATCATTCCCACCACCATCATCGGACTTGGATTTGGAATTGGACCCAGATATAATTTTCGAAGAAGAAGAATTTGTACTACCAAACTCTTCTTCCACTGCTCTATTGATTTTCATATCAATATTTTGAATCTTTGATGCTCAAGCTCAGGCTCAAGTCTTTCAGGTGGAGTTTAGTCAACATTAGTATTAGAATTTACTTCAAATTGCTCTTCTATATATGGATCTGAACGGCCATCTAGATTATCAATGATGAGACGACCTATCATATTCATCCATTCCTATAAAGGATCTTCTGAATCATCAACTTCTATGCCTCTATCCCTGGATGGGTTGAATGCGTATGCGGTTTCAATGGGATCGTGGACGACAACAAAATCCACTTCCTTGTAGTTGGCATCTCGTGTTGCTCTAGCCCTCAACCACATGTTGTAGTGAATATATACCAAATCTCTCAGCTTGTTTGCCCCCAACCTGTTCCTTCTCTTTTGAGTCTATTAAATTGAAAGTGCTCCAATTTCTTTCACAACCTTCTGCAGATGTTGTTTGAGAAAGAATGCGAACAACCACTTTTCTATGATGGGGGGCACCCATCCATTCCAAACCTGCCGCTCACAAGGATCACCCTCCTCACAGTCGACAACTGCATTTGGATGACCGAAAAAACCTGTGCCTTCATGAAATTATCGCAACTGCAAAAATATTTAAGACGTTCAGACTTCAAAATGAGATGATGAAACATCAAACAAGAATGAAGACATTCATGACTTCATGTAAGTTATGTAATCAATTTATTAATCAAATATATAGTTGTATACCTCATCCATCACTATGGTGCACTCTTATATGGAGGTAATGAATTTGTTAATTATATCTCTCTCATCATTCATAAGAGTTACATTTGAGCCCAATTTTCACGAGTATTGGAACCTGAGATTTGGATAGTAAGCTGTCACCAATTCCAAATAAGGAAATAAGATTTAGATTAGATTGAGTTATTCTAGAATATTAAAAGGCTTGTTATTAGATGAGTAAAACAATTACAAAGGCCTCTCTTTTATAGTGCAAGAGAGTAAAGCATAAAGTAGAGACAAGCAATATGGGATAAAAGAAAAAGGCTAATAGACAAGACAAGTCAAAAGCCCATAACACAATAATAAAACTAAACCCAGTAAAATATATATGCTAACACTCCCCCTCAAGCTCGAGCATAGATATTATAGAGATATGTAGTTTCATGTGTGTTTCTGTTCCTTTACTTTGAGTGTCATGTGCTTAGCATGTGCTTCACTTACTCCTTTTTCTTATGTTGTTTAGTCCCATATGGGTAGCGCTTAGTTTAGTCTCTCGTTATGTTTGCTATATAAGAGACTCCTATGTAATCTGTTTTAATCATCGAATAAACAACACTTCTCCTATTTTACATGGTATCAAGAGCAGGCCCTCACTTTCTCCCATCCTAATTTTCCCACCCATGACATAACAGCCCCTCCCCCCCCCCCCCCGCCGCCACAGCCCCTCTCCTCCACCTCCTCCTCCACCTCTCCCAACCCTATCCCTAGCCGCCCCCCCCCCCACACACACACACAGCCGCCGCCCATCCCCCCTGCCGCCAGGCGCAACACCCTGCTGCTGCCCCTCCACCAAAACAGCCCCCTCCCCTCTTCTAACCCACTCCCATCTTCCCTCCACACACTACCATCTCCTCTATATCTTCCATCCTCACCATATCCACCTTTTTCCCCACAATTTCTCTCCCAATCCCCTTCTAAATCCTTACGTACAGTCCTGTGCACTTTCTAATTTTTTCTCCGTCTACGTCCGGAAGCTTGGGGATCTGTGATCGGGACACCTCTGGCCTTCTAAGTTGAGAGTCTACTTTGTTCCTCGGGATTTCTGCCTGCGCCTCATGATGGAACGTTGATTTTTCCTCATGATGGCGTAGGTTTCTATGTCTCATTTGCCCATATTGGGTCCTTCTGATCTGCCTTGTCAGATCTCTGCTACTTCTGCCCATTAAGGGTCTCTGCTACCCCTGCCTGTCCAAGGGTTCTACTGCTTCTCTACGGCGTGGTCCATTCTGCAGTCATGGCATATTCTGAGCCGCCCAGATCTCTGTGCGTCACCACTGTCAAACTTGAAGGAGGATCCAACTACCATCTGTGGTCTGCGTCGTTTGTGTTATATGTCAAGGCACAAGGACGCTACCATCATCTCACTGCTGAGCCCCCGGCTGCCCCTACTACTGATGCTGAAGACAAGACTAAACAGGACTACATTCAGTGGTCCAAGGATGACTCCGGTGTCATGTCCTGGATTCTCAACAACACCGAACCTCGGATCAGCCAGTCTCTACTCTGCTTGCATGATGCCAAGACGATGTGGGATCAATTGGCTCATGTTTATTCCCACCAGGAGAATCCCAAGCGGGTGTTCGAGATTTTCAAACAACTTGCCAAGAAGGAGTTCTCCAATGACTTGTCGATCGATGACTTCTACAACCAATGCTCTGCTTTATGGAATGAATATGAGCTGTATCATCCGTTGACTGCCGATATTAAAATTGCACAGCAGCACCGCAATGAACTTCGCCTGGTGCAGTTTCTGGCTGCACTCCCTGACTCTTTCTCCGGAGTGGTTGATCAAATCCTGTCCAGTGACCCGCTTGCTACTGTTCGTGATGTCCTCAAACGAGTCCAGCGACTACCTTCGCTGACTCCTACTTCTGCTCCTGCACCTTCGGCTCTGGTTGCTCGCTCTACTGATTCAGGCCGTGGTCGTGGCCGCGGTCGAGGCCGTGGTGGACGACCTCCTACTTCTGGCGGACGGGGCACTCCTGCACCTGGACGGAGCACTTCACCTCATCCACGCCACTGTGGCTGGTGTGGCCATGATAACCATACTGAGGACCGCTGCTGGATAAAGCATGGTAAACCTGCTTGGGCCAACCAAGTGGCTGATGATACTACTCCTGCTGCTTCTTCTGTGGATCAATCTGCTGCACCACCCAACACTGAATGGTTACGCTCGGAGTTTGACAGAATGTTTCAAGAACGTCTGGCACAGTTACCATCTACCTCAGACTCATCAGCCATGCTTGCCTCGTCCTCGTCCGGTAACACAAAGTGGTGCATCGACTCTGGTGCTTCCACTCATATGACTGGTACTCGTCATTTATTTTCACACCTTACCAAACATACTCCTATTTCTTCTGTCACTGTGGCAAATGGCTCAAGAACTACTGTTAGTGGCACTGGCACTGTTCCTCTATCAAAGGAATTATTTCTTCGTTCTGTGTTATATATCCCAAACTTTCCTGTCAATTTACTTTCGGTCAACAAAATGGTTAAACAATTAAACTGCTCTGTTAAATTTGATCCGTCTGGTTGTATTATGAAGGACCTTCGCACGAAGACGAGGATTGGTTCGGGCCGTGAGGGACCAGATGGGCTGTTCTACCTGGATGGACCATCTACTCCAAAGGCGATGCTCTCTACCTCGGTGACAGAACTTCAACTGCATGTTCGACTTGGCCATCCATCTGCGGCGAAACTAAAACACCTTTTTCCTGGCATCTCTGGCAATAGCTTTACTTGTGAATCTTGTGTAATGGGCAAGCATACAAGATCTGTTTTTCCTGCAAAAAAATCTATTTCTTCTTCAGCACCTTTTGAACTTGTTCATGCAGATATTTGGGGGCCATGTTCTGTGCCCAGTCATTCTGGAGTAAAATATTTTCTGACCTTTATTGATGATTACTCTCGTCTTAGTTGGCTGTTTTTGCTCAAAGGTCGAAATACTGTATTAGATTGCATTAGTACCTTCTTTGCTGAAATTAAAACTCAATTTGATCGACCCATTAAAACCTTCCGGACTGACAATGCTCTAGAATTTATGCAACAATATGTGACTCAGTTTTGCAACTCCCATGGTACACTCCACCAAACCACTTGCCCATACACTCCACAACAGAATGGTGTAGCAGAACGGAAAAATCGTCATCTTCTTGAGGTTGCTCGCACCCTCTTGTTTCATTACAAGGTGCCTCACTGTTTTTGGCCTGATGCAGTTTCGACAGCATGCTATCTTATTAATCGCATGCCTTCTTCTGTTTTACAAAACAAAGTTCCCTACACTCTGTTATTTCCTGATAAACCCTTATTCTCTGTACCGCCTCACATCTTTGGTTGTACATGTTTTGTTAAAAACCTTCGCCCTGGTCTCACAAAGTTGGATGCCCGGTCTGTGAAATGTGTTTTCTTGGGATATTCTCGGACTCAGAAAGGCTATCGCTGTTTTGACCCTGACAAGAAACAATGGTTTGTAAGTGCGGATGTTATATTCTTTGAACACATGCCGTTCTACTCTGCTGCTGGGGATCGCCTGACTACTGATATTTTGAATAGCACTCCTCTTCCAGTAGTTGAAGAAATATCTTCTGTTCCTACTCCACAAGAGAAACCTCTACAAGTATACAAGCGAAGACCAAAGCCCCTTACTACCCCGGCCGAACCAAAACCTGCGTCAGCGGAGGATCCACCACAGGCTGAGGTATTTTCTGATTTGCATCTTCCTATTAGTTTACGAAAAGGAGTTCTTCATGTACCCAACATCCTATTAGCCACTTTTGTTCTACTGACCATCTGAGTGACAGTCTTGCATACTTCACATCTGCATTATCTGCTGTGCACATTCCTAAAACTGCTGATGAAGCTCTTCGCCACCCTGCCTGGAAACATGCCATGGAACAAGAAATGCAAGCCCTGTCTGACCAACACACCTGGGATCTGGTTGATAAACCTTCTTCTTGTCATCCAGTTGGCTGTCGATGGATCTTTACTGTTAAATATGAACCAGATGGCACCATTGCACGCTTGAAAGCTCGTTTAGTGGCAAAAGGATATACACAAACTTATGGCGTTGATTACTTTGAGACGTTTTCTCCAGTCGCCCGTCTTAATTCTGTTCGTATTTTGGTTTCTGTTGCTGTCAATAAAGATTGGCCTCTTTATCAACTAGATGTGAAAAATGCTTTCTTATATGGCGACCTTCAGGAAGATGTCTATATGGAGCAACCCCCAAGATTTGTTGCTCAGGGGGAGTCTGCTTCTAAAATCTGCAAGCTGCGCAAGGCGATTTATGGGTTAAAACAAAGTCCACGTGCATGGTTCGACAAAATTAGCAAAATCTTAATGTCCTTTGGATTTCGACGTTCGCAGGCTGATCACTCTGTTTTCATACGCAAAACCACAGCAGGGCTGGTCATTCTTATTGTGTATGTTGATGACATCATCTTATCTGGAAGTGACCCCGCAGGGATACACGCAACCAAGCAATATCTCGCACAACACTTCATTACAAAAGACCTGGGCAAATTGCGTTATTTTCTGGGAATTGAGGTTGCCCGATCCTCTGCAGGTGTTTCTCTCTCTCAGCGCAAATATGTTCTTGACTTATTACAAGAAGCAGGAATGTTGGGGTGCAAGCCAGCCACCACTCCTCTGGATCCCAATATGGATTGGGATAGTGATTCATCTCCTGCATATGCTGATCGCCATCAGTTCCGAAGAATAGTGGGAAAACTCATTTATCTGACTGTCACCAGAGCTGATCTAGCTGCTGCTGTGGGGTTTGTTAGCCGCTATCTTGATAAACCAAGGCAATGCCACTGGGATGCTATTATTCATATTCTTCGGTATCTTAAAAGTGCTCCTGGAAAAGGCCTTCTGTATAAGAAACATGGCCACTGTGACCTATGTGGGTTTTCTGATTCAGATTATGCAGGGAGTCGGTCTGACAGGAAATCAACTTCTGGATACTGCACTTTTGTGGGCGGCAATCTAGTTACCTGGCGCAGTAAAAAACAAACTGTTGTAGCAAGATCAAGCGCTGAGGCAGAATATAGAGCGATGGCTCATACTACTTGCGAGCTGCTATGGGTTCATAGTCTTCTGAAGGAGTTTGACATATCTCCGCCTAGCCCTATGCCCATGTTCTGTGACAATAAGGCAGCCATTTTCATTGCGAGCAACCCAACCTTCCATGAAAGAACCAAGCACATTGAGGTCGACTGCCACTTTGTACGGGAAAAGGTTCTTTCAGGTCAGATCTACACTCCATATATCAGTACAGAACAGCAGCTTGCGGATATCTTCACCAAAGTGCTACCCAAGACTCGCTTTCAGAATCTGAATTCCAAGCTGGGCTTCGTCGATATCTTCGCTCCAGCTTGAGGGGGAGTATAGAGATATGTAGTTTCATGTGTGTTTCTGTTCCTTTACTTTGAGTGTCATGTGCTTAGCATGTGCTTCACTTACTCCTTTTTCTTATGTTGTTTAGTCCCATATGGGTAGCGCTTAGTTTAGTCTCTTGTTATGTTTGCTATATAAGAGACTCCTATGTAATCTGTTTTAATCATCGAATAAACAACACTTCTCCTATTTTACAGATATCAATCATGTCCGACTTGTCCATCAGAGTAGTGAATCTGGTCTTTAGAAGAGTTTTAGTGAAAATGTCTGCAACTAGATCTGAAGTATGTGTATAAGGCATAGAGATCTGACCAAATAAGATAACCCCGCACGAAGTGGCAATCAACCTCAATGTGTTTAGTGCATTCATAGAATGTGGGAATTTTGGCAAAAAGATGGCTGCTTTGTTGTCACAGTGCATGGGAATATGTTTATAATTAGAGACACCAAAGTCTTTCGAAAGTCCTCGTACCCAGAAGAATTCATATGTAGTATGAGTCATCGTTCAATACTTGGCTTCAACACTAGAAAGAGCAACAACAATTTGCTTCTTGCTTAGAACGAACAACAACAATTTGCTTCTTGCTTCGCCAGGTGACTAGGTTACCGCCTACAAAAGTGCAGTACCCAGATGTACTATCTTGTTCCCAACATAGTCAGAATCAGAATAGCCAATGACAGTAAAGCAGACCTTGTCCAGGAAAACTTTTTAGGTACTTCAGAATGTGACATACTTACCAGTGACATTGTTTGGGCTTATCTAGATATCTGCTAACCAGACCAACAATAGAAGTGATACCAGCCCTAATGACAGTAAGATATATTAGTTTCCCAACCATCCGTCAATACCGATGATGGTCAGGGTAAGGAGGAGAATTTTTGTCATCCCAGTTAGTATTTGGATCCAAGGGAGTAACAACATGATTGGTCCCAAACATTCCTATTTCAGATAGGAGATCCTGAACATATTTCCGGTGAGACAAGTTAGACCAGAGGAAGATTAAGAAACCTCAATGCCCAGAAAATATCTAAATTTTCCTAAATCTTTGGTAACAAAGTGTTTTTCCAAGTAGTTTTTTGTGGCTTGGATTCCTGCGGAGTCACTACTAGATAAAATGATGTGATCAACATAGACAATCAGTATGACAAGACCGGAAGTAGCTTTCTTAATAAAAACAGAATGATCAGACTGGGAACGACGAAATTCAAAATTTTTAAGAATGGAGCTCAACTTGTCAAACCAGGCTTGAGGACATTTCTTCAGGCCATAAATTGCTTGGCGTAGGCGACAAATATCGGATGACTCCCTCTTACTCACAAATCCAGGAGGCTGCTCCATGTATACCTCCTCATGTAGGTCGCCATATAGGAAATCATTTTTCACATCCAGTTGAAATAAAGTCCAGTCATGAAGGCAGAATCACAACCGGAATATGTAGCAGCATGAGCTCCAGAAGCTGCTCCAGAGGATGACCCAGTACGCTCAGCACGGATGAAGTCAGCAATAGTAGAACTGGATGCATCAGTAGCAGTAGGCTGTGACACTACCTCAGTGGTAGCATGGGCATCAGAAGCTGCATTAGCCCAGAAAGGCTTTCCATATTTCTCCTAGCATTTTTCTTCAATATGATTAGACCGGCCACAGAAGCTGTAGAACCGTTGACCAGTCTGAGGGTGAGCAACATTGGGAGGACCAGAAGGTGCTCCACATCCTGAAAGAACTCCTCCCCCTCCCAGCACCAAGAGGAGGACGAGTTTTGTGAGAACAGCCCCATCCACGACCAGACATAACAACAAGAGCAGTGGTATCGCCAATATCAGAAGGCGACTCAGAGGAGGATGATGGCAGTCGTTGTAGACGCTGAAAGGCACTCTGTAGAGTAGGTAGTGGATCATTGGCAAGGATCTGATCCACAACCCCATCATATGAATCAGGTAACCCACACAGGAACTGGACTACCTGCAACTCCTGGCGTTGACGTTGCATGGTAGCCAAGTCAGTAGACAAGGGATGGTAGGCCTCCAATTCTCCCCAAAGTCCCTTGAAGGCAGAAAAATAGTCAGTAAGATCAGATCCCGAGAAGTGTAGACGACTTAGTTGCTTGTTGATATTAAAGACTTTCTTCGGATTCTGGCTGTGAGAGTAAGTACTAGCAAGTTGATCCCACATCTGCTTTATTGTAGGTAGATATAATAAGGTGACACTGATTTTTGTCTCACTGCTATTCAGAATCCAGGTCATGACAGTAGAATCATCTTTGTCCCAGTCATCATATGCTTTGACATCCTTGGAGTCGGCGGTGGCAACAGTCACAAGAGGTGGATCACATGTCAAATGTGATAGTTTCCCTTGAGATTTAACATCAATCTGCATAGAACAGACCCAGTGCTGGTAGTTTTGCCCATCCAGCTTGACTGTAGTAACCTGGCGACGCAGATCCACATGTGAAGATGCCATGACAGGCAGAGCACCAATCACCGACAGCGAGAAGCACAAGCATGCACAGGCAGAGAACGACCACCTAGTTCCTCAGCTAGGCGGCAGTAGGCACAGTGGAAAGACTGGACGGAACAATTACATACGGGCTACGCCTAGGCGCAGCAAAAAACCCGGTGGCTCAAAGGCCTACATGGGCAGGCTGAAAGCAGATTCGAAGGCGAAACTTCAGACCAGTGTCCGGGAACCGGCAGAGCAGACGGTGACGAGGAGCAAATCACGCCACGGGAGCGGTGAGGAGCACCGGTAGCACCAGGCCGAGCGGTCGACGCAGGCGGCCCGCGCTGCTGCTGCCCGGCGGCGGCGCCCGGCGCGGATGCGACTGCCGCTGGGGCCGGCCTACGCGGGGGGGGGGGGGGGGTGGGAGAGAGAAAGGGAGGGAGGGAGGGAGAGAAGGAGAGGTGACGGCTCTCCAGATCTAAACCTGCTCTGGTACCATGAGAATAAACAAATTGAGGAAGCGTAGGGTTACACAATGTGTGTACCCTCATATATATATTAGTGGAACAATTACATGTAGGTCCAAATAGAAAAGTAAAATAACATGACAGTAAATAAAGACATATATTAACAAAGTATACATAGTTACATACCTTGATTACATGGTAATCCGATCATTCATTTTAAGACCATTTTATCCAAGGCCTCAAGACCTGGGGCGTTACAACAAAAATATCTTAAAACATAGGATATAAACACGACTCACGAGTATACAAAAACTCTAAATATAAAAATCCATCTGCATGGATGATATTCACTGTCAGATGTTTAAGAAAATATAACATGTTAGAGAAGGTTGTGGAACAGTGCATCATTTGGATGGAAAAATATGAAATCTGACACACTTGTATTTTCTTCACGTTATATCAAACTGAAATAAAGCTTTATCAGAAGCTAACGAAGCATGTTAAAAATGGAAAAGAAACCATATGCATTTAAAAAAAAGGAACAAAAACCCGGGAATTGACTATATAGATGGGAAATGAAAAATAAGAAAATTTTGTTAAGAAATGGCAAAACATATGAACGAGGGAGTGAAATCTACTCTGAAATTGCACCTTCCCTTGAAGTGTATCCTATGGCCACCTATGTACTCGAAGATACACCTCCCTTCAAGTCATATATCCTCTCAAGGCCATCGAAGTCTTCTCTCACCAAGAATGGAGTAAAATGCAACAAGAGATGAGGAGAAATAAGATGGGAATATGTTGGATATATGGGAAATAAAATTTAGAAAATGGTAAAAAAGTGGCAATACTTACAAAAGAGGGAGACACACAAACTTCGGAGTTGCACCTTCCTTTGAGGTGCATCCCATGGCCACCTATGTAGCAGCTATGCCAAGATGTGCTTCCCTTCAAGTCATATCTCCCCTCGAGGCCATTGAAGTCTTCTCTTACCAACTGAGGAACAAAATGCAATGAGAGAGAAGGAAAAAGTTTATTCTCCATATATATGAAAGACAACATCCACTAATTGCCTAATATAGGTATATGAGGGGCATTGTAGCAGGAAAATACGGTTATGTTTCGAGAATTACTGAATACGTAATTACCACTGTATTAAAAAACGGCCCAGGCGGCCGCTTAATCGGCCAACACCCTCAGCCGCTTAATTTAGCCTATAAGCGCCCGATTAATCGTTTTGAAGAAAATCTCCCGCTTTTTGTCCGCTTCACCCGCTTTTTTCCCGCTTTTTGTCTGCTTTTTTCTCGCTTTTTTAAAAAAATCTACTGGAACCATGTAACATTAATTAATTACATGGTCCAAGTAGTGTTGACTATAATTTATGAAACTCGTATGCATTTAAGTGTTCTATGATATACCTAGTCCTAATTTAGAATGCATACTTTGTGTGTAAGCCCTAATAATAGGGTACTTCTGTAATGTGTCTAAGTAAATATCATATTAGTCTGTTATACTTCTAAAGCATGATTTATTTTACTGATTTCCTTGCTGCTGTCAGTGATCACTGATTGGTACTACTGGTTAGCATTACTTTTTTGGTGCAATACTAATTAATTGTTTCCTAGTAAAGTACTTAATCAATAATTGATAGTTTGTTATTTACAATATTACTAATCTGCTTGCTGATTATAGTGACTAGAAATATTTAGTAGAAAAGCATTGATTAATACTTAGTTAATTACTGATTTGCTGATTAGATATGTATAAAAGTTCCTTAGAAATATAATTTTTATATACACATGTGTAATTTTGTGTAAAATATATAAGCATTTAGGCACCCGCTTTTTCAAAAGTCGCCCGCTTAATTGCCCGCCTACCGCTTAATCGGTTACAAGCTGCCGTCCGCACGCCTCCCGCTTTCCGCTTTTTAATACATTGGTAATTACATACTTAACATTTAACAAAAGGGGGAAAATGTGGGATACCAATAGGAAATCACCAATATGTATCCAGGGGTATCCAATAAATATCATGGTGGACTATTTTGAAGTATTTGAGGCCGTGCTTCATATCTTGACAAGAGGTTTAGAGTATATTGGGAATTCCTTGTGTGATTAGCAGGTTGCAGAAAAATGGTGTTAGATGTGGTAGTTTCATTTGTTGGAATCGGTTTTTGAGTCTTTTCCAAGTCATTGACTTATGGCTCTTCGACTTTCTAAAGCTAGCTAGCCGTATGATGAAGTGATTTGAAAACAAGTGATTGTATTTGAAAGGAAAATCTAGACACAATGTTGATGATACTAGTGTAAAACTTGAGGATATATGAGATAGACAAAGTACCATTTTTAGTATAATTTCTTCTATACTTTTTATAAACTCCATTACCAAATACAACCTATTAACACCACTATTATTACCCACTTTTCTTAGGACTCATCCATAGCAACCAACTATCAACTTCCTGGTGGTTGATGAACACCTGACTACATAACCAATTTCTTGGGTATTAAGGGTGTATATGATTAATTATTTGTGGTTAGGAACTTAGGATTAATTCTCCAGACAACTGTTCATATTGACTAAGCTCCATCTGCTATTCTGCTGCTGCACCCATGTGGGCCACAATGTCGATGGCACCTGTTATTGTGGCTATTGCTCCCTCTAGCGGCTTCGGTATCAGCTGGGGCTCCTACGACTACCATGGTTGCTGGTGTCATTCTCACAAAGCTCGCGAGATGAGGCGGAGGTGTATGCTCACCCTAGCTCGAGATCAGGAGTGGGTGAAAATCAAGTGTGAGGATGTCGGGATATGTAAATGGGCCGACTGAGTGGACCTAATCTAGTGTGTGGAGGCGCTACGAGTTCTGTTTCAAATTGTAGCTTATGTGCACACCCACACCTTGCTGAGACAAAAACACCTCACAACTTTCAAACCTTGGGGTTAACATGGTTGAACCTTCAAGTTAAACTAAGTTTTTTGACACTAGACGTGTCATGTTGACAGTTCCCGTGATTTTTCCCCAAAGTATGACGGTTATTACTACCATGTTCGGATCCACTAGAAAATTTTTGTGCATACCGGGGAGTGGGTCATGTAAGACCAACATTGACGTCTTGCTAGTTTGCTGTCAAGCATAAAGTTAGGCTGATGTAGTTTCCAATTTGTCACTCCAACATGCATGCCATCTTTACTGGATGAGATTCACTTTCTTGCTTTTTTGTGCTAACTGGCAATATAATTTGTTCTTTTTTTAACATTTTCTTCTGTACATTCTGAGTAGTGAAAACGGAGAGCTGTATGGGAAAAAACTTGCCAATTTTATAGAGAAACGACTGAAGCATGAGAGAACTGCTTCTGTGAGTTACTTATGATAGTATATATGTATGCTAGTGCTGATCGTATGAAGATCTAACTTTTTTTCTTGAACTTATGCAAGGAAATCATGCAAGTAAATATTTTATACCTCATTATTTTCTGTATTGTTTCAGATATGGACCAGCACTCTCCAAAGAACAGTTTTGACTGCAAGTTCCATAATGGGATTTCCAAAGGTTAGTATAGGTATTAAATAGATTTGTCAAACAAGATTTCTGTTGACTTAACTACTGATTTAGAAGTTATTTGGTTACCAATTAGATACAATGGCGTGCACTTGATGAGATAAATGCTGGAGTTTGTGATGGCATGACTTATGAAGAGATTAAAAGAAATATGCCTGAGGAATATGAGTACGTTTACATGCTTGCTGCCGTATATTTAATAAGCTATATCCTGAATTTCTGATTATTGGTTTTAAAGCCTGATTCATCAACCTATGAACCACTTCTAATGATGATCCTTTTCGGATTCTCTCTTTTCTATGAGAGGGGAACGGTAGTACACACTGTTTTTCCTTGAGAAAAGGTGTAACGATAAACAGAACGCTTGTCCGAATGTGTCTTTTCTAAAAGGAAACTATGTGTGCTGGTATAGTGGCACTCTGAAAAAGTGTACTCACTACTCACTAGTATCTAGCCTTGCTTAAGTATTTTATCATATGTTACAAGATCTATTTGGCAGAATAGCATCTTCACGTTGAACTTTTTTTCATGGGACTTGCTGTATAGATTGTATCGTTGTCCGTAATCTTTGAGAGACTTGCAACTTTTTTCAATCTGATGTGAACCATCTGAATTTAAGGTAAAGCTTGATTGGTAAGTACCTAAGAGATGGATTTCATGGTATCAAATTTCACTGTATGCAATATATGTTTAGAGATGGCACCATATAGACTGCATATGGCATGCAACCGCATGCTGGACATGTGCTGTTTTTTGGAATGCATGTAGATATATGCCTATGCATATATGTGCATACAAATAGACGCGCACACATACATCTTGAATCTTTATTATTTTGTTGCATGGGCACTTAACTTTGTACTTTTCAAGGAAACTATGCATCAATTGAAGCACTAAGGCTCGGTGCCTGATTTCCTTTGTGTGCCTCAACACCTTAATGGCTTGTCTATAGACCATTCCCCCTATTATATACTTATATATCATTGTCATTATCTTAGTTATCAAGGCACTCGCCCTGGCTCCTAGGCTTGAGGCAGGCCGCCTCAAACTGGGCGCCCAACTACCTAGGTGACTGAAGTGGCTGCCTAACGCCTTTTAGGTCCAAGTTAGGCCACTTCAATGCTAATTAGCATAAATTAGGTGTGTATTTGATCAAGTTAAGTCATTTTATGGTTGAAATGGGTCCAATCTATCCCAAATGAGGTCAAATTAGGTCTGATTTGGGGGAAAACAGACCTGATTTGAGGGAAATATTTCTCATTTGGCGGAATGAGGTCTATTTTTGGGGGAATTAGGTCTGATTTGGTTATGTAAGGCCTCATTTAGATCAATGTAAGAAAAATTATGGCTAGCTAGGTTTGATTAGGTCATGTTATGGAAAATTAGGTTTGATTTTAGGCCAAATTATGCCAAACTTTAGAAGATTTAAGTCTTATTTGGGGCAAACAGGTCCAATTTGGGGAAATTGGGTCTGATTTGGTGAGATTAGGTCTGATTGCCCAAATTAGATCTTGTTTAGGTCAACAAAGGGAGAATTTGGGAAGTTAGGATTGATTGGTCATAATATGCAAAATTAGGTTCGGTTTAGGCCAAATCGTGTCAAATTTGGGCACATAGGTCTAATTTGGGGAAAAGAAGTATGATTTGGGGGAAATAGTTCTAACTTGGGAAGATTGGTCTGATTTGTCCGAATTTGGTGTCAGTTAGGTTGATATATGAAAAATTTAGGAAAATTGGGTCTAATCAGGCTGTGTTATGCAAAATTAGGTCTGATTTAGGCCAAATTAGGGTAAACTAGGTCAAATGAGGACCAACCAGTTCTAGTTAAGGTCATGTTAGGTGTGATTTAGCCGAATTCTATGTATTACTATGGAATAATATTATAATTTAATATTTACATATATAAAAATATGAATGTAAATATAAACAAATCATCATTATTTTTTTAAAAAAAGGCCTAGAAAGTTAGAAACGCCTAGGCGCCCCCTAAAAACGCCTAGCGCCTGGCCACCTTAACAACCATGGTTATTATTAGTATTTGGAAACTATTATTGTATCGGTTGTGCCAATACATGTTTTATAAAATATCTTTTCCTGGGTCTAATAATTTATCTCCTAGAGTACCAAACATATTTTTAATGAGTAACCATACTCCCAGAAAGAATACAAGAGCTTGGATCCTTGGAACAAAAAATTCTTAAGCTAGGGTAGTGTGGCTTTAGGACACCATATTGTATGCAAGGAACGAGGTATCCAATTTCGATGCCGTTTTGACAACATGGAAACCGAAAATTTTTAAAATTTCGACGAAACTTTCGATAGATGTGATCGTGCCCGTTTCGATGCCAAAATGAGCGAATTAATTTATGAAACTTTACATGTGTGATCTCTACACCTGAATGCATTGTTTTATGCAATTAAATTTGATATGAATATAGGTGGGGGGGGTCCTTGAAGTGGGAGATAAGTGAACTTTACTGTTTCCTGGAAAATTTCAAAACTGGGCAAAAGATTTCACTGATTTCGAAATGGCGGTACAACCGCATGATATCGTAGCAGGTGGCGTCGAAATCGAAATTTTGAGCGAAATTTTTCCGATTTCGTAAAAACTTCATTCCTTGATTGTATGCTCCTCTTAGTCTGTCCCCAGACTTAAAAGTGATTAGCCCGTTCATGAGCAATCCTTTGCAATCTCATTTTTCATGTGGTTTTATGTCAGTAGGCAACAAATTACACAGTATCTAGATGTGTTATGGCAATAGGACTTTTCTATCAACGATCTCAATATTAAGAGATTCATTTGATTGGATATGCTGACGCTGATTGGGCATGCAATGCCAATGTTTGTCGCTCCCCATTTGGTTTTGGTATCTTTATGGGTTGTCATCCTATCACTTGGTGTTGCAAGAAGCAACGAGTCATAGCTCAATCTCCACTAAGCCGAATATCAAGCCCTGATACATTCTTGTCGTGATATACAATTGGTCGAGTTTGTCCTAGATGACTTTTTGCAAATAATCTAGTATTCCATGGAAAGCCAAAGCACACAGAAGTTGATTGTCATTTTCTATAAGAATTTTGTGATGGCCAATAAAATTCTAGAATAATAAATTGCTTTGTATTATATGATTAAAACAAGTACAAGGCTCTCTCTTTTATAAGACAAGAGAGTGAGACATAAAGTAGAGACAAGCAATATGGGATAAAAGAAAAGAGGCTAATAGACTAGAGAAGTCTAAAGCCATTACAAAATAAGTAAAAATAACCCAATAAAATATATATACTAGTACTCCCCCTCAAGCTGGAGCATAGATATCAATCATGCCAGCTTGTCTATCAAAGTAGTGAATCTTGTCTTTGGCAGAATTTTGGTGAAGATCCCTGCAACTTGATCTGAAGTATGTGTATATGGTGTAGAAATCTGACCAAATAAGGCAACCTCCCACACAAAACGACAGTCAACCTCAATGTGCTTCGTGCGTTCAGGGAAAGTAGGATTGTTGGCAATAAAGATGGCTGCTTTGTTATCACAGTGCATGGAGATAGGTGTAGACGCAAAGATACCAAAATCTTTCAGAAGACTACGTACCCATAACAGTTCACAAGTGGTATGAGCCATCGCTCGATATTCTGCTTCACCCGTAGAATTAGTAACGACTATTTGCTTCTTGTTGCGCCAGGTAACTAGGTTACCGTCGACAAATGTGCAGTATCCAAAAGTAGATCTGCGATCTATCTTACTTCCAGCATAGTCAGAATCAGAATAACCAACAAGATTGCAATGGGCATGTTTCTTGTAAAGAAGACCTTTTCCAGGAGAGCTTTTCAGATACTTCAGAATATGATAGACAACATCCCAGTGACACTGTCAATGCTTATCTAGATACCTGCTAACTGCGCCAACAACAAATGTGATATCAGCTCTAATGAGATATATAAGTTTCCCGATCATGCAGCGATATTGATGATGATCATGGTAGAAGGAAAATTCTCGTCATCCCAATTAGTGTTTGAATCCAAGGGAGTACTAGCAGGCTTGGTCCCAAGCAAACCTGTTTTAGATAGAAGATTTAGAACATATTTACACTAAGACAAGCATAGACCAGAAGATAACCGAGAAACTTCAATGCTTAGAAAATATGTTAATGTGCCTATATCTTTGGTGACAGTGTTTTTCTAGGTAGCTTTTAGTAGCCTGGATTCCTGCAGGGTAACTACCAAATAATATGATGTCATCCACGTATACAATCAAGATAACTAGACCAGAAGTAGTTTGCTTAACGAATATAGAATGATCAGATCGAGAGCGACAAAACTGGAACTTGTGAAGCATAGAGCTGAGCTTATCAAACTAGGCACATGGACTTTGTTTCAGGCCATAGATGGCTTTGCGCAGGCAACAAACTTTTGATGACTCTCCCTGTAGCACAAATCCGGGAGGCTGCTTCCTGTATACCTCCTCATGTAGGTTGCCATATAGAAAGGCATTTTTAACAAGTTGAAATAAAGGCCAGTCAGAATTAACTGCCATAAAAATAAGTACACGAACCGAGTTCAGGCGAGCGATAGGAGAAAAAGTCTCAAAGTAATCCACGCTCTATGTCTGAGTGTAGCCTTTGGCAACAAGACGAGCTTTGGGGTGTTCAATACTCCCATCAGGATGGTATTTGATCGTAAAAATCCATCGACAGCTAACCGGGGAACAGTCAGTATGGGCATCAACTAACTCCGAAGTATTTTGTTCAGTGAGAGCCTGCATTTCAGATTCCATGGCTTGACGCCATGTGGGATGTTGAAGAGCCTGAGAAGCATTTTTAGGAATGGAAACAACATAAAGAGTAGTGGTGAAGTTTGCAAAATTAGATCCCAAGTGTGCAATAGTGCAGAAATTCCCAATGGGATGTTGCGTGCAAGTCCGAGTGCCTTTGCGTAAACTTATAGGATATCCAAGTCAGAAAATACCTGAGATGAAGGTGGGGTTGGATTTGTCGACGAGGATGGAAGACTTGTACGAGCCATGGAGGGAGTTGGAACTTTTGGTCTTCGTTGATAAACCTTTAGTGGAGGAGCAGGAGCAGTATTTGTATCTAATAAAGTTACATCAACAATCAGTGGTAAAGGTGGATCCACAAGCAAATCAGACATCAGGGTAGAGCCAACCGAGGAATAGAACGACATATGTTCAGAAAAGACTACATCAACCGAAACCATCTACTTTTTAGTAATCAAATCATAGCAGTGGTACCCTTTTTGTGTCCTAGAGTACCCTAAGAAAACACACTTGATTGCACGGGGATCCAATTTTGATAGGCTAGGGCACAAATTTTTGACAAAACAGGTACGACCGAAAATTCGAGGCGGTACAGTAAAAAGAGGAGCATCAAGAAATAGAATCTGATATGGCACTTGATTGCCAAGCACAAAAGAAGGCATGCGGTTAATGAGATATCATGTAGTGGAAACAACTTCTGGCCAAAAATGTTGGGAGACATGATAGTGGAACAGGAGAGTGCACGCAACTTCAAGAAGATGCCTATTATTGTGTTTGGCGACTCCATTCTGTTGAGGTGTGTAAGCACACGAGGTTTGGTGAATGGTTCCCAGTTTCTGACAAAAACGACTAACTGATGTTTGCATGAACTCAAGGGCATTGTCAAGGCGATTTTTTTTTATAGTTTTTCCAAACTGGGTTTTTATCTGAGCAAAAAAAGATGTAATAGTATTAAGAATATGAGACATGTCTTTTAACAAAAATATCCAGGTTGTTCTAGAGAAATCGTCAATAAAATTCATGAAGTATCTAAAACCAGAAATGCTGGAAATAGAACATGGCCCCCAAATGTCAGCATGTACTATATCAAACAACTGTTTTGAGCCAATGCAAATTTTCTTAACAAAGGTAGATCTAGTCTGCTTGCCCAAGCGGCACATTTCACACTCAAAGACAGAATCAGAAATATCGGGTAGAAGGGTGCTTCAACTTAGCCGGTGACGGATGCCCCAATAGATAATGCCATTGGATGCCTGTCACAGAGGTAGTCAAGAATGCATCATTCTTTATTGTGTCCAGATAGTATAAGCCATCTGGTCCCTCATGGCCCGAGCCAATCTTCATCCTCCTGCGCAAATCCTGAAAGATAGCACCATCCGGGTCAAACGTGATGGAGCACTGTAGGCTCTTATAGTTCTATTGACAGATAATAAGTTTATTGGGAATTTAGGGACATATAATGCTGAACGTAGTGAAAGTCAACCAGAAGTGCAAATATTCCCAAATCTAGAGACAGGAGTTTGTGAACCATTGGTAAGAGTAACAACGGGAATAGTAGAATTTTTATGCAATGTAGAAAATAAAGTAGGATTTCCAGTAGTGTGGGAGCCTCACCTACATCCACCTTGTTAAATTGAAGCCATATATCACTCCATGACTTCCCAACGCTCAAAGAAGATTCCTCAACTGGTTACTACTAGCTACAGGAGTTTGTCCCTCATTGAGTATATTGCTTTCTTCATCACCAATGTTATAAGCTATAGGATTTTGTCCCTAATCAACATGATCACTAGCCATGACCTTAAGAGTAGTGGTTTCCTATATAAGAATAAGATGAAAGAAGAAAAGCGAAGAAGGCTCAAACGAGGCAAAGTCACTATCAAACATCCAATAACACAAAATAGTATACCTAAGAGCAGACATAATCGTCACCACCAATATCTAGTTACTTATAATAAATTAAATTACTCTAATATATGCACTGCCCATACAAGATAAAAATCAACGGTAAGAGTTCAATTAGATTACTTACAAGAAATTAGATTACCCAAATATCTGCACTGTCCATACACGATCGCTGCAGAAGAAGAAAGCAACAGCTGGAACAACAATATCCACTCTCCCCAAGCACAATCTCTGGTTGCCAAAATCTGGGAAAAAAAGAAATCTACAATGCCAAGGAGGCTGCATTAAAATTAATGAATCAGTTGTGTGGGAGGCAGAAGTATTGTAATTGAGAGAGGGTAAAAAACTAAAGAGGCAAAAGTACTGTACCCTTATAACCTAAATCCATCCACAAGAGAGTAGAAAAGTAATGAACAATTTAATCAGACGGCATTCCTGTCTCTGTCCCTATATCGAATTTAGTTTACATATGAGTGTATGAATAGTACTAAGCAACAATTGGAAAATCGTGGCTGTAAACAACTGAACAAGCAAAGACAAAAAGAAAAAAAAGGGAAGGAAGGATTACAGAAATCCAGTCAACCCTCTATACCAAGGCACCACGACCATCTAGGTAGTACTCCCTGCCCAATCTCCCTCCTTCCCTCCACACCATAGTTGTCTAGGTGGTCCTTCCCACCCAAGGGAAGCCTAGAGGGCCTAGGCGTTTCTAGGCGTTCTTCATATTTCTTTATATTTTACATATATATAAATGATTTTCCGTATACATTTCGATATATTCAAATGTATACATTGATATGTACATTTGTACTGGTTATCCCTAAGCTTAATCAATCATAACTTCACTTGCATTACACCTGTCATGACCTAAGCTAGACATATTTGGTCTTAATTTGACCTAACTTGATCTTAATTAAACTTGATTTAACTTAGTTTTCCCTAAATTAGCCTAAGTCAGACCTATTTTGGCATGCCATGAACAAATCGGAGGTAAATTTCCCTAGTTTGTCCTACATTGACCTAAAAGAGCCATAATCTGGCGAGATCAAACCTAATTCCCACAAATCAGACATGTTTTCCCCAAATCAGACCTATTCCCCCCGCAAACCAGACCTATTCTGCATTAGATCTGATTTTCCTAAATCAGATCTATTTCTTCCCTAAATAACTAAAATTCATCAAATTTGACCAAATTCAAGCCTAATCCATGCTAATTTGGTCTTTAAGTGTCTAAATTTGGGCCTAAAAGGCCTTAGGCATCCACTTTAGTCATATGAAAGTCTAGGCGCCTAGTTTTAGGCGGCCCACCTAGAGCCTAGGAGGCCTAGGCGCGCCTAGGCGGAGGCCTAGGCGCGCCTAGGCGGAGCCCAGGCGGGAGTCTGGATAACTATGCTCCACACCCATCCCAATCTCCTTCCCTCCATGCCCATCCTATTAGTACTCCCTGCCCCTCTCCCTCTTTTGTTTTGTTTTGGTTCCTCACAGTTGTCCGTGTTCTACTCTATCGTCCCTCCTCATGGAGATCTCCACCACATTGTGAATTACTCCTCCGAAGCTGCCTACCCTCTTTCCTTCTCCCTCGGATCCTCATGACATAGATACTTGTACACCCTCCTCACTCACTTGATAGAATTAAATGATCGATTTCTATGCCGTATCCGATGGCCCATATACATAAATTTTAAAAAAAATCAATATTTACGGGCGCAAATTATTTCGACAACGAAATAAGAAAATTAAATTACAAAAATTTGTTATGACGATCTAAACGCCAAGATCTACTCAAATATGCAATAATATTTCATACTGGATATGTGTGGGGGAGTCTCTTACATTTGTAAGTGAAGGAAGTTGAACAATTTCGACAAAATTTTGATGGCAAAATGAAGTAGGTTGTGTTATTTTGCAAACACAATGTTTAGACAAAAATACACTAGACTATACGATAAATTTATATGTGTAGAGGTCAAGGTGGGATCCATGTCTTGATGAGTGAGTGCACAAACGAACATAAATGTCAAATCTGCTAGATAGTTAGACCATTAAAAACTTCAAGTTACATATTAGAATTTAAAACTTACAATTACAAGTTACAAACTTACAAACTACAAATTGTAGAGTCTAGTGATGGCATTTGACTAGGTTAAATGGGACATTCATACATAGTGTGAAAGACAATGAGATTTGGAGAGCTTAGGGTTGCACAATGTGTGCACCCTTACATTTATAGTAATGTGACAATTACAAAGAAGTCCAAATATGATGTAAAATAACAAAATAAAAATAACAGAACATATATATTAACACTCCCCCTCAAGTTGGAGCATAGATGTCAATCATGCCAAACTTGTCCACAAGTGTGCAAAACTGCTTCTTAGCCCACAACTTGGAGAAGATATCAGCAACCTGGTCTTCAGAGCGAGTAAAAGGAGTGTAAATTTTGCCAGTCAGGATAGATTCCCGAATGAAATGACAGTCAACCTCGATATGCTTGGTGCGCTCATGATAAACAAGATTGTTTGCAATGAAGATAGCAGCTTTGCAGTGCATGGGTATAGCAGAAGATGACTCAACCCCAAAGTCTTTTAGGAGAGAATACACCCACAGGAGCTCACAGGCAGTATGGGCCATGGCCCTATATTCAACTTCAACACTAGATCTGGCAACCACATTTTGTTTCTTGCTTCTCCATGTGACCAGATTACCTCCAACATAGGTACAATAGCCAGAAGTTGATTTCCTGTCAATTTTGCTCCCTGCATAGTCAACATTAGAATAACCCTCAAGAGAACAATGTCCATTTTTCCTGTAGTGAAGTCCCTTGCCAGGACACTTTTTTATATATCTCAAAATAAGTTGTAGTATTGGCAGCCATAGGAACAAATTTCTCAAAATTTAAGTTGTGTTTCTGTGCCATTTCTTGAAATTACGGCCCAAACTGGGCTTTTCACTGCAAAATCTCATCCTATTTGGTGAAATTTTGCACCTAGGGTTGAAGTTTTTGTGAAGTTACGTTACATTCCCTGCATTTGTGTTGCACGTTTCAATGTCTGATTGAAGAAAAAAAACCAAAATTTTGATCAAAATTTTGTTCCATGATTCACCCATTGCCTGCAAACTTGGGTGGGGAGGATGGAGGGGAAAAGGGTTTGATCTCTCTCATTTTGACTCCAAAGGCTGTGATCTGGGGAGAATGTCGATCTATACACAACCAGTTGGGATCACATCTGTATTGAGAATCGTGTGGTATTTGGAGGGAAGAGGGCTGCGACCATGTTAGTCTTCTGCTCTGTTTTACGAGGTAGAAGACGACTAACAACCATCTGATTTTTCCATTAGAGGTTGAGATCATGCCACCCCTACAAGCAAAATGGACCGCGTGCGTGACATCAAAATGTCACGACCTAGGTACTAAATAACTAAATCATCAAAATTCGGCCATCATTATATCATTAATTTCTTCAACTTCGATGACCTATATCTCTTTGTAGGAATCTCCAAACACCCTGAAATTATATCATCTGCTCCTAGCATCCTAAAATAGCTTCTATCCAAATTTGAGACACAATCCATCATTTGGTCATGCAATAAATTCTTCAAACAACCTTTATAATAGATGTATTAACCTTGAATCAGTTAATCATCAAATCTTGATCCAACAACTCCTAAAACACTTATTATGATCCTCATATACCTCAGGGCTCATCAATTGGCCAGTTGAGTTCGTTGTGACTACTAGATGGACCTCTTGGCCTCATACATACCTAAATCGATTAATAAAAAGCTATTCATCATAATTGAACTCGTTTAGGTCTATAATCATCAATTGCATTCCGGTTACACTTTTGGGTGAAAAAAAGTCAATAATTGAATAATTAATTCCTCAATTTGAGTTCAACCATATACGAAACATTCATGAATCCTCAGTCACTATATTGGGTTTGACCCAAAAAATTAGGGTCATCATAGTCCCATGTATAATGACTGCATAGACATTTTTCCACCCAAGAAAGTGAAGCTCTCAGATAAAAGATGTATGTGTTTTGTACTGGGTTTATCTTTTTTCCTGTCGTTGGACAAGTTGCTTGAAGAATATTCTCCCGATGTGCCACTTGGATAGAGTGACTATTTGCTGACACACAAAGGATTTCATTAGATGTATGAGAATCTGTGCTGATTATAGGCAATTTTTTTTTATCACCATATAAACCAGTGAAGTTTTGACAGCGGGATAGTAAATGCATCTTGTTAGTTTTTCTATATAATCGTGCATGTGGTGCTGCAGTAACTATTCACCTCGCATATCAATTCCTTCTTCAAAAAATACTTAATCGTTTCCAGCATAACTAGTGAAGTTTTTCCTATTCGTCAGGTCACGCAAGAAAGATAAGCTGAGATATCGTTATCCTCGTGGGGAATCTTATCTTGATGTTATCCAAAGGTTTGTTCTAGGTAGAGTTTGCCAAATCTGGCTGTATTTTACTGATCTAACACCTCTTTACTCTTCCAGGGTGGAGCCTGTAATTATCGAGCTTGAACGCCAAAGAGCACCAGTTGTAGTGATTGCACATCAGGTTTGTCCCATGTGCTTTGGGATATTACCATTTACAGCTTCCATTTGCAAGTCTGTTGTTTTGATTCTTGCACTGAGAATAATTGCTTCCTGTTTCTTAAACAGGCTGTTCTAAGAGCTCTATACGGGTACTTTGCTGACAAGCCTTTAAAGGAAATTCCCTTCATGGAGGTATGTTATGTTTGGATGGAGTACATATAACATAAACATTGCCTCATTCGTTTCGGTTGGGGTGGGGTGTTCATATTGTTGTCATCATATTTCTGCGGAGTTTCCAACTCAGTGTCTAAAACTCCAATTGCAGGTTCCACTTCACACAATCATAGAAATTCAAATGGGGGTCACCGGCGTTCAAGAGAAAAGGTACAAATTGATGGATTGAGAATTGGCCGGCTGCTTACCTAACGTTGTTGAATGGGACATACGTGAAGCTGATGAAGAATCTGATCTGCTGATTATTGTTTCTCGCTAGTTGACCAAGTCTTACATTATTTGGTTTTGTTCGTGGAATTTGTCTTTGTTCTCTTGTATAATTCTATTTGAAGGAAGTTGTAGACATGACAATATTGCGTTCAACTTATAGTAATTAATCTGGGGTACGCTGTTTTAAACCTTATATGAAAAGGCA